>CM056058.1:7986015-8326015 GCA_029574335.1 Rana kukunoris
ACGCATCATCAGCACCCTCTCTGCGCATGCTCACAACTCGGGAACGGCGCAATCAGTGAAATTGGAAATGGACTAAGGACTACGCAGACAGCCATAATTAACAGACACAAACGCACTTCCATTGCAAAAGTACATCCCTTTGTCCCTTTCCATTTAACCTAGTGCTTTTGTCCTGTTGTTCGTTGCGGTGTGTTTTGTAGTTGTCAGATTAGTGTTCTGTGTGATCAAGTGTTTGTTAGTAGATCTTTGAAAGTGTTTTTTGATAAGTGTTTGAGAGACTGTTTGTTTGATATATTTCTGCTCGTTTGTTTTCTTGCTTAATTGTTGCTGTTTGTTTTTGTGACTGATTTTTGCTGAGTGCTTGTGTGATTTTTTGGGTGTTAGTTTTCTCTTTGTGTGTGTTCTTGCTTGATTGGTTGTGCTTGTTTTTGTGACTGATTTTTGTTGACTGGGAGTTGTGTTTGTGTATGAGTAATGAGTATGCTCCTCCCCCCTAGCTAGAGACTGCTCAGTCAGTCAGTCAGTGACAGTGGGAGAGTAGGACGCTCCGGCCTCCCGCACGAGTCGCTCTCGCCAGGGACCAGTCAGCCAGACAGTCAGGCAGGCTCCCTCCACCCCTCCAGGGACTCATTAGGCTCCCCCTGACTTGCTTGATCCCCGCTGGCTCCCTCCTTCATCCCTTCGCCAGGGAGCCAAGCAGGTAAGCCACACACAGCTGTCCTTTTCAGGACAAGCTGAGGCAGCTTTTCCAACCCCCCCCACAGCTCTCCCTCTTTCATCCGTAACCCCCATACTACCCCCCCCCACTCAGTGCTACCCCCCCCAGTGCTATCCCCGCAATTCCACGCCATTCGGGCGTTTTTTTACACTTCCGCGCCCGGCCTGTGAGGATTCGCGGCAGCCCGCGATTTAGGAAGGCCGCGGCTTCACCTGCGGCCTAGCGGCGCACCGCTCCTCACGCCCGGCAATCGGCAGCAAATCACCTCAACGGCCCAGAAAGCCTCCTCCTACCTACCCCAGCAAACCCCCCCTCTCCTCCCAGCTATTCTTCCCGGCCCCCCCAGGCAGCACCGATCCACTTAATTAGGTGGACCCCAGCCTGGATCCTGCTGCCTGGTCGGCGGCCATCTTGGTACACCCAGCCCCAATCCCCTTTCCTTAACACTATTAGGACTTGATCCAGGGTTCGCCGATCGCCTCTTAAGGGGTCAGGAAGGAATTTTTTCCCCGCCGTAGCACATTGGCATTGCAAGGCCAGGGTTTTTTGCCTTCCTCTGGACCAAGCCTGGGTGGAGGATTCAGTCACTTCTTGAAAATCCTCCACTCCCCCCCCCCCCCGGTATATGGCAACCATGGTCAATCTGCAATACACGGCAGAGACCATTTGGGACTTGAAGCAATATGCCGCATTTTTACCAGCCATTACCAAAAAAAACCTAAAAATTCTGCGCCTTTTGAGAAACGATCGGAGATCGACTATCAAACATCACAGCCGCCTACCCCAGCCTAAGCACATATCATGTGCGTTGATCAACACCAGATCGGCAGTAAAACATCGATTAGAAATCCATGATTTCATTCTACAATACGATTTAGACTGCCTCTTTATTACAGAGAGCTGGCTCACAGCTGACTGTAACACCATTTTAGGAGAAATGGTGCCAGAAACCTACCGTATTATAATGGAAAACAGACTAGGGCAAAGAGGAGGAGGACTGGCGGTGATCCACAAGTCCCATCTTACGATCATTAAACCAGTCCTTCAAAACCCTCTTCCATTCATGGAAACCCTTACGCTGAAGCTGGAAATAAACTCCCAGGAGACCGTACAGATTTTACTTTGCTATAGACCACCCGGACCCAAAATCGCAGCTTCTACTATCATTGACGGACTTCATCTCTACCTATACCCTTAACAGCAAACACCTTTTGCTGCTCGGGGATTTTAATCTTTGGGCCAACTCATCACAAGACCCCATTGCCGACGCCTGCATTGAACATCTAGGAGGATTAGGGCTACAGCAATTAGTATGTGGGCCCACACATACTTCAGGTCACACCCTCGATCTTATTTTCAGGCAAAATCTGGAAATAAAAAATCTTGGAAAAGGAACTATTGCCATGGACAGACCACCATGCAATTAAATTCATTATTTCCGATTTCCCTCCCTTAACAAAAACATCAAAACCAGTGACAACACACTGGACTAGATGTCAGAAGAAGCTCCATTCGGAACTCTTCAAAACCACGTTAAGGAATAAAATAAAAACAATTCAGCCGAACCAAACGGCTGTAGAAACACTGGATGCCATAAACACAGCCCTATTACAGTCAGCTGACTTAATAGCGCCGAAACATAAAACCTGCATCCGAAAAAATACCTCCAGCTGGTCAACAACCAATTGGCGTTATTAAAACAAGAGCGTAGAAGGGCGGAAGCCGCCTGGAAGAGAAGCTCTTCAGAGGCGAACCTCTCCATCTACAAGGCATCAACCAGGAAATACCACAAAGAAATTTCAAAGCCAAGAAAAATTATTTTTCCGAGGCTATCAACAGCGCCCTAAATCGCCCCCCGCGAGCTCTTCAGATTGGTCAATCAGACCATGAATCCAAGATGTCTAGAAGCCCCCAACTCTGACACCCAAGAATTTTGCGATGAATTGTCGGATTACTTCATTAATAAAATTGAGGCAATCCGGAAAGCATTCAGCAGAACCAAACCCCCCCCAATCCCTCCCGTAATCTTTCACACAGCACCATCAATATTTCGCCACAATCAGGTAAGTTCACCCTGGAACCCATTACTATACAGGCCACAAAGATTATCATTGATTCTTTGCGTAACGGCACAGCGCCAAATGATATCATCCCCACTAAACTGCTGAAGGAATGCGCCGACATCCTGGCACCTCCGATCACGCAGCTTATAAATCAATCCTTCAAGGAAGGCATAGTGCCCTCCCAGTTGAAAGAGGGCATAATTCAACCCATTCTAAAAAAACATACCCTTGACCCCAAGGACCCAACTCACCGCCGTCCCATAACAGGCCTAAATGTCCTCTCAAAGGTAATGGAGAAAGTAGTGGTACAACAGCTGCAACAGCATCTAGATACCCACAACCTAATAGATCCATACCAATCTGGCTTCCGTCCTGGACACGGGACGGAAACAGCACTGCTCAAAATATGGGACGACGCCCTCGAGGCCGCAGACGAAGGCGAATCCTGTCTCCTGGTCCTGTTGGACCTAAGCGCAGCCTTCGATACTGTAGACCATAAGCTATTACTGACTCGACTAGTCGAAGTAGCCAGAGTCGCAGAAAGCGACTTATCTTGGTTCTCCTCTTTTTTGGAAAACCGATCGCAAACTGTGAAGTTGGGATCTTTCACTTCCGAGAAACGCACAGTATCGTGCGGAGTCCCCCAAGGATCGCCTCTGTCGCCGGTGTTATTCAACATCTATCTTCGTCCCCTTTTTGAAATAATTAGCAGCCAAAAACTGCTTTATCACTCATATGCAGACGATACGCAACTGTATTTCCGCATATGCAATAAAAAGGATCATCACCTCAATCTAGAGACATGCCTCTCTTTGATAGAGAACTGGATGACAAAGAGTTACCTAAAACTCAACGGAGCAAAAACAGAACTTCTACTGTTTCACGCCAAGCGCACGAATCACCCAGGGACAACTTGGATACCCCCGCCCATTTTGGGCAAAATCATCACCCCTAGCACCAAAGTCAAAAGTCTTGGGGTCATCTTTGACTCCTACATGACAATGGATGCACAAATAGGGTCTGTAGTCAGCGGATCTCACCATCTGCTACGCCTACTACGCAGACTTACTCCTTTCATCCCCAAAGAAGACGTACCAGTCGTGGTGGGAGCAATTGTGAATTCAAGATTAGACTATGCAAATGCTCTTTACCTCGGACTCCCCAAGTACCAAATCGCTCGTCTTCAAGTCGTGCAAAATACGGCCGCTAGACTTGTGACTGGAAAAAAACCATGGGAATCAATCTCACCTTCTCTGAGATCCCTTCACTGGTTGCCAGTAAAAGACAGAATTGTTTTTAAAACTCTCTGCCTAACGCATAGATGTATTCATGGGAATGCCCCCCATTATCTATGTGAAAAAATAAAAGCTCACAATCCCAATCGCGTTCTGCGATCCACCAATCAAAATCTGCTCCAGATTCCGAAAGCCAACTTTAAGTCCAAAGGAGAAAGAAGATTCGCGCTCCAAGGTCCCAGACTATGGAACGCTTTACCGACCAGTATTCGGTTGGAGGAGAACCACCTCGCATTCAGGAGAAAGATCAAGACTCATCTCTTTTCATTTCAAAAGAGAAAGGAACAACAAGCGCCCAGAGGCGATTAAATTCGCATTTGTTGCGCTATACAAGTTTTTCATTCATTCATTCATTCAGAGAGAAAGAGAAAACAAAATGTCACTTTGGGGGAGAAACAAATTCTTGCCCGGGCCATTAGCGATTATGGGCGTTTCCCTCCACGGCCCGGACAGTGCCAACACCACCCCGGCCAGGAGGAGGGAGATTTTGGACATCATCACTGACCAAGTGAATTCAGCGGGGGAGGGGAGACACGGAACCGGTCTGGGATTGATAAAAAGATTAATGACCTCCGGCGTCTGGTCAAAAAGAAGCTGGCCAAAATGCTTGCCCATGCCAGGGGCACAGGAGGGGGCCCACCATGCCGTGTTAGGCTGACAGCGGAGGAGCGTGCGGTGGCCCTGACCTTTCATCGGCATGAAGTGGAGGGCCTGCTTTTTTTTTTTATATCAGGTGTGTAGCATGTGTGGGGGAGGGGGTGAAAGGGAATATGTGGCAAGTGTGTGGATCCTCCAACCTGTGAATGTTTTGTGTCATCCACAGATGTGCAGGAGGGTGCAGGGCCATCTGGCCTGACCGCACCATCCCCAGGACAGCAGCCTAATGAGGCCCCCCCGACAAGGCCGGAGTCCGCGGAGGAGGTTGAAGAGGAGGAGGAGGAGGTTGAGGAGGAGGAGGAGTTTGATGAGGAGGAGGAGTCCATGTCAGGCACTGGACTTTTGTTTTTGGAGGACTCTTCCCCTCTGGCTGGCAGCAGCCAGCCCTCCCTAAGGGGGAGCCCCCCCCCCTCCTCCCCCAACATGGCTCCTCTCCCAAGGGCCTCCCCTTGTCCCCGGCCACAAGCATCAGCTGGAGGCAGGAAGGCGACCCAGAAGACCAGGGGGGTGGCCGATCTCCTGCCCGCCACTCTGAGAAGGGACCAGTTCCTCCAGACCCGCCATCTGGGACAGGTCAGCTAGACATTGGTGCGGATGGAGGAGAGTCTGTCCTCCATCAAGGATACGCTGGGGAACCTGGACTGCCATTCCCGGGCTTTCACAAACTGCCTTAACGACCTGCAGACTACATCAGCAGGCGTTGGGCAGGATGTGAGGGCCCTCACCCAGGCTATCCAGGCCAACACGGCAACACTAGGTGGTGCCCTGGACAGAATAGCCGTGGCCTTGGAGGGCAGGCCGCCAGGTGGGAAGAGATCAGGGGCTGCTCCTCCTTCCCCGGTTTTCCCCCCCCCCCATGAGTCTCCCCTGAGGAGCCGGGTCCGTGGCCGGGGACGCCCCAGACGTGGCTCACGTCAAGGGCACTAATTTTTTTTCCCCCTTTTTTTTTTTTTGCTGGAATTTTTTTGATTTTGCTGGTCATTTTTTTTTTTTTATTATTTTTTTTGGGGTTGTGAATGCTGTTTGAATGTGGGGGTGACATTCCTTCAGGAAAAGGGATGTCACCCTCAATGGAGTATTGTTCCCCAGGACCAGGGAGAAGTGATCCTCAGGTCCGTGTGAATGGTGTATGAATGTACAGTGACATAATTGGAGCCTTGGCGTGGCATTGCTGCTCACAAGTCCTGCATGGTGGACTGGTGCTAATCCAATTTGATGTGGATGTGGTGTGTCTGTGCTAGGGACCACAGTGGTGTGCATGCATGCATTCTCATTGTGCCATGATTAATGTGTGTGTTTAATGTGCAAAGATGCCCAATGTGAGCTGTCTCCTGGCTGCTCTTCCCTCAGAAGACGGGGTAGCCTCAGTTAGGGGGGATTGTCTGGTTCAGGGGTCAGGTCATCACGTAGGTCAATCTGCAGGCCCTTTCTTACTGCAAAGTTGTGCAGCATGCAACATGCACCGATGATCTGGCACACAAAGTTTGGGAATACAAGAGGGTACCCCTAGACTTATCCAGGCATCAGAAACGTGACTTCAGGAGTCCAAAGGTGCGCTCCACCACTGCACGTGTTTGGGCATATGCTTGATTGTATCTTTCTTCTCCTGGGGTTTGAGGGTTCCGGATAGGAGTCATGAGATGGGGTCCCAGTGCATATGCAGAGTCACCTGTAAGGGAAAAGACAGGAGGATGTTAGTCATGCATGTGCCCCTTGTGATGTGTGCATCATGGGGGGGGCAGTCATGCCTGCCACCCATGTCACTCACCAACCAGCCAGGTGGCCCCATACACGTTCTGATCGAATTCCATTCGGATGTGGCTTTGATTGTAGATGTAGCTGTCATGGCTGGACCCGGGGGTGTTTGGCACGGATGTGCCATATGAGGCCTTGGGCATCGACTATCACCTGTACGTTGATGGAATGCCAATGCTTCCGATTGCGGTACATGTGCTGTGTCTCATGGGGGGGCTGGAGTGCCACATGTGTGCAATCAATGGCCCCTATGTGCGTGGGAATCTGGCAATTCTGTAGAAATCTGTCATTGCCTTCAGCCGCAGGTCCTCAGTGGTGGGTTTGATGATTTGGTTGGCCATGCGTCTGAGGATTGCAGGGACAACCTGGTGCACACATCTGCTCATGGAGGATTGTGACATCCCAGCCACCAATCCACTTGTACGCTGAAAAGAGCCACTGGCAAGGACATGGAGTGTTGCCATGACCTTGACCAGTGGCTGCACTGCATGTGAGCGTTGTGTTGGGCTGGTGATGTCCTCCTGCAAGGTTGTGGTTAATTCCAGGATGGCATGAGGGGTGAATCTGAAGATGCGATACACCTCAGAATCACTCATGCCAAACAGGTCTATGCGTGTGCGGTATATCCTCTCCCGTGCCCTCCTCCGTGCCATCCTCCGTGCCCTCATCCTTCTTTGTTCATCTAAAGTCAGTAGTATAGCTATGCGCGACGATGCCCTGGATTGTTGTGCAACACGTGTGTGACTGCTGAGCTCCTCACTAACGGTGTTGCTTTATCTAACATGTAGACGTTTTTTTCTCTTTTTAGACCAGCTTTTATATGGTCTAATTTTAGACAGGACATTTTGCTGTTGCGCACACTGCGTCGCCTGCGCTGCCCCAACGTTCTTTTGTGGATCCCCGTAAGTCCCTCATTAGCATTTTTGACTAGCAAATCAATGGTCTGTCTAGCGCAGTTTTGCGCGGATAGATTGCGCCTGTCTAACGAAATTACGCTGGTCAAAAAAAAGTAGATTTCTTGCGTATCTCGTTTTGGGGATGCCGTGCATCGAAAACGCACGCGCACATTTAGACTTACGCACGCGCATCTCCTGTTGCGCAGGTGTAATCGCTCTGTGAATCTGGGCCAATATTTTTTACTTTTTTATTTATTTAATAAATATCACATTTAAAAAAAAATATGTTTTGTTTTCCTCAGTTTAGGCCGATACATATTCTTCTACATATTTTTGGTAAAAAATCGCAATAATCGTATATTGATTGTTTGCGGAAAAGTTCTAGCGTCTACAAAAATAGGTGATAGATTTATGTCATTTTTATTTGATATATTTTTTACTAGTAATGGCGGTGACCTGCGATTTTTTATTGTGACCGTGACATTGCGGCGAACACATTGGACACTTTTGACACGTTTTTGGGACCATTCACATTTTATACAGCGATGTGCTATAAATATGCACTGATTATTGTGTAAATGTGACTGGCAAGGAAGGGGTTAACGCTAGGGGGCGCTGAAGGGGTTAAAATGTTCCCTAAAGTGTGTTCTAACTGTAGGGGGGAGGGGACTCACAGGGGAGGAGAACAATGTGTGTTCCTCTGTACTGGGAACACAGCATTGGTCTCTACACCTCTGACAGGAGGTGGATCTGTGTGTTTACACACACAGATCCACACTCCTGCCATGATCACAGGCAATTGCGGGTGCCCAATGGCAATCGCGGACAGCGGGCACGCACGCCGGGTCTCATGAGCGGTGCCACAGGTGCGCAAGCGTGTCGCCGGTGGCGCGCGCCCTAGATCGCCAGGAACAAAGGAGGCATATGACGTCCACCAGGATCGAGGAAGGGTTCCTGCCGGTGTCATTTTACAATGCGCCAGTAAGTAGGGATGAGCTTTGAGTTCGAGTAGAGCTCATGTTCGACTCGAACATTGCCTGTTCGCCGAACAGCGAACTATTTGGTGTGTTCGCGGCAAGTTCGTGTGAACTTTAGAACCCTGTTAAAGTCTATGGGACTCGAATGTTTGAAATCTAAAGTGCTAATTTTAAAAGCTAATATGCAAGTTATTGTCCTAAAAAGTGTTTGGGGACCTGGATCCTGCCCCAGAGGACATGTATCAATGCAAAAAAAGTTTTAAAAACTGCATTTTTTTGGCAGCAGTAATTTTATTAATTCCTTTAAGTGAAACAATAAAAGTGAAATATTCCTTTAAATTTCGTACCTAGGGGGTGTGTATAGTATGCATGTAAAGTAGCGCTTGTTTCCCATGCTTAGAACTGTCCCTGCACAAAGTGTCATTTCTGAAGGAAAAAAAGTAATTTAAAATCACTTGCGGCTATAATGAATTGTTGGCTCCCGGCAACACAGAGAAAAGTCATTCATTAAGAAAAATGTGTGGGGGTCCACGGCATTTTAAAAAAAAAATTGGGGTGGAGTTTCCCTTAAAATCCATACCAGACCTGAAAGGTCTGGAATGGATATTTGGGGGGAACCCCACATAATTTTTTTTAATTTAACGCAGGGTTCCCCTTAATATCCATACCAGACCCTAAGGTGAGTGATTTTGAATGACTTTTTTCCTTCAGAAATTACATTTTGTGCAGGGACAGTTCTAAGCACAGGAAGCAAGCGCTACTTTACAGGCATACCATACACCCCCAGGTACGAAGTTTAAAGGAATATTTCAATTTTATTGTTTTACTTTAAGCATTATTAAAATCACTGCTCTTGAAAAAATGGCAGTTTTTCAAAACTTTTTTTTGCATTGATACATGTCCCCTGGGGCAGGACCCAGGTCGCCAAACACTCCCCTGGGGCAGGACCTGGGTCCCCAAACACTTTTTAGGACAATAACTTGCATATTAGCCTTTAAAATTTGTACTTTAGATTTTAAATGTTCCAGTCCCATAGACTTTAACAGGGTTCTAAAGTTCACACAAACTTTTGGTCTGTTCGCAAGTTCTGGTGCGAACCGAAACCCAGGGGTGTTCGGCTCATCCCTACCAGTAAGGAAGGGGTTAAATTACCATTTTTTTTTAAATCTTTATAAATTAATTTTTTTCTCCATACAAAAAAAATGACCATACACATACATATACATTTCTCATTTTATATTTACATTTATCTGCTCTCTTCTAGAGCCTCCATAAAAAAATAAAATATAAAAATTAACATTCATTTTACCTAACTTAACTGCTTAGGGGCCGCCGCGCTGTACATTTACATCAGCAGAATGGCACGGACAGGCGATTTAGTTTGCATGCGCCGTGCTATATAAGTTTTCATTCATTCATTAATTCAGGCACATTGGCGTACCTGTACGTCCCTGCCTAGAAATGGGTCGGGGGTCCGATCGGACCCCCCCCCGGTACTTGCGGTGTTCCCCTTGGCTGCAGGAGCGATCCAGGATGAGGGGGCGACTGTTCGTTTTCCGCCCCCTCCGGATCGCTCCCAGCCAGTCCACGTCCTCCCTGCAGTGCACGTCCTCTGCCTGTAATGTAAACACAGGCAGAGGAAGTGATGTCAGCTCTCCTCTCGGCGGTATTTTCAATCTGCCGAGAGGAGAGAAGACATCACATAGTAAGTCGCAGCAACAGCACACTGACACCACACACATAGGCACATTAACCCCTTCCGATTACCCCCCCTCCCCCCCTGTCACACTGTCACTGATTGCAGTGATCATATATTTACTGATCACTGCATTTAGTGTCACTGTGACAGTTACTGTGACAGGCAGTTAGTGTTAGGTCCGGGGTAGGCCGTACCCCCTCTAATAAAGTTTTACCCCTTGATCACCGCCCTAGTTAACCCTTTCACCCCCTATTGCCAGTGTCACTAAGCGATCATTTTTCTGATCGCTGTATTAGTGTCGCTGTTGCCGCTAGGTAGCTAGTTTTTTTTATTGCGATTTTTTTTACTAAAGACATGTGGCTGAATACATTTTGGCATACATGTTTGACTGAAATGTAGTTTATTCGATTTTTATTATAACAAAAAGTAAAAAATATAGATTTTTTTTCAAAAATGTCGCTCTATTTTTGTTTATAGCGCAAAAAATAAAAATCACAGAGGCAATCAAATACCATCAAAAGAAATCTCTATTTGTGGGAAGAAAAGGACGCAAATTGTGTTTGGGAGCCACGTCGCAGGACCGCGCAATTATCTGTTAAAGCGACGCAGTGCCGAATTGTAATAACGCCTCTGTGCATTTAGCAGCATATTGGTCCGGGGCTTAAGTGGTTAAATACCTTTTACACCTCTCTCTCTTTATTCAATGGTGTGGTTAACCTCTCCTTATACCCTATTTATCCTGAAGCTGTCATAGGATTTTCTATCCAGCTCGCCCATACTCTCTCATATTTTTCCCCTTGTCCTCTATTACAATATGTCTCTCTATACAATGGCAGATTACTATTTACTAATTTTTTCCAATGTACTACCGAGGGAGCTTCTACATTTTTTCAATTTAATACTATAATTTTCCTGCCATAGAATAATAATAGGCCTACCTGTGTTCTCCTTCCCACTGAGACAGTATTTCCCCCTACCAATCCTGGCAAACAGATCTCCGCATCCTGTTCCAAGGCTATTGATGTTACTATGGCAATCGTTCTCAATATCTCCCTTCAAAATACCACTATCTTCGGGCATGTCCCGAATATATGCATAAAATTTCCTGGAATGTCTGCACATCTCCAGCAGTTCTGAGAATTTGTTGGAGAAATCGTATGTAGCTTATACGGTGTATAGTGGCTCCTATGAATATTTTTTAATTGTATTAGTTTATCTTGGAGTGATACCAATATCTGCAATTGAAACCTCCATACTTCCTCCCAATTCTCCGCCATCAAATTTGGAACATCTCTTCTCCAAATTTCCCTTAATTTACTTATATATCCGGCGATGTATTCCTTAGTAAATACATATACAAAATTGAGGTTGACTTTTTTTCCACTCCTTGCCATTTGCTCCAACCCTGACTACATTAATTGTGTGCCCACCCCCCCCATCCGGAAACTGAGCTAATAGGGCATGAATAAGTTGCATATACCTGAAAGCATAGCTCTCAGGGATATTCCAAAGCTGCCTCATTTCTACATAAACTTTTCCCCCTGTAATATTTGCAACAATTTCTTTACCCCATATCTGGTCCGTGCCCCTGGATCCTGAATCAAATCCAGATGTGGTAATTCAGGATTTCTCCACAGTGGGGTATTTGGGGGTAAATTAGCTTTTGAGTATCCCTCTTTTCCTGTGGCAGCTTTCCATATTTTAACTGTTGTTATCATTGAAGGGGTTAGGTCTTGCCTAATTATAATCCCCCTATACAGCAATCCCTGCAATGCCTCCACTGATTGGACCACTGCTGCTTCCAACATGGTAGCCGAGACATACCCATCCGGGTTCAACCATCTCCCCTCTGTCACTAATTGTGTAGCTAGATAATATCTATAAAAATCTGGAAAGGCCAACCCTCCCTGTACCTCTGATCTCATAAGTGTACTTAGTTTGACTCTAGCTGCTTTATTTACCCAAATAAATGAAGAGAGCATTCCATGTAGCTGTATAAAAAATAAACTTTTTGCCACCTATTGTGAAGAATTCCTGAATATATATAAAAACTTAGGAAGAATCTTCATCTTTACCAGATTTACACGTCCTGATAATGACAAAGGCAGTGTCGCCCATATCTTTAGTCTCTTCCCTAGCTCCTGTACCACTGGATCTAGGTTCAGCATTCAAAAATCCTCAACCTGTCTAGATATTATTATGCCAAGGTATTTCAATTTTGTCACCCACTTCAATGGTAAAATTTGGGGCAGCGGTTTCCTGTGCTCCCTGATTGATAGGGAATAATAGGGACTTACCCCAGTTTACTTTAAGCCCTGTAAATAATGAAAAGGTATTTAATAGTTCTAGAACTCGCTCTAAAGATGGACCTGCATCTCTTAAAAACAACAGCATATCATCGGCATACAGGGCTACCTTCTCCTCCAGCCCCCCCACTCGAAGTCATTGAATATTTGATGTAGTCCTAAGAGCCTCTGCCACTGGCTCTATTGCTATTGCGAAGAGTGCTGGAGAGAGAGGGTAGCCCTGTCTCGTACCTCTGTATAACTGGAAAAAATATGATAATTTTTCTCCCAATTTAACTGCTGACATAGGTCTCTCATAGATTGTCTGGATCCACTTAATAAATACTAATGTAAAAAAGGGGGGGGTAAAAACTGCGCCATAGCACCCGGAGCCCTATGTAATCAATAAGAACAATAGATATACATAAACAGTCCAAAAAACATATATATAGTCCTCAGAGATGTCAATATTGGTGTAATCCACAAAATCAACAGTTCTTTTGCACAAATAGGTGAATCTGCTCAACATGTATCTGGAATCATACAGGAGGTTTCTCGATCACCAGCGTGACTTCCACAGCAAACGGCACTCTTAGGTAAAAAACCCTCCACCAGATAGTCAAGCAGCTTACAAGACAGACTAGCTCAAACAGCGATCGGCTATAGCCCAGCCGCGGCCTTTGTGGAAAAGATGAGGACCCCTAGTTGCAAATCTTGGACACTGGCTTCTTTGTTATCCAAAACACTCCATCACAAGTTCATGTGGAAATACTGTGGCCTCCGGTGTAAAAGGGAACTCGGATGTAAGGGGTGCCCTGAGAAACCTGATTAGCCTTAGTGTACTTACTAAGAGGCAGGAGAGAGAAGGGGGAGACTTTAGTCACAGACAGGGATGCATGGTGAGCTCACTAGCCCCTTGGCAGTCAGCACCTTTCATCCAGATGCAAATTTCCAGCCCCAACTTTCCTTTTCTGAGGCACAGCCCTGGATATTGGAGGGTGGGCAGACACAGAGGGGTAGGGGTGGGAGGAATAGGTGCAGATCAAGCCCCCTCTCGGGCAGTGTGAAAGAGTGTAATGGAGCGCATGCGTGAAACCGACTAGGTAAGACTTGTTTACCTAGAGCTCCACACCGTTGATGTAACAAGCTATACCGGGTAGAAATTATCCACACAGCATCTACATTATCCCTGAAGTACAGGAGCATATTTTGAGGGCATGTATACCGCATTGAAATCCAAACTTAAAGCAGTAAAGCCCTGCAACACTCTGCAATTGTCTCTGACTTGCTTACCCAGTTTGAAAGGGCATATTACATAAGGCGCTGCAGAATACCTCAGATGCCATTAATGACAACTTACTTGTGAGATTTGTGAGGTAGGCAGATGCACATCTACTTTGGAGCAGAGGGTGGATGAAATTGGCATTACTACATCAACAAATACTGAAGAATTGGAAACCCTTAAAGATGATTATTTTATTCTGCAAAACCGACTGGAAGATTTTAAAAATAGGGCTAGATGATCAAATTTACAAATACAAGGTATTCCTGAAGAAACTGAAGACTTAGGCCTCGTACACACGACGATCGGACATATCCGATGAAAACGGTCCGCGGACCATTTCCATCGGATATGTCCGATCTGGAGTTTGATCCGATGGCGTGTACACACCATCGGATCAAATTCCCCGCCGGCGGATGGCACGGTGACGTGTCGGTGACAAGTAAACACTTCCGCGCGCATGCGTCGGATCCATTCACAGGATACGACGCATGTGTGGAGGATATGTCCGCTGGTTTCCCGTACTAACCAGCGGACATATCCGACGGACAGGTTTGTAGCGGACAAATTTCAAAGCATGCTTTGAAATTTGTACGATGGACAAATCTGTCCGCTAGCCCATACACACGATCGGAGATGTCTGCTGAAACGGTCCATCGGACCGTTTTCAGCGGACATATCCCCTCGTGTGTACGAGGCCTTACTGTCAACTGTAACAGCACTTTTCCAAGAACTGGCCTCATCTATCACAATTAAATGTCTAGAAATGGACAGAATCCACAGGGCCCTAACCTCACGTAACAAAGAGGGTCCTCCTAGAGAAATTATATTGAAGCTGCACTAATTTCACACTAAAGAACAATTAATGAAGAAGCAGCAAGAAATAAAGAGACCATGATTTTTCAAGGACACAAATATCATTTTTTTTCAAGATTTATCTCAATTCATATAAATTAAATGCAAAGAGATGAAACCACACCTGCAAGTTCTCAAATACCATTGTATATATCATATCAATGGGGGTTCCCTTCTCCCTGTGCTTCTTGTATAAGGGAACTTACTATACCTGCAAATTGACAAATGAACTTCTTGTCATCATTAGAGAACTCTGCCTGTCAGCATCCACAACTACAATAGATGGGCCTAAACATGGAAAGAATTCTTCATCTGCACAGCAACCTCAAAATCCAGCAAATACTCGGATGAGTCAGGCCCCGCTTAGCCCGCACAAAATAGATTGTTTTACTTCTCCTCCACCTAAAGAAGAAGATATTACAGACTGATGCTTTCTAATAAGGGTGATACTTATGTTTCAATCTCCTTAAGATGTTTGCCATAATTCTTGCATTGCATATGTTAACATATCTGATGTCCTGGAGATGATATTGAGTGGAGTTTATGGACTTAAATCATTTCTTGACATTTTTTTTTAATATTTTTTATTTTTTCATTATTATCATTATTATTATATATTTTATTTTTGTATATTTAATATATATTTTTTTTTTATATATTTTTTGTATTCGATTTTTATTACTTTATATATTCAATTCAAAGTGTCTTAAATTATAAGGGCTCCTTTAAGCTGTTTCCTTAGGGGGGGCTTATTATTATTGATATTTGGACTCTTACTAGATATACCATATAAGAATAACTTTAAGGTCTAGAAAAGATATTGCATTTTTTCACAGGAACAAAGTTGATTACCATTGATGAGTTGATTTGATAGATGACTTTATCTATACATTATTACAATATCAATCTACTCAAAGGTTTAATTTTATAATTTTGTTTTTATAAAAAAATGTATATATATAATTATATATTGTAACTACTAGTTGTATAGATACTCCTTTACCTCATAATATTCAAAGGTTTTATTAGACCTATTTTATAATTATGACTTGTTAGTCAAATATTTTTATTTTTTTTACTGAATGTTTAGATGGCTGTTGTCCCGGGACAGCCACTGCACCTCCATCTTTTCCTTGTGTCATCAACATAGATTTGCTCATTTTTTTTTCACACATTTTTTATCCACTGATTGGTGATCTAACACTATTCCTTGGATAACCTACTCCAAATAGGAACACTTTTTATCTACCTTTATAGGTAACTTCTCGCAAACACCTATAATAAAATTGTTATAATAGCGTTGTTCAATCCTAATTGTACTCTCTACCATATTTTAATTTTACAAAATTATTGAACTATTTTTCAACTCCTCCCCTTCAGTGAGGAAAAAAAAATAGGTTTCACTTAATAATAATGTCTTCCCTGAATATATTGACACTTACTGTAACGTACAAGGTCTCAACTATTCCCAGAAACACACTAAAGCATTTAAATTATTTTCCAAATTATCAGCACATTGCAAGAGACACACACTTTACCCCACAATCTGCACCAAAATATTTTAGCCGTAAATATCCCAAGTTTACACAGCCTCGGCTAATACTAAAAAGAGGGGGAGTACTAATTGCATTCCACCGCTCAACACCGTTTACCCCAAAAACAGAACTCAAAGACCCTGAAGGTAGATACCTGATCCTATCTGGACTACTGATGGATTCATTTATCGAAACACATAAAATAGTTAATCTTGTAATTGGTGGTCACTCAAACCAAGTATTATACCCATTCCTTGACAAATCCCCAAACCCACTTAATGCACCTAAAAATTCTTACCAGAAGCTTATAAACCAACATGTTCTTCTTGATACTTGGCGAGAACATAAACCTGCAAAACGACAACACACTCATTATTCTTATCCTCATAAACTATTTTCCAGCATATATCATCTTTTTGTTCCTGTTAGTACCTCAGCTCTCATTCTAGACTCACAAATTATTCCATGCACTTGGTCAGATCATAATGTAGTAGTAACAATCCTTTCTTCCTTGGTCCCAAAGCCCAATCACCAAACTTGGTACATCAATTATAGCTTGCTGGCAAATTCTTCATATCAATTGGAGTTAGAGAAAGCCATAAAGGTTTTGGAGTATAATTGGTTTTTGTCAATGCCAAGGCCAAAAAGGCCACAATCCTCTACTTTCCTTTTCTTTATAACCCATCATTCTATCCAGCCTGGTCCTCCCCAGCCTCCTTTTCAGCTTGGTCAAAGAGAGGATTGACTTGTGCACATAATTTTTATACATCCACATCTATTACTTAATTTCCAACCTTACAAGAAAAATATGATATTCCTATTACGGTAACCTTTAGGTATCTGCAAATTAAAAACTTTTTTTTTACAAATAATGCACCATCAGACGCGACATCCCCAGATCTGAGCATTTCCTACCTCTGGGTTTTGATAAAACATTGTTGTCTCAATGAAGGAGTTTGCCCTATAAATATCCTCTCTGAAAAATATTCCTCATTCTCCAATCTATCATTCACTTACCTCAAACTGGTTTAGTTTTACATTATTTTTCTTACAAACAAGTTTAGCCAATCAAAACAAGTGTCATCTCAAATAGTTAGAATAATAACTTAATCTCCAGATGACGCCAAGCCAATTAGCAGGAACTTGGCCCTGGAATAGTTCATTAATTTCTCCTAACTATTTTAGGTAATTTTGACCCACTTTATTAAGCAAACGCTATTTTACCTTTTATATTCACCTATCTTGATTATATATGATTGTTATTGATGATAGATAGAATAAAATCACTAAATTGTTATGATAACTGAAATGTTACACTAAGGAATACTGCTTACATTTGGTTCTATATACTTCATGAGAGAAGCATAATAAATAAAACTGCTCTGAAAGCTTCTGATCCCTTGGATTGCTCCCGCCCTACTGAAACCGACAGGTGCTGGCTCTGCACAGGTGCATGAGATAAGAAAATATCCTGGACTGTCGCACTCTGTTGAATGATTTCTTTATTGTATAAAATAATCCAAAACTGTACTGCCAAAAATAAAAGGTGAACAACAGGAGAGTGGCTTATTCATAGCTAGTGAACAATGACAAAAATTTTGTTTAATAAAGGGGGGTAAAATCTTCCACCAATCAAAAGACATGAATCAATTGAACACATAATTAAATCTTGATGCTTCACACATGGACTGCATCCATCCAAGGGACCAATAAAGCCACAGTGTATTTAAACAAAAAAAAAAAAAAAACAAGAAGATCAAAACCAGATAAAAAAAGAAGGGGCTAATAGCATATGTAAATATATCTAAGAAAACCTATATAAAAAAAAATGGCTATGATCCTAAATGTGGCAGTGTGTAAGAAGAATGGCATACATCCATATGTGAAATGTACCAACAACCAAAAAAAAAGAAGAAAATAAAAATGTAAATGGAATTTAGTTTGAGTGTTTTGTACGTGTATATACATAAATCTTGGGACACACTGCCACATTTAGGGTCATAACCAGTTTTTTTTTATATATAGGTTTTCTTAGGCCGTGTACACACGATCAAATTTATCTGCTGAAACTGGTCCGACGGACCGTTTCAGCAGACATCTCCGATCGTGTGTACGGACTATCGGACATGTTTTACCAGCGGACAAATTTCAAAGCATGCTTTGAAATTTGTCCGCCGGAGACATGTCTGTTTGGATATGTCTGCTGGTTAGTACACTCACCAGCGGACATAACTGTCCATGCATGCGTCGAATGGATTTGACGCATGCGTGGAAGTATTGTACTTCCTGGAGTGGTGACGTGGCGGCGTCAACGTCACCGCCACGTCACCGCGTCCTCATCCAGAGGGGATTTTGGTCCGATGGTGTGTACACGCCATCGGACCAAAATCCGATGAGACATGTCTGATGCAAACGGTCCGACGGACATGTTTGAGCGGACATGTCTCATCGTGTGTACGCGGCCTTAGATATATTTTTGACATATGCTATTAGCCCCTTCTTCTTTTATCTGTTTTTGATCTTCTTGATTTTTTTTGTTTAAATACACTGTGGCTTTATTGGTCCCATGAATGGATGCAGTTCATGTGTAAAGCATCAAGATTTAATTATGTGTTTAATTGATTCACATATTTTGATTGGTGGAAGATTTTATCCACCTCCTTTTTAACCAATTGTCCACCGGGCCTATTCTGGCACTTCTCTCCTTAATGTAAAAATCAAACATTTTTTGCTAGAAATTAAGCAGAACCCCCAAACATTACATATTTTTTTTTAGCAGAAACCCTAGGGAATAAAATGTTGGTCATTCCAACCTTTTTCTCTCACGGTTTTTGCGGAAAATAGTGTTTACAAAATAGGGGATAGTTTTATTTCATTTTTTTAAATATTTTTTTCTTTACTACCAATGGTGGCGATCAGCGATTTTTTAGTGACTGCGACATTATGGCAGACACATCGGACAATTTTGACACATTTTTTGGGACCATTGTCATTTTCACAGCAAAAGTACTATAAAAATGCATTGTTTACTGTGAAAATGACAATTGCAGTTTAGGAGTTAACCACTAGGGGGCACTGTAGAGGTTAAGTGTGACCTCATATGTGTTTCTAACTGTAAGGGGCAGGGCTTGACATGTGATGTCATTGATCGTCTTTCACTATATCAGGGAACAGATGATCAATGACACTGCCACAACGAAGAACAGGGAGGGTCCGTTCTTCAGCTCCGGTGACCGATCGGGTCCACGGGTCCCGCAGGCGTGGTCACGGAGCTTCGGAACGGGTCGCAAGCGTGCTGCCAGCGGCGCGCTCGCGACCTCACAGCTGGACTTAAAGAGACACGTACAGGTACGCGATTGTGCCCAGCCATGCCATTTTGCCGACGTATATCGCGTGAAGGGGTCCTTAAGTGGTTAAGTATTTACACAGAGAAAAAAAGAAAAGAGATAGAGAGAGAAAGAGAAAAAATAAAAAAATAAACCCTCTATTCCCCCTTCACAGCGCACAGCCATATTCCCTGGAACAGACAAAAAGGGACAATTTTTTATCAAATTTCTCCTCTCTACCATGCATAATTGCAGTACCTTTTTCCATAGCATGTATATCAGCTATATTTAACAGCAAAATCAAGGGGGTGATTTCTGCTTTCATAGGGCTGAAACATATGCCTTAGCTTCAGAAGATGAACGATCATTGAATTTCTATATTTGCGCTTTTTGGATATATCTGAAAGATGGAGACGGTAGCTGATAGGATCAGATCCCAAATCATGATCAGTGAGCTGTCCTATAATATCTCGAACTTTAGACCAGAATACCTCAAATTTCCGACAGGACCAGAAAATATGAAACATATTACCCTTCGCCTCGCCACAATGCCAACATAGGTTAGTCCTTTCCAGATAGATTTTATTCAGCAGTGATGGTACCACTGTGTGAGAATTTTGTAACACAGCTCTTGATACTTACTGGCTGTTGTGGAGTAGTGGGAAAAGTATAGAATATAACCCCGCTGCTCTTAAGAGAGTGCACTGTCTTAATCTCTTTCCCATTTCTGGAGAAATCCTGGAACAAAACCCACAGGTAGATGTATTAACAATTTATGTACCTTGGATACCCCATGGACAGAAGGTGCTTTTACCAGGTATAGATTTTTCAAAGATGTATTAGAACGGTCTGACCAATTTCTGCGGAGAAGAGAACTAAAAAAGTGGGTAAGTTGCTGCATCCACCGAGGGGCCAGTGGCATATTAAACATCGACTGTATTTCTGTCCTGGTCTTCAGCCTCGATTCTTCAAGGTAATCGCTCAGGCAAAATTGACCTTGTCTTAAAATTAGTTTGAAACAGCTGTCTATATAGCCTGGGGGATATGGCGGATTCCCCAGTATTGGTTGGGTAAAGACGAGTAATTTCCCATTCTGTCTTAAAAAAAACATGGCTTTGCATTTCTCTCAGAGTTGCCCCTATAAGGGGGTGATGCCGTAGGGTTCCAAGTGATCTTAGACTTAGCCATGGCACACATTGAAGTGGTATTTGAGTACAAGATTGTTCAATCACTACCCAGGCTTCCTGAGTGAATGGAACAAAGGTTGCTCGATTTGTTCCCTTTTTCATAATGTATGTTTCTGGCCCTTAGTATTAGGATTTTAGTATCATGACTGAGCAGAGATGCCAGTTTTTTTTCGCTCCAACCCAAGGTCTACTGCTACAGAATGGGATAACAATTTTGTATGCTTAGATTCTAAGTTTTCCACCAGGTTAAGATGGGTTTGAAAGACAGCTTGCCTATTTTTCTGCAATTCAGTCGCCTTTTGGATCAGCAGGTCTCTCGTAACACATTTATGTGTTTCCCAGACTGTAAAAGGAGAGATGTCTTCTGTATCATTATCAATAAAAGTTCTGGTCAGTGCCAGGGAAAGATCATTTTGAAGTGGACTTGTCCAGCTGAAGATATATAAAGTATGGAGCATGGTCAGACACAGTTTGTATACCAAATGAGGAACTCACTATGGTTGGTAATAAAGACTGGGATACCATTACATAGTAAATTTGAGAGTAGCTGTCATGAGGTACTGAATAAAAAGTATAATCCCGCTCACTCTGGTGCTGGATTTGCCAGATGTCTACCAGTCGTACAGTTTGGATGGCCTTTTTTACTTGTCTAAGATATGGATAAGGCAGATGTGAGGAGGACTAGGAAGCGTCAAACAGTGGGTCAAGAGCCATGTTTAGATCTTGTGGAGATGCGATCCTGTGTCACAGGTGCATTTGAGCAATGTTTACCTGATTTTGGCAGGAATACTGATTGCACACATGTGGGCTGGGTTTAGGAAGACAGCTCAAGGCTCACACTTTGGAATAGCTCCACCCTACAGGCAGGTTGCCTGGTGTAGGAGTTGGGAGGGCTTTCAGGTGGAGACAGCTCCACGAGAGAGAGACAGACGGTCTCTAGGAGTCTAAGGCTGAGCAAGTAAGCTCCAGGAGGGAGTTTGACTAAGGGTGAGCAAGCCAGGAGGCTGAAATTTCTGTTGTACAATGATGGTGGAACCCCCTGTGAAGGAAGATTTTCTCTTAAGACTGTTTTTGTTTAAATAAAAGTGGGCTGCCATGCCCTTAAAAATAGCCTGGACTGACTAGTGTTCCTGAAAACACATACACAACTAGAGCATAATCACCCCGCATCTCCACCCAAAAATCAACCCCCTCTTCATAAAACCTTGTAGAGTATTAAGAATTTAATTTAAACAGCTCAACTGTGCATGGTTAGGTAAATAGATAGAGGTTAAATAATTTGGTGGCCAGCCAGATCTACCTTAAGAAACAGATATCATCTATCTTGGTCAATCCCCAGGTACACCAGAGACCAAGGTATCGTCCCAGAAAGCAGGATACTTGACCCCCTTAGAATCAGGGGCTGTTATATAAAATATAAATGGATAGTGATCATTCTGAAATTTTGGCATCTTCCCTGATTGAAAATGGTTTTCTTGTATAAATGCGACTTGAGTCCGCATACGCCGATTTCACGTAATACCGTTGTATGCTTCTCCGGTATATTCAATCCGTTAACATTTAAAGATAAACAGCGTATATTAGTCATAGTGGAGTCCAAAATCAAGAGCCTGAGCAACGGCAGAGAGGGAACAGAGGGAAAAAAAAACAGGCACACAAAAATCCTAAAAAAAAAAAGAAAAAAAGAAAAGAAAGCTGTGCAGTCTTACTTCTCTCTACTTTTTGTGCATATGGGAGGAAAAAGGGCTTGTAGGGGGATCAAAAACTATTCTATTATTTTCTATTCTATTTAAAGTCAAATTGATTCTATTAGAATTTTGGAAAATGGTTGTATTATTTCTATTCTATTGTTTGTTTTTTTTAATCTGTTCTTTTCGAAGATGGTTATAATCTATGTTAGTCTATTATTCTTTTTTTTTTCTATTCTATTCCTTTCTATTCTATTATATTCCATTATATTCTGTGCTTTTGTTTTCTATCCTATTTTGTTCTGTTTTTCTCCATTTTATTATTTTATTTTCTGTTATTTCTTTCTATTCTATTCAATTTTTTTTCTATTCTATTTAATTTTCTTTGAACATTTTAAAAATATTTGAATTTGAAATCCTTTCAAATTCAAAAACTATTCAAATTTGATAGGAAACCTTTTTAAATCTATCCGAAAACAAATAAACTAAACAAATTCCAAAAACGAATAAAGCAAATGAAACAAATTTATGAAATGTATTAAATTAAGTTGAAACAAAACAAAACAAAAATATATATTTTTTTGTTCTGCACATGTCTAGGCAAAACCATTGATGACCCCTCTTCTTTCCTCTTCTTGTGCTTCAAAAGACTCCATCTGCAGTAGGAATTTCTTCGACCTTTGTGTAAGGTTCAGCAGTTGGTTGTATGATACAATCAAATCTGAAATATTATGTTGAAAGGTCTGATACAGGAGCATCAATCATATGTACAGCATGTTAGAATGAAATGTTGTTTTAACAAAATAATCTTCTTTCCAGGGGGGCGCATGCGCAGCACTGAGCAAGATGGACCCTGACACTGTAGGTTCACACTACACAGTACATGATCAGCTTCCTGAGGGCTATAATCTGCCTTAAACCTGCCACCTCCAACACCCCTCGAGGCACAAAAACATAGTGCATGCCATTGTAAAAGTACAGCATGTCTCAAGATGGAATATAATACAAGAAAAACTGCGCTTGTCAAAATGGATCGTCAATTGATAACAATGTAACAATCCCTAATGGGTTAAATGGGGAGGCAGCAGCTCTTGTGCCGAAGATGGCACCGCAGACCAAGCACATTCTCCTGCTCCGACGGCCCTCTTCATGCCTTCCGTCCCTGGCTCCCCCTCTGATCTGGGCGGTGAGTACACCTCTTCCCTGTCAAAAGCTGATCTGGATGCTAGCCTGAAGGCAATGTACAATAGACTGGCTGCAAAATTCCAATCTGAACTGCACAAACCCTCCCATACACTGTTACAGGAGATTGCAGTTCTGGGCACTAGGACTGACAGGCTAGAAACAAAACATGAAAAACTAGCCCTGGCATACAGTGATTTCAGCAGGGAGCATGAGACACTATCAACTACTTTTCATCAAATACAACTGCAAGTTGAAGACCTGGACAACAGGAACAGACGCAATAACTTGCGCTTACGTGTTCCAAAGGCGGTTACAGACCTAATCCCTACTGCCATCCGGAAACCTCTCCTGCCAGACTGCGTGTCCACGGCCTTTACATGCGTCAGGATCCACAGGGCCCTCAGACCAAAACCCCCTGCGAATAAACCGCCACACGACATTATGCTTTGCATAAAGGATTTCCTAATGAGGGAAGACATTCTACGGGCTGCCAGAAACACACTGCGTATTACTCTGGATAATTATACAGTTCAAATCTACCTGGATATCTTGCCCACCATGTTGGACAGACACAGAAATATGAAGGAAATCACCACAGCTCTACAAGCTGCTCCGATCCACTACAGATGGGGCTTTCTTTTCAAATTGGTGGTTCCGCATAATGTCTCCACTTATGTAGCCAACATAATTCGAGAGGGTCAGGAGATCATGGTGAAATTGGGCCTCCTGGATGCAGAAGTGGTATGTCGCCCTGCCTTGAGCCCCAGGCCATCCCAAATCTGGCACACACCATCTCCCAGGTGGGATAGAAGAAGAATCCGCCATGAAATTGGTTAAAGAGCATAACAGTTAACAATAACGCCCTGTCATAGCCATCTCTATGAACAGCTTATTTTGATTCCACGACGATGCACTTTCAGTTTCCAAGCACCCACTTGGTCAGGTGCCTGTACCTCGGTGCTGAAGTATGACCACACTACCCAGCAATGTTGATAGCCTTTTTTACAGCAAGTATTCTATCACCATCTCCTTTTGAGCCAGAGAATACTGTGCAGCTGGGTTTGAGACCTAGCTGTCTTGGTGTGACTGTTCTATTTTCAGGATAAGACAAAGTTCCTGATCCCATTTGTTTTAGGCTTTTTAAAAATGTTCCGTTCTTTTTTCCTTTGTTGTGAATCTCAGTTGTTCTTGGTCATTCATTTTTTGGGGGGGCTTTCATGAAGTAGTTAAGGTAATGGTGCCTTCATGTGAGGAATTGGTTCTATCTGGGTTGTCCTTTATCTGCTACCAGTGACATATGGCAGCACCTCCTACGGCGAGGGGGAATGAGGGTCTAGGCTCCACATCTGACAGAATCCCCATCACCAGCGATTCCCTTATTCAGCAGAACACACACTTTAATGTTGTCTAATGGCAAAGGCTTTAATTCAATCGTGAAAAGGTGTAGGGCATTTTCTTATTATAAAAACCTCAAAGCCAAAATGTTATTGAATCAAGAGACGCAGTTCTCTGAATCCTCCCACCCTAAATTCTTTCACAGGACATTCCCACAGTCTTTTTACATGCTTAATTCCTCAAAGAGTATAGGGGCTGCAATATTTCTACACTCCTCCTTCCCATTGGAAGTCCATCAGCTATATAAGGAAAAAGAAAGTTGTTTTGTTTTAATTAAAGGGATTATACATAATAGGGAGCTTACTATAGTTAGCGTTTACACTCCTAATGACTCCCCAGCCTTCTTTTTCACGTCCTTTTTTGACATACTAGCTAATCTTTAAACTAGGGCTGTTACTGATCAAAATTTTTGTGTTCGATTAATCATTTTTTATTTTAATCGATTAATCGACTAATTTCGATTAAATATAACATACATACAGATCCAACTATTTTTAGCTGATCTCCTTGCAGGCTGATTCCCAGTGCAGCTCCCAACCACTGGAAAAATGGATAGCAGGATACAAAAAACACACAAACGCAGCTCTCAATGGGAATAGCAGTAAAACTTTGAAAACGTCCATAGACGAAACCGGTCAGGTGACTTACGCTCTCACGTCACACGCTCCGTTACGCTCAGCTCAGACCAGCAAGGACTTCCGGGTTGGGACGCGCTCAGAAGTGGAACGCAAACAGCAGGCACGCTCCACACGGAAAACCAACACAGAGGCTCCCACAACCCGACTGGTACAGCTCAGCACTCGGGACTTTTTTACTTTTAAGTTACGGTGAATTATTTTTCACCTTTTTAAACCATTGTGTTTACATTGTATTTTACATTTTTTTGACCCAATTGGGAAACGGCTTTTTATTAAATACCGGAATATACCACACCATGAGGATTTCTTCTCTTTTTGCCTCCTTATAACTACCACAACCTTGAGTTTTGGGACATATTGGATACACCTTAGGAACCACCACGCACGGTGATTGATCCAACACGAGGAACAACTGAATTCATCGAGTGCCGTAAATTACCTACTACGAATAGAGGTTGGTACACATCAACTACCACCCACTGATCCCCAAGGCTCCATACCCCCTCTGTGGGGACAACCATCTGGTAAGTGGGGATACATGTGGGGGGATAACTGGAATCTTGAACATCATCTGCAGTCCAATACCTGATAATTACACCACAGCTGCAGCTGCTTATTTGAAGTTTATTTGAACTTTATCTATAATGTCACTGATGATTACATGTATATATGGATATTAATTTATTTTATCATACTGGAAGATATTATGTAGGAAATTTCACTTCTTAGAACACAGAAACCTAGTATCTACTAAGAATAGCACTTTAAGCTGATCACTGAAATAGGGATTTTATTTTTCGATTTATTTTTGAATTTATTGCATATATTTACCTTTTTTATCCACCATCCTTCACTTATTTATTTATTATTTGGGTGATCACACCACATAACAGAGCAATTGCTCTTTTCAGTGATCATAGATCACATGCACTGAACCATAGAAAATTAAGGGTACATAGGAGGACCAAAACTGTTCACAAATCACTAAATACTCACAACACAATTTTTGACGTCACGTTTGATTTTTATTGCTATATAGCTTGTTGATTTATACAGCATTTTACATCAAAATATTGGACCTTGGAGGGTTACCATTAATCAAGTTGTCAATACTACATTTCCAATAAGAATTAGAAACTCTACTAAAGGCTTTACAACTACCAATTTCGCAGGGACTCACCAGTAGGATCACACCAGGACATAACAAAGTAACCTTATCCCCCTGAGGGATTATCAGAAACAAGGGATCACTTGGTGAAGCAGGGAGTTTTGTTTCAATAAACCCACCGGCTACGAGTACCCGACAAAAGATATATAAAATTTCACTCATACAGCAGCGCCAACTATCTGTACCTTAAAATATTACAAAACTTTTATTGTCTTCAAGTAGGTAACCAAATAAATACTGCACTGAATATAAAATCGATGTAGCTACATAAACTGTAAAAATGGTGCGAGTAATACCAAACGGTACCAAAAGAAATCATAATAACATGTAGCCAAGTATGATACTGGTATAAAAATGTGTACAACGATACAACGATGCTGAATCCAGATGAGGAGAGGTTAACATCAGTCCGTTTGGCATGTAGATGTCCCATGAAGGGAACTATCACAACTCCCAGTGGATGGCTGTAGAATCCCAGGTTGATAGAGGGAAGTGTAACACCCCTTGCGTGTGGCAGATAGTAAGGTCTCGCCGGAATGCAAATATGAAGGCACAGCATAGGAGCCCTTCAGATGGACACGGCAAGCCCCGCCGGTGTCCGTGACGTTACCGGATCTCCGATGGAACTCCCTGAAGGCCCAGAAGCTGGCGAAGAGGTGAGTACCTATCAAAAGAATTGTAATCGATCAAAAAGATTTTGATCGATCAAAAAAATTAAAGATTAATCGATTAATTAAAAGTTAATTTGCACAGCCCTACTTTAAACCCTGCATATGATTATAGGTGGGAACTTTAATTTGGTACCGAACCCCACACTTGACAGCCTCCTCTGGCTTTAGAGCCTTTCTGAAATCCCTCTTTTGCACACTCCTTGAATTCCAAATAGTGGACACTTGGAGAGTGCACAATATAGAAGCAAAGGAAAACACAGTTTTCTCTCATCCCCATAACAGCTATGCAAGACTAGCTTATATTATGTCCACCGCTGTCATTTTAGCAAACTCATTGGCTGCTTCCATACATAACTGTGTATGGTCGGACCACCACATAACATCCTTATCCTCAGAATATATCAAGCTTGTCCCTACACCATTTCAGCAATTGAATCTGAGGTGGACAGACTGTACAAAAATCCCATAGCCCTGAACTTTAAGTCTACCAGATTTTCCATTGAACACCTTGAATTGAGCTCTCGGCTAAAGTGGAAAAGGCCTTGAGATGGTCCAAGGCAAGATTTTTATTGCATAGCAACTCCTCGTCAACCATGTTTCCTAGAAAACTGAACCAGTCCCTCTGCCCCTCACATGTCTATAAATTGACCACTCCTTCGGGTTTGACTACGTCTCATCTACAGGAAGTCGTATTTGATTTTTTTTACATTTCTACTCTTCCCTGCTAGCACCTTCTCAGTTTGATCCATCAACTGAGAGCCTTGCTTGGTTTGACTCCATTCCAATCCCCACTCTCAAATCCTCACAATTGGACTCACTTAGCGCACCTATCTCTCAATTGGAGGTGCTGAACTTCATCAAGGCCCTAAAGACAGGTTCGGCCCCAGGCCCTGATGGGTTTTCTTCTGTATATTATAAAAAAATGTTCTCACAACTTTCCCCAAGACTGGTTTGGCTTTTCAACCTTGTCCTACAAGGTAATAGCTTTCCAGAGGAAATGCTGTTGGCAAATATGTCGCTCATCCCTAAGCAGAACAAAGACCATACTCACCCTCAGAATTTTAAGCATATGTTGGTTATTAACCTCTTCCTTACTGGCATATACCCCTAGTAGTTTTGAAGCACAAAGCTCCAACTCTGTTTGTGTCCCTTGTTAATAATTTTACATTGTATTTTTGAAATGTAACTGCCTACTCCCAAACTGTCATTTGAAGTTAAAAACATAAGCAAGTATTTGTTATAATTATACATGATACATTATATGATTATACGTTATATGATGTCCGGAGGAACCCTTTGTCCCTCCGGGTGGACATCATATAACATCCTGGGATTCCCTGCAGTGTGGAGAGCGTGCACTCGCTGCATCACTGGGGACTCAATGCACGTGCCCCGGCGGCTGCGATGTCCACCGGGCACCCGCGATTGCTCGTCACAAACACAGAGATCCACGTCCTGTCAGGGAGAGGAGACCTCCCCCAGACCTCCCCCAGTCAGTCTCCTCCCCCCACAGTTAGAATAACTCCATTGGGAACACATTTAACCCCTTGATCGCTCCCCTAGTGTTAACCCCTTCCTTGACAGTCACATTTATACAGCAATCAGTGCATATTTATAGCACCGTTCGCTGTATAAATATAAACCACAGAGGTGATCAGATACCACCAAAATAAAGCTCTATTTGTGGGAGGAAGAAATTATTAAAATTAATTTAGGTACAACGTTGAATGACCGCACAATTCTAATCTCAGCTGAAAATTGGCCTGGGCAGGAAGGGGTGAAAACGCCCGGTATGGAAGTGGTTAACAACGACCTGAAGATTTTCAGTAGGATTCTGTGTGATAGGCTAGAAAAGGTGATCTCCTCATTGCTCTCCCCTTATCAGTCAGGGTTTATTCCCCATTGCCTTATCACAGACAATATACGCCTAGCTACAGATATTATTCAGGACGCAAACCTATTCTCAAGTAAACTGTGTTAATGCTGAGTCTAGACATCCACAAGTAAATTTGCTGTCCCCTCAAAATAATTTAACACACAGCCATTAATGTCTAAACCGTTGGCAACAAAAGTGAGTACACCCCTAAGTGAAAATGTCCAAATTGGACCCAATTAGCCATTTCCCTCTCCAGTGTCATGTGACTTGTTAGTGTTACAAGCTCTCAGCTGTGAATGGGTAGCAGGTGTGTTAAATTTGGTATTATCGCTCTCACTCTCTTATACTGGTCACTGGAGGTTCAACATGGCACCTCATGGCAAAAACTCTCTGAGGATCTTAAAAAAATAATTGTTGCTCTACATAAAGATGGCCCATGGCTATATGAAGATTTCCAAGACCCTGAAACTGAGCTGCAGCACAGTGGCCAAGACCATACATACAGGACATGTTCCATTTAGAACAGGTGTTACCATGATTGACCAAAGAAGTTGAGTGCACATCCTAATCATCATATCCAGAGGTTGTCTTTGGGAAATAGACGTATGACTGCTGCCAGCATTGCTGCAGAGGTTGAAGGGGTGGGGGGGGGGGGAACAAGCCTGTCAGTGTTTACACCATATGCCACACATCAGATTGGTCTGCATGGCTGTCGTCCCAAAAGGAAACCTCTTCTAAAGATGATGCACAAGAAAGCCTGCAAACAGTTTGCTGAAGACAAGCAGACAAAGGACATGAATTACTGGAATCATGTCCTGGTTCCACACCATCTGAACATTATTTTGTTCAGATGGTGTCAAGTGTGTGTGGCGGCTTTTTTGACACTTTTTTGATGAATGGGTAAGGGTACCAATTCACTTGGGGGGACTGGGATCTAGTGCCCCCCTTGTTAAAAGGGGCTTCCAGTTTTTTGCTAATCCCCCTGCCCGCAGACCCCAACAACCAATGGCCCGGGTTGTCGAGAAAAGGCTCTTGTCCACATCAACATGGGGGACAAGGTGCTTTGGGGGGCCTGGTATGGTCCAGGAGGGAGGGGCGCTCGCTCGTCCCCCTTTTCCTTGCCTGCCAGGCTGCTTGCTTAAATAAGGGTCTGGTATGTATTTGGGGGGGACCCCATGCCATTTTATTTTCACATTTTGGCATGGAGTTCCCCTTAAAATATATGTCAGACCTAAAGGGTCTGGATTTTTTTTTAAATTTTAAGTATTTATTGTGTTTTCAAAAAGAGAAAAAAGAATACAAAAACATCGCCAATTGGGCATACCCTGGTGTTACTTATTGTACAATGAAGGCAAATGAGAAGAAAGAAAAAAGAAGTGCTAATACATCATAGCTAGCAAATTACATGAAAACTCGAGGATGTAGTGGAGAACAAACAATACAGAACAAAATGCAAAACAGGTACAGCAGATCAGCACAATGAGTCAGTGGAGTTAAATCACCAGAAAGTTCCAAAGGGTCACAAACGTGGAATTAGAGACACATAGGGTAGTAATGAGTGATAAAGAAGATACTTGCGAACCATCGAAATGGGCGGAATGGGGGGTATCAGAAAGAATATTTGAATAGTGGTGCAGCTCTGGTATGGATTTTTTTACGGCATTTTTTTATTCTGTCATAGGGTTCCTGATATACGAAGAAAAATATAAAAAATGTTGAAAAACTTAAAAAAATAATAATACATTTGGCCCAAAATGTATACTGCTACATATCTTTAGTAAAAATATAACCTAAATTAGTGGATATTATTTTTTCTTATTATTTAATCATTTAATGTTTTATTAATTTAGCTCTCAGCTGGTTTAAAACGTTGTGAAAAAATAGAGCATGTTGGAAAAAAAATGTGCCCGTTTTTCAAGCCCACACACGATCGTTTTTAATGACATTAAAAATAAACGTTGTTTTTTACAACCCGAAAAAATGATCGTGCTTACGCGGCATTACATTCTTGCCAGTGATAGGGTTAAAGTGAGTGAATATTGGAAGTATGTAGCTGTCAGGATCACCAGTTAAAGGTAAGCAAAAGAAAGAGATGATGCAGACAACACTAGTGTTGCTCACGAATATTCGCATATTCGGATCGAATATTGCATATTCGTGTAATCGCGCAATATCTCGAATATCGCGGTGAATATTCGGACTTTTCAAAATTTATTTTTAAAACAGATCACATCCTAGTGATCTCCATCGACGTCTAAAAGCATTGCTGGTATGATTAAGAGACCTTGGGCCGAGTAGCTGAAGCAATCATTGTATATTGCCGAATAATCGCAATGCGATTATTCGGCAATAGGAATATCGCGCGATTACTTCCTCCGCCCTTCTTTTGCATCAGAGCCAATTTTTTCAATTTTATTTTTAAAACAGAGCACATCCTAGTGTTCTCCATCGACGTCTAAAAGCATTGCTGGTATGATTAAGAGACCTTGGGCCGAGTAGCTGAAGCGATCATTGTATATTGCCGAATATTCGCAATGCGAATATTCGGCAATAGGAATATTGCGCGATTATTTTCTCCGCCCTTCATTAGCATCAGAGCCAATCAGATTTCTCCGAATATTCGACAATGCGAATATTCGGCAATAGGAATATTGTGCGATTATTTTCTCCGCCCTTCATTAGCATCAGAGCCAATCAGATTTCTCTGAATATTCGACAATGCGAATATTCGGCAATAGGAATATTGCGCGATTATTTTCTCCGCCCTTCATTTGCATCAGAGCCAATCAGAGTTCCCCTACCACAGTTGTCAGAGGTTAGCAACCTCCACATCAACCAATAGGAACCTGCCTGCACGACCATTATATAAGCTAACTCCCAGCATGATTTCATTGCAGATTCACATGGTGGTTATAGAGAGAGGAGTGTTTCTGTGCTATCTCTGAGCTTGCATTAGCATTGTAGTGCATTTCAGTTCTCTGGTTCCTGCTGCTTGATTTCAGTTCTCTGGTTCCTGCTGCTTATATTTCTAAACTGCTTTTTTCAAAGCAAGAGACCCAAAAGCTTTTTTAAAAGCTCATATTTGTGTTGTTGTTTTCCAGTTTAGTTTAGCTTAGTGTTAGATAGATTTCAGTGTACTTAGTGTAGTTGTTCTTTAAGGTAGCTTAGTTTAGTGTGTGTTTAGTGTCTGTTTTTTGTTTTCTAAAAAAAAAAAAAAAAAAAAAATGTTAGTTTTAGTTTATTCATATACTTATCTCTGCTGTGTTAGCAGAGTTATTGTTGCATATTAGTTTAGTACTTGTAATCCTTGTCTTTGTCCTTGTCAGTCAGTTTAAAAAAAAAAAAAAAAATTAATTTTTTTTTAGCTTTAGTTTATTCATTTAAGTTTGTGACTAAGCACTGCAGAGTTAGTGTTTAGTGCATAGCTGTCTAGTACATCTTTGTCTGCGTGCCTGTCTTGTCCTTTATCACATTTATCCCCCCCCCCCCAATAAAGTTTACCCACCCCCCCCCCCCACATCAGAATGAGCAGCATACGTGGCCGTGGCCGTGGCAGCAGGGGTAGGGGAGTTACTCCCAGTGCTGGGTCGCTGCCAGCATTGGGTACCTCTCGCGCCTCTACTACTGGTAGAGGATCAGATGGAAGGGGAGTCCGCCTCATCCGGGATTTTTTCCCCTCGGGCAGCCGCCCGATATTGCCTTCCCAGGCTTCAGCAGTGGTGGATTATATGGGGCACAGCAGTGCCACTGAGTCATCAGTGCCGACTCAAAGTAGCACCACCACCAGTAAACTGGTGCCTTTAGTACCCACCCCCAGCCCCCAAGAGTCCAGCCTCATACTGTTTGACAGTGACAGTGTGTAACGCCATCGGCGTTATTGTACATAAAACGAGCGCAGCTGTACCTTTTTCAGACAGCTGCGCTCCATCCAATGCCTTGTCAGCGTCACTTCCGGTGCGCCCTGCGTCCCTGCGTTCCAAGCTGGAACGCGGAAGCGCGCTCGCTCGTTTCCCATGTTGGGCGGGCTATTTAAACCCTCTCTGATGGCGGCTGGGTGTTCGGTTATTGAACTCGACACCCGCCGCCATCTGTGATCCGAACAACTCCACTAAAGACCCTCTTCACCTCCTGCCTGCTAGAGGACAGTAGTTTGCAACGCCAGGACTCTGTCCATCCGGATCCCGAGGCCTAGACCACAGAGCTGACACTCTACAGCTTCTATTATCATCCTGAATCCCTGCTCTCACTCTCCTGGAAGATTTATCAAGCTCACAGCTTCAAAACCGCAAGTATCATAGCAATCAGTCATTTCAAGCAAGAACTCACATTAGCTATATAAGCTGTGTATGCTATTACTATAGGATCTTGTTCCCAGTATCTTATGTTTAGTGACTGTACTGTGAGTTTCCAGATATCACCTTCCACCTATAGTACATTCACGATACCACTGATGCGAGATAGTCTCCAGGAGAATGTGATGATTTAACCCCTCACTCTCTGTACAAATATAGAGTTAACTGGTGGTTTAATACTGAGAATTCTCCATTGTTACTGACTATTCTCAATTTAGTTTAACTAACGGCGTAGGCGGCACACAGTGAGAGGGATATCTTGGGGGAGGTCCTGCATCATGCAGACATAGATTTATGTCCTGATGGTCAGGACCTTTTTGGAGGGTTGATGGAAGAGGCGGATGGGGGACCGGCTGTCAGTAGCCCAGAAACATCCCTTACAAGTGGTGCTGGTGTTTTTCTGCAGGAAACACCCGCACCTAGTCAGACCCATGCGTCCGTGAGGGGACATCGGAACCAGGCTAGCGGCTCCATGTCAGATGTCTTCCTCAGACCACAACATGTCAGCCCAGGGTCTGACATATCTGTGGGCGAAGAGGAGGGTGACCCAACATGGGTGCCACCTGGCTCGTCGGTTCACAGCAGCAGTGACGACGAGGAAGGTAGACATCCTGGGGAAACGGTGCGCCAGGTCACCAGGGAGACCAGCGTCAGGGTCTCCACTGGTGATGGCAGCAGGAGGTGTCAGCAGCAGCAGCAGCAGGCAGCTCCACCTGTGCGCACCGAGTCCCAGCAGGTGCAAGTCAGCGTCACCCCATCTGACAGGAGGGTGGCGCTGAAGTCACCTGTCTGGGCCTACTTCACCTTGGTAGCAGATAACCCGACAGTAGCCATCTGCCAGCTCTGTCGTGCCAAGGTGAAGAGAGGGAAGTGCTTGGCTCGGGTGGGTACCACAGCACTCAACCAGCACCTGAGAATAAACCACTGGCGGGAGTATGATCAGATGAGGGGTGGTGGTGGTAGCAGCGCCACCACCACAAGTGTGCAGGGTACAGCAGCCCCTGCCACAGCTTCATCGGCTACCAGCAGGTCATGCCCCCCCACTCCCTCTAGTAGAGGTACTGGTACCGGCAGCCAGACCTCGACTTCCACAGCACCCTCCTCTTCGGTGTCCTGCACTGCCGTCCGGTGCCAGGCGTCGATTTCTGACGCCTTCGAACACACCACTCCCTTCCCCCCTGGAGACCGACGTGTGCGTTCCCTCAATGGGCTCCTGGCAAGGGTTATTGCCCAACATCTGCTGCCCTTCAACATCGTTGACAGCAACCCCTTCAGGCAGATGTTGGAGCAGGCCCAACCCCAATGGCGTGTCCCCAGCCGCCATTTCTTTGCCAGGACTGGTGTCCCTGCCTTACACCAGCACATTGTGCAGAATGTAACCCTGTCGCTGGATCACGCTGTCAGCGACAGGGTGCATCTCACAATGGATGGCTGGACCAGCAGGCATGGGCAGGGCCGCTACATCAGTTTCACGGCCCATTGGGTTTCCCTCCAAGGCGCCGGGGAGGGATCGGCGGCATCAGATTTTGTGGTGCCGCCCCGGGGTGTCCAGGGGAGAACTGCTGGTCTCCATCAAGCCACTGTCTCCGCAGCTGCTGAGCGTCCCAGCAAACGCCCCCGTAGCTACTCAAGTGTGGGGCACGTGCGCTGTCAGGCCGTGCTCCAGCTTGTTAGTTTAGGGGACCGGAGACACACTGGCAAAGAAGTGCTGAGGTTCAGGTCCAGAAGTGGCTGACACCCCGAAGGCTCCAGGCAGGTATGGTTGTCTGTGACAACGGCAGCAACCTACTCTCCGCCCTCCAGGCTGGCAGTCTGACCCACGTGCCCTGTCTGGCACATGTCCTCAACCTTGTGGTGCAGAAGTTCCTGCGCACCTATCCTGGGTTGAGTGACATTGTGCTAAGGGTGCGTAGGATTGCCAGCCACTTCAGGCGCTCCCCAACCGGTACCGTGTCCCTGTCCAATTTGCAGCGGGACAAGAGCCTGCCCCTTCACAGGCTGATTGTGGACAGTGTGACGCGGTGGAACTCCACCCTCCACATGCTGGAGAGGTTGTGGGAGCAGCGAAGGGCGGTGAAAGAATACCTGCTGGATCAAGGCAGTGGCGGGCCAGCACAAACACTCCCGTACATCACCAGTGCGGAGTGGGGGCAGATACACCAGGTCTGCCATGTGTTGGCCCCTTTCGAGCAGGCGACCAAGATGGTGAGCAGGGAGCATGTCGGCCTCAACGACGTGCTCCCTATAGTGTTCCTGCTGGACAGGGCACTAGATCGCCTGCTCGAAGCTGGGGAGAGTGCCTTGGTGGAGCAGGAGGCAACACTGCCCCACCAAGACCAGGCCCAGGACGAGGAGGAGGATGATGATGATGAGGAGGTTACTGGTGGTGACGTCCTGGAGTCAGGGCCTGGTCAGGAGGGAGAGCCGGTGTTGGGGGCACCGATAGTCCGGGGGTTGGGCATCTCTGTGCGTGAGCAGCATCGCCTCCAGCATGAGGAGTCCGACGTCATGGACCCGGGCAGCCACAAGGAGTCACAGCGGGCTGTGCTCTCCCCCATGGCTGCCCACATGCTGAGATGCCTCAGGAGGGACCCCCGGGTTCATGCTATCAAGGAGAGGGACGAATTTTGGATGGCCACCCTTTTAGATCCAAGATGTAAGGGAAAACTGGAGCAGTTCCTCCCAGCCAGCCGGAGGCAGCACCGGATGGAGGAAATGCAGGCACGCATAGTAAGCCGGTTGGAGCAGACAACTCCCCGGCCTCCAGTTGTCCCCCCTCGTCTCACCCAGCAGGTGGCTGCACCCAGCAGCAGCAGCCGAGCAGGGGACCTAATGGGTGAGATGAGGATGTTCTTCCAATCTGAGCGACCCAGTACCAGCAGCAGCAGCAGCAGCAGCAGCAGTCACCACCAGCGGCTGGCCCACATGGTGGCAGACTACATGGGGTCCGTCGGTGCTGCTGACAGTATGAGCACCGACAACCCCATGGAGTACTGGGTTGCCAGATTGGACACCTGCCGCGAGCTCGCTCAGTATGCGCTGGAGTTATTGTCTTGCCCCCCCTTCAGCGTACTATCTGAGCGGACATTCAGCGCGGCAGGTGGGGTGGTCACGGACAAGAGGACCCGTCTGTCCACAGACTCCGTGGACAGACTCACATTCATCAAGATGAATGAGTCCTGGATCGGCGGTGACTTTCTGGCACCCGCCGTCGGTTCAGGGCGCTGAATGGTCCCTTGTCATTCATCAATACCTCTCCAATCTATTTATACCAGGGGGTGTCAAACTCAATTTCATCTTGGGCCGCATCAGCATTATAGTTGCCCTCAAAAGGGCCGGTTATATCTGTAAGGTTAGATGTCCAGCGCATCCCCTCCCCTTACATTAGATGTCAAGGGCCACCCCACCATCCACCCCACCATCAGAAGTTGAGTTCCCCCTCTCCTTAATCACAGTGCATCCCCTTTCCTTATGCTGCTGCTGGGAAGAAGTTGGATGCATTGCTTGAAAGCAGAAAGTAAGGGTCTGGGGGCCGCATTCGGCTGCGGGCCTTGTGTTTGCCACCTCTGATTTATACCTTTGAAACTCATAGTGGGCAGGTAGTGTTAAGGGCATAAATATTTCCATGCTGTGTCATTAAGCCACTATAAAGGAGTCCTGATGCTGCTGCCACATTATTTTGAAATGTAATTTCTCAATGCTCATCATGAATTTAAAAAGTCAACGTATAGCATAGAAATAACGTTAATCAAACTTTTATATTGGAGGCACTATGGTATACTCAGGCTACAGCTACTTAAGGCCTGTGTCATTCTGCTTTTCAAATTTAATCACCATGCTAATGCAACTTCAAGCTTTTGTAATTTTGCCACGATATGGGCTCCTACTGCTAATGCCAAAAGGCTGAGTGATTATGTACCGATATATTACTCATACTGCTGCTGTCACCTTTTGTCCGTGAGATTTGCCACTTTCTTACTACTGCTGGTACTGCTGCCACTCTTCCACGAGTGATAAAACACTATATTGTGTACTGTTACTACTAGACTGCTGCTGCCAGTGCCAGATACTATGTGACTAGTTCTTTGGCACTATATACTACAATTGCCAATGCTGCTGCTGTGCTGCTGCCACCTCTTCCACGAGTGATAAAACACTATATTTGTACTTTACTACTATACTGCTGCCGCTGCCAGTGCTCAGATACCTATGTGACAAGTTCTTTGGCACTTATACTACAATTACCAATGCTGCTGCTGTGCTGCTGGCCACCTCTTCCACGAGTGATAAAACACTGTTTGTGTACTGTTACTAATACTTCTGCTGCTAGATACCTATGTGACAAGTTCTTTGCCACTTATATGCTACAATTACCAATGCTGCTGCTGTGCTGCTGCCACCTCTTCCACGAGTGATAAAACACTATATTGTGTACTGTTACTACTAGACTGCTGCTGCCAGTGCTAAGATACCTATGTGACTAGTTCTTTGGCACTATATACTACAATTACCAATGCTGCTGCTGTGCTGCTGCCACCTCTTCCACGAGTGATAAAACACTGTATTGTGTACTGTTACTAATACTTCTGCTGCTCAGATACCTAGTTGACAAGTTCTTTGCCACTATATGCTACAATTACCAATGCTGCTGCTGTGCTGCTGCCACCTCTTCCACGAGTGATAAAACACTATATTGTGTACTGTTACTACTAGACTGCTGCTGCCAGTGCTCAGATACCTATGTGACTAGTTCTTTGGCACTATATACTACAATTACCAATGCTCTGCTGTGCTGCTGCCACTCTTCCACGAGTATAAAAACACTGTATTGTGTACTGTTATTAATACTTCTGCTGCTCAGATACCTATTGACAAGTTCTTTGCCACTATATGCTACAATTACCAATGCTGCTGCTGTGCTGCTGCCACCTCTTCGACGAGTGATAAAACACTATATTGTGTACTGTTACTACTAGACTGCTGCTGCCAGTGCTCAGATACCTATGTGACTAGTTCTTTGGCACTATATACTACAATTACCAATGCTGCTGCTGTGCTGCTGCCACCTCTTCCACGAGTGATAAAACACTGTATTGTGTACTTTTACTAATACTTCTGCTGCTCAGATACCTATGTGACAAGTTCTTTGCCACTATATGCTACAATTACCAATGCTGCTGCTGTGCTGCTGCCACCTCTTCCACGAGTGATAAAACACTGTATTGTGTACTGTTACTAATACTTCTGCTGCTCAGATACCTATGTGACAAGTTCTTTGCCACTATATGCTACAATTACCAATGCTGCTGCTGTGCTGCTGCCACCTCTTCTACGAGTGATAAAACTCTGTATTGTGTACTGTTACTAATACTTCTGCTGCTCAGATACCTATTTGACAAGCTCTTTACCACTATATGCTACAATTACCAATGCTGCTGCTGTGCTGCTGCCACCTCTTCCACGAGTGATAAAACACTATATTGTGTACTGTTACTACTAGACTGCTGCTGCCAGTGCTCAGATACCTATGTGACTAGTTCTTTGGCACTATATACTACAATTACCAATGCTGCTGCTCACCTGTTAAAACATCATAATACTTCTGCTGCTCACCTCTTTTACCACGCTAGCTGCTGCTGTGCTGCTGCCATCTTGACACTATATTGTCTACTGTTACTAGTACTGCTGCTGCCAGTTCTCACACCTATGTCACAAATACTACAATTACCAATGTTGCCACTCTTCCACTATAAAACACTATTGTGTACTACTATTAGATACCATTGCTGCTGCTGCTGCTGCTGTTCATGGAGTGATAAAACCTATGTGACACCTCTTTCCAGTGCGAGTGATAAAAACACTATATTGTCTACAATTAGTACTATACTGCTGCTGCTCAGACACCTATGTCACAATATATTTGCCACTAATATACTACTATTACCACTACTGCTGCTGTCAAGTCTTGCCCAAGTGTTTAGATGCTATCTAGTACTATTACCACTACTGCTTGTAAATGTTGTGTGTGTGATAATTACTTTATATTTGAATAATACTGCTACTGCCTTCATGCTGAGTAATGCTTTATGAACTCTCTGTCACAGCGGATCCACAAACAGCCTCCGCTACAAGCTACCAGACCGGATCGTAACAGCAAGTGTGACTAAAACACTGAACTTTATGTTAAACCCTGGTTTGCGGCCTTTATACTGCAACCATTAGCCTGTCTGCAAGAGCAACTCTGTATATAGTATATATATAGAGTATATATATAGTATATACGAGCAAATAGTATAACATGTTTTTGGTTATTATGAAGTTAGATCTGTTGATGTTGATGTTGATGTGTTAGATGTGAAGTTAGATGTGTTGAAAAACCTACCAATCTCAATAAGAAAGGAAACATTGAGAAAAAAAAAAATTATTAAAAGAAACAAAAAATCAAACATGTTATTCTGCAAACGCTTCTGAATTGCCATCTATCAACTCCTCATACTTCTCATCTGCTGGTGCTCCAGCAGAATATTTTGTTGGTCCAGATACCGCATTTTCTGCTGATTTGCGCTATCGATCTTGGATCTCTTAATTTCGATCTGTTTCACCAACATATCTTTCAAAGCTGTTAGGATAAAAGAAAAAAACAATTGATTTCAAAGACCGTTACCAAATACATAAAATATTTATGTTGCTTATTAAACAATCATTATCATGTATACGCAATTTTTATGTGTCTAGCACATACTGTATACTTCTATCATAAATACCATATTATTGTTCTGAAATCTGATGGGTGCACTTTAAATGCTGTCCATTTTTATATCTACATCTTATTGTTGAAATGTTATTAATCTTTGTGCACATATTTACCCTCCTGAATGAGGCTCACAGGAACGGTCTCATCCTCCTGCACGTCTTCTCCTACAGCCGATACTCCAGCAGAAGTTTGGGGGGGGGGTGCAGCTCCTCATGTTGGTCCTCAACAGGAGCTGGGGGTGGCGAGTGGGAGGGCTCTGTCTGCTCCTCCTCATCCCTCTCCTCCTCTTCCACATCCTCCTCCTGCTCCTCCTCTTCATCCTCCTCCTGTACGGCCTGTCGCCTTGTGCGCTTGGGGCGCACAGCTGGTAGAGGAGCATCTATAATAACACAATGTTCATATATGTAAAAATGTTTTCTAATGACGTATGCAAATTCTGTGTACTCTGCTGTATTGTATATGAATACAAATAAATTTATATAGACAGTTAACCAATGGGAAAATGTTATATTAAAGGGTCTTGTGGGCACTACAGGAGACTGAGCGTTAGCTGAGATGGTAAAATGAGCTGTTTTTGTCTCCTTTGTTTTGTTCAGACGATCTCATGTTAAAAAAAGGGCCTGATGGAGCACACGGGATTACTATGACAACCCCACGCCTAACACAGAAATTTAGTGGGAATCTATATACTGTATATACAACTCAACGTGTGTGTGTATGTATGTATGTATGTATGTATGTATGTATGTACCAGCATCACGTCCAAACGGCTAAAGATATTTACATGAAACTTGGCACACAGGTTACTTATATGTCAGCCACAAACATAGGATAGGTGGTTTAACCCTTACCCACCCCCATTTTCCATGGTGGGGTTTTTTCTTTAAAGTCCCATTCTACTCTATGGGAAATACATGTTACTTCATAACAGCTGTAGATATTTCGATAACACTTGGTCACATGTTACTTATTTGTGAGGGTCGGGGTTTTTGTTTAAAGTCCCATGCAAAGCAATGGGAAAAGTATGTTCCCACATAACTTCTGTGTTCCTGTCTGCTGTCCCATGTCTTTTTTCAACAGTACTATGAATACCTTGGCTGGTGGTGGTGATATATGTTACCACAACATGGCGTCTGGGTTAACAACATCTGCCCTTACATTAATTACATATGACCTTACATAACTGTCACCAAAGGAGCTGCGGTGGCTCAACGCGATTGACAAGCCATTCACCTCTGCAGCTAGGGGTTCGGATCCCGCTCTCGGCTACATGTGAATTGAGTTTGGTGGTCTCAGCCCGGCTCCCGGTGGGTGTGCTATGCGAGGTAAGCCTGCGCTTAGTACGCCCACCCCCCTCCCACAAAAACCACCACACTTACACACGCACTCGAAATTGGTTTAACATGCACGCACTCTGACCACGCGGTCTCTAAAAAAAGAGGCGAAGGACTAACGGGGCTGGTTGAGCGGGCAAATCCTCTCACTGATATGTGTATGCCTTCGCGCTAAGTGGAGCAATAAAGGCAAATAGAGTATATGAATAAAATAAATAGCAAAAAAATTATCTATATAACAGTTGCTGCAAAACCTAAAAGTGTTTACATAACACAAAATAACAATCAGTGATAATAAATGATCTTGGCTACTAAAAGATAATAGTGTAGTATCAAATAACCAAATTAAACACACGTGCCTTAAATAGGATATAAATGTGAAATCTATATAGAAATCTGTATATTAAAGTCCAAAAGGCATAAAGGCAAAGTGAATAGGTGTTAGAAACAACAGTCCGTGGCGTCCAGTGTTCACAGTTTCGCGTGGGTGCCACTCCGTGGGAAAAAACAGCCTCACAGGCCTCTCACCTCACTGCCACAAAGTAACTGCTCAAATACCCTCAGGTATCCCAATATCTTGTAAGGTATGCTGGGTTAGCAACTCCTCACAGAGCAAAAATATATCTATACCAACTCAGGAAACAAAAGTGAAGAAAGAGAGACCCCATAGGTAGTATCTCAGACAACGATCTTTAATAAAAGGAATCTCCTTACATCAAAGAATAAAAAACAGTAAAAAAAACGTCATCCTACGCGTTACGGCAACTGCCTTCATCTGTCCCCAGATAAGGCAGTTGCCGTAACGCGTAGGGATTGAGAACCTGGAGTGACGTGAGGATCCGGCTTATGCCGTTTGTTTTTAAGCTGTTTTTTATTCCTTTGATGTAAGGAGATACTTTTATAAATGATCTGTCTGATGATACTACACTATGGGATCTCTCTTTCTTCACTTTTGTTTCCTGAGTTGGTATAGATATATTTTTGGCTTGTGAGGTCCCGGATGTTTGCTAACCCAGCATACCTTACAAGATATTGGAGATACATGAGGGTATTTGATGCAGTTACTTTGTGGCAGTGAGGTAGAGGCCTGGAGGCTGTTTTTTCCACGGAGTGGCACCCACACGAATACTGGAACACTGGACGACACACGGACTGTTGTTTACTAACACCTATTCACTTTGGCACTTTATGCCTTTTGACTTTAATATACAGATTTTTTAGATTTCAATATTCCTATTTAAGCCATGTGTTTAATTTGGTTATTTGGATACTACACTATTATCTTTTAGTAGCGCAAGATCATTTATTATCACCAAATCCTCTCACTCCCTTATAGGGAGTCCCTCTGCGCCGTTGGGCTTCAAAGCGGAGCAGGTAGCAAGGGCTGTTGGGAGGACCCCCTCACAGCGCCATTGCCACCCGGGGCAGGAGAAAGGTGGCAGATTGCTCTGGGGGAGGCCTTGCCTATCCCAACTCCTGCAGTCCGGCTCCTCTCTCGAGTACTGACCACTTTAGAAAAAAAAAAAATACATAACTTCACCAATAACTTACCTGGATGATATTCATCCCGTATAACATTTGACTGGTCCATGTGGCCCTCTTCAGGTCGACCATTTTTTAATATAGCCAGCGGTGTGTGTGGAGCCATGTTGGTCGCGTAGCCTGCTTAGGGAGCTGATCATTTTTTTTTTTTCCGCCTGCGTCCGCTGCTGATCGTAGCCCTTTTGCAGGACCTCTGCAAGATGAAGAACAAAGTATATTACAATACTTTTGTTTAAACCCTTATGGATATATGACGGAAATCTATGGTATTCAACAATTGGAAGCATTCTCGCCTTATTAATCAATGACAGTTAATGGCTGTCCGGTAATACTGGGGAGTTGTTTTGCAACAGCTGTAGGCACCGTTTAGTAAACAGTGCCGTACCAGATGTTTTTTTTTGTTGTGGAGGGGAGGGTGGCTATGTAGGGGTATGTGTATATGTTTTGTTTTTTAATTTATATTTAGTGTGGTGTCGTGTTTGTAAGGTACAGTCAGAGGGGCGTGGGGTTCACAGTAGTTTCCCGCTGATGGTTTGAGCTGCAGCGCCAAATTTGCTTCAGCTAGAAGCACACTGTAAGCCCCAGCCCATGTGAATGTACCCTGTACATTCACATTGGGGGAGAGGGGGGGGGGGTTATTGCAGCCAGTTGCATGCAGGGAGTTGTAGTTTTGCAACAGCTGGAGGCAGAATGGTTGCAAAACACTGCGAGTTTGTTACCTAACTCAGGGTTTCAAGACCAGTCCACCTCCAGCTGTTGCAAAACGACTACTACCATCAGCCATGGTCTGTCAGTGCATGGTAAGAATTTTACTTTTGCTGCATCTAGGTGCCACAGTTTAGAGACCCGTGTATAGTGGTCTGAAAAATGTGGGCCTGCAGAAATTGCAAAACTAGAAGTGCCAGCATGCCCAGTAGGGTTGCCACCTGTCCGGTTTTCACCCGGACAGTCCGGGTTTGGACACATGTGCCCGGTTTTGAAGCCATCTGAAACCCGGGCACATTTAAAAAAAAAAAAAAATTTTTTTTTTTTATGTTCAGCTGACAGCCGTCCGTCCTGGCCCGGCCGCAACAGAGCTGCACAATGCACATCCCTGAATCATTCTCGTCCTGGCCGCCCAGAGAAGTCCCACCACCTCCCTGCCAGGCGCTTGCTGTGTGTCACCGAGCGTGCAGCCGCGTGACCCCCCCCCCCCCAGTAACACTGTACACACTGTCTGTGTCTTCTTCTCTCCCGATGAGTCCCGCCGATGCTAGAGACAATGAAGGGGAACTGTATCCTAGCAACCAGGAGGGACGCTTATCCAGGCAGCAGCAGGAGGGGAGGAATTTGAGACTCGAGAGCATGGTGTTAGACTCCGCCCCCTTACAGGAATACAGCAGGTTCGTACACATTGATGCAGCGGCTGACTCTGAGGCTCCTGAAAGGTAAGGTTTTTCCCCCCCACGGAATCTATCCACGCTTTAAGGGGGGGGGGGTTATCGGAAGGGGCCCTGGGGAGGTCGAGTTGTATGCTAATAAAAGGGGGGCCCTGGGGGAGGTCGATGCATGCTGATATAAAGGGGGGCCCTGGAGGAGGTCTGGTCTATGCATGCTGCCAGTGGCGGCTGGTGCCATGCCATGAAACGCAACCACTGTGCCATGCCATCAAAACGCAGCCACCATGCCATCAAAACGCAGCCACTGTGCCATCAAAATGCAGCCACTGTGCCATGCCATCAAACGCAGTCACTGTGCCATCAAACGCAACCACTGTGCCATGCCATCAAAACGCAGCCACCGTGCCATCAAAACGCAGCCACCGTGCCATCAAAACGCAACCACTGTGCCATGCCATAAAACGCAGCCACCGTGCCATCAAAACGCAGCCACCATGCCATCAAAACGCAACCACTGTGCCATGCCATCAAAACGCAGCCACCATGCCATCAAAACGCAGCCACTGTGCCATGCCATCAAAACGCAGCCACCGTGCCATCAAAACGCAACCACTGTGCCATTCCATAAAACGCAGCCACCATGCCATCAAAACGCAGCCACCCATGCCATCAAAACGCAGCCACTGTGCCATCAAAATGCAGCCACTGTGCCATGCCATCAAACGCAGTCACTGTGCCATCAAACGCAACCACTGTGCCATGCGCCCATAAAACGCAGCCACCATGCCATCAAAACGCAGCCACCATGCCATCAAAACGCAGCCACTGTGCCATGCCATCAAAACGCAGCCACCATGCCATCGAAATTCAGCCACTGTGCCATGCTATCAAACGCAGTCACTGTGCCATCAAACGCAACCACTGTGCCATGCCATCAAGACGCAGCCACCATGCCATCAAAACGCAGCCACTGTGCCATGCCATCAAAACGCAGCCACCGTGCCATCAAAACGCAACCACTGTGTCATGCCATAAAACGCAGCCACCATGCCATCAAAACGCAGCCACCATGCCATCAAAACGCAGCCACTGTGCCATGCCATCAAAACGCAGCCACCATGCCATCAAAATGCAGCCACTGTGCCATGCCATCAAAACGCAGCCACCATGCCATCAAAATGCAGCCACTGTGTCATGCCATCAAAACGCAGCCACCATGCCATCAAAATGCAGCCACTGTGCCATGCCATCAAACGCAGTCACTGTGCCATCAAACGCAACCACTGTGCCATGCCATCAAAACGCAGCCACCGTGCCATCAAAACGCAGCCACCATGCCATCAAAACGCAACCACTGTGCCATGCCATAAAACGCAGCCACCGTGCCATCAAAACGCAGCCACCATGCCATCAAAACGCAACCACTGTGCCATGCCATCAAAACGCAGCCACCATGCCATCAAAACGCAGCCACTGTGCCATGCCATCAAAACGCAGCCACCGTGCCATCAAAACGCAACCACTGTGCCATTCCATAAAACGCAGCCACCATGCCATCAAAACGCAGCCACCATGCCATCAAAACGCAGCCACTGTGCCATCAAAATGCAGCCACTGTGCCATGCCATCAAACGCAGTCACTGTGCCATCAAACGCAACCACTGTGCCATGCCATAAAACGCAGCCACCATGCCATCAAAACGCAGCCACCATGCCATCAAAACGCAGCCACTGTGCCATGCCATCAAAGCGCAGCCACCATGCCATCGAAATTCAGCCACTGTGCCATGCTATCAAACGCAGTCACTGTGCCATCAAACGCAACCACTGTGCCATGCCATCAAGACGCAGCCACCATGCCATCAAAACGCAGCCACTGTGCCATGCCATCAAAACGCAGCCACCGTGCCATCAAATCGCAACCACTGTGCCATGCCATAAAACGCAGCCACCATGCCATCAAAACGCAGCCACTGTGCCATGCCATCAAAACGCAGCCACCGTGCCATCAAAACGCAACCACTGTGCCATGCCATCAAAACGCAGCCACCATGCCATCAAAATGCAGCCACTGTGCCATGCCATCAAAACGCAGCCACCATGCCATCAAAATGCAGCCACTGTGTCATGCCATCAAAACGCAGCCACCATGCCATCAAAACGCAGCCACTGTGCCATGCCATCAAAACGCAGCCACCATGCCATCAAAATGCAGCCACTGTGCCATGCCATCAAATGCAGTCACTGTGCCATCAAACGCAACCACTGTGCCATGCCATAAAAACGCAGCCACCATGCCATCAAAACGCAGCCACTGTGCCATGCCATCAAAACGCAGCCACCGTGCCATCAAAACGCAACCACTGTGCCATGCCATAAAACGCAGCCACCGTGCCATCAAAACGCAGCCACCATGCCATCAAAACGCAGCCACTGTGCCATGCCATCAAAACGCAGCCACCGTGCCATCCAAACGCAACCACTGTGCCATGCCATAAAACGCAGCCACCATGCCATCAAAACGCAGCCACCATGCCATCAAAACGCAGCCACTGTGCCATGCCATCAAAACGCAGCCACCATGCCATCAAAATGCAGCCACTGTGCCATGCCATCAAAACGCAGCCACCATGCCATCAAAATGCAGCCACTGTGTCATGCCATCAAAACGCAGCCACCATGCCATCAAAACGCAGCCACTGTGCCATGCCATCAAAACGCAGCCACCATGCCATCAAAATGCAGCCACTGTGCCATGCCATCAAATGCAGTCACTGTGCCATCAAACGCAACCACTGTGCCATGCCATCAAAACGCAGCCACCATGCCATCAAAACGCAGCCACTGTGCCATGCCATCAAAACGCAGCCACCGTGCCATCAAAACGCAACTACTGTGCCATGCCATAAAACGCAGCCACCATGCCATCAAAACGCAGCCACCATGCCATCAAAACGCAGCCACTGTGCCATGCCATCAAAACGCAGCCACCATGCCATCAAAACGCAGCCACTGTGCCATGCCATCAAAACGCAGCCACCGTGCCATCAAAACGCAACCACTGTGCCATGCCATAAAACGCAGCCACCGTGCCATCAAAACGCAGCCACCATGCCATCAAAACGCAGCCACTGTGCCATGCCATCAAAACGCAGCCACCATGCCATCGAAATTCAGCCACTGTGCCATGCTATCAAACGCAGTCACCATGCCATCAAAACGCAGCCACTGTGCCATGCCATCAAAACGCAGCCACCGTGCCATCAAAACGCAGCCACCGTGCCATCAAAACGCAGCCACTGTGCCATGCCATAAATTTTCACCACTATGCCATCAAATGCAGCCACTGTGCCCCCAATTGTCGCCACCGTGACCAGTACCCCCCTGGCACTTACCTTTCTGGCTTCTATGTCCCTCGATGTCCCTCGTCCTGCCCTCGATGACGCTTCAGCCAATCAGGTTACCTGATTGGCTGAGACGCCTGTCAGTCTTATCCTCGGAACGCACGGCCGGTACCTCCCGAGGATAAGCTACAAAAAAATTGCCGCGCGTCGCTAAAGTGTTCGGGTTTGGCTTGACGAAAAGGTGGCAACCCTAATGCCCAGGCATGCTGGAAGTTGTAGTTCTGCAACATCTAAAGGGCAATATGTATTCGAACGTCCTTGGGCCTTAAGGACCCTGAAGTCAGGACGTTCGCATACGTCCTATGTCCACAACATGTTAAATTAATTATGCTAAATAGCAAGGAAAGTGCCTAATACACATTTTCCAACCAGGGTGTCTGCAGCTGTGCAGGCATGCTGGTAGTTGTAGTTTTGCAACAGCAGGAGACACAATGTTTGGGAAATACTAATATCTGATCTTATATACTAACTTTTAAACTAGTCTAAAATGCAGTTAAAGCTAATGAAATAACAGTGGTGAAAATACTTACACTAATCAGCATCTTTTCCTCACTGGGTGTAAAATTGCTTCCAACCATTTTCACTCCCAAGGACTGGGCAGCACAAAATTGCGAAGTGAAAACGAGCTGGCAGGTAACTGGCACGGATCCAGGAAATGGTCGCGTGTTGGTCGCGTGTTGTTCTTGCGTTTGCGCATGCGCGAACGAGAATTTCGCAATATCCGCAATCGCAATCGCATTAGCGAAATTTCGCAATATTGTTTTTTTGCTAAAATATCACGAATATTCGATTTTAGCGAACATTTTTGAATATTCTACTATATATTCGTGATATATCGCGAAATCGAATATGGCGTATTTCGCTCAACACTACGGAGCACAGTGGAACAAGGCGGCACGGAGCACGGAGCATGGGGGAGAAGACAGCACGGAGAAGACTTGCAAATCCCCTGCCGCACTGATCACCCAGGTATCGGGTGAAGTATCGGAGCATTACCGATAATAGTATCGGTATCGGTCATCCCTACTTATAATCTATAATTGCAATCCGGCTTCCGGGTACTTCTCCAGCAGGAGTAAGCGTTTCCAAGCTGAGCCGCAATGTAATCTGGGCATTCGCCCAGATGATTGATGTCTATCAGAAAATGTTCCCCCTGGTGCATAAGGCCCCGCCCCCGTATTGCGTAGGCGCGCCACAGAGTTTCCGAAAGGAGGCGAACATGTAAAGGGGCGAGTCGACTCTACACATCGCCTGCGCACCGACTAGGAGCCGTGTAGAGCTGACTGCGCAGGCGCAGTATAGAGCCAACTCGCAGCTTTACCTGTTCGGCTCCTTTCCGAAACATCATGACACGCCTACGCAATACGGGGGGTGGGGCCTTATCTGCCGGGGGGAACATTTTCTGATAGACATCAATCATCTGGGCAAACGCCCAGATTACATTGCGGCTCAGCTTGGAAACGCCTACTCCCGTGGGAGGAGTACCGGGAAGCCAGATTGCAAATATAGATTATAAGGTATGTACAGACTAAAAAAATAAAAAATAAAGTGCCGACTGTACATGCTGGTAGTATAAAGAATTTGGTCTTATATAAATGTTATTTGGGCGAACCTCCGCTTTAAAGAATAATCACACAGCTAAGTAAAAATAAAAAAATAAAAAAGCCCCTTTCCCTTTATCTCATATAGCTTCAAATGGTGCTTCAGTTTAGGGAGAGAAAGCACAAAAGCGAGTATCTGCCTCTGTAACATAAAAAAAAATATATAAACATTTGTGAAGATCAGTTACAGAATAACCAGGGTTTTTATTCTCAGAGATTTTTAGTTGCAGGAACTCCCCCTTCTGAGTCACTTCTTGTCTCCGCCCCGCTACCCAACTCTGAGCAACATCCCTTGGCACCACCCCCTACCCACCTCTGAGCAACATCCCTTGGTTCCATCCCCTACCCACCTCTGAGCAACATTCCTTGGTTCCACCCCTTACCCACCTCTGAGCAACATCCCTTGGTTGCACCCCTTACCCACCTCTGAGCAACATCTCTTGGTTCCACCCCCTACCCACCTCTGAGCAACATCCCTTGGTTCCATCCCTTACCCACCTCTGAGCGACATCCCTCGGTTTCACCCCCTACCCACCTCTGAGCAACATTCCTTTGTTCCACCCCTTACCCACCTCTGAGCAACATCCCTTGGTTCCAACCCTTACCCACCTCTGAGCAACATCCCTTGGTTCCACCCCTTACCCACCTCTGAGCAACATCCCTCGGTTCCACCCCCTACCCACCTCTGAGCAACATCCCTCGGTTCCACTCCCTACCCACCTCTGAGCAACATTCCTTGGTTCTACCCCTTACCCACCTCTAAGCAACATCCCTTGGTTCCACCCCTTACCCACCTCTGAGCAACATCCCTCGGTTCCACCCCCTACCCACCTCTGAGCAACATCCCTCGGTTCCACCCCCTACCCACCTCTGAGCAACATTCCTTGGTTCTACCCCTTACCCACCTCTGAGCAACATCCCTCGGGTTCCACCCCCTACCCACCTCTGAGCAACATCCCTCGGTTCCACCCCCTACCCACCTCTGAGCAACATTCCTTGGTTCTACCCCTTACCCACCTCTGAGCAACATCCCTTGGTTCCACCCCTTACCCACCTCTGAGCAACATCCCGTGGTTCCATCCCTTACCCACCTCTGAGCAACAACAAATAGATGCGCTTCAGCAAAAATAGATCCCCAACTGCCAGAAACAATAGACCTCTTCCTCCAAAGTAGATCATTTTCTGGAACAACTGACCCCCGTAGCAACATAAGCCCAACCAACAACAATAGTCCCCCCACCAGCAACAATAGACCTCCCCAGTAACAATAGACTGCCACACAAATATAAATGCCCTACAGCAACAATATATCCCCAACCTCCAGTAACAATTGACCCCTCCTTAAACAGTATATTCCTTTCAGCAACAATTTAGCCCCCCTAGCAACATAAACCCAACCAACAAGAATAGGTACCCCTACCAGCAACAATAGATCTCCCCAGCAACAATAGACTGACACACAAAAATAGATGTCCTCCAACAACAATAGATCTCCCAATGGCCAGTAACAATAGATCCTTTCTCAACAGTAGATCCCTTTCAGCATCAAATGGCCCCACCAGCAGCATAAGCCCCCCTCAGCAACAAAATAGACCTCCACCATGCAAAAATAGATTCACTTAAGAAATAATAGATCCCTAGAAGCCAACTTCAATAGACTCCCCATTACACACCACCACCCCTTCCCATTACATTCAGTCCCCCTCAAAAAAAAGCCCTGAGTAGAACTAAAGGCAACATTTATTTAAAAAAAAAAAAATTGTGTTATTTTGGATAGAATAAGAATAACTCCTGTTTTTATTTTTTTTCATCACCTGTGTCCCATTGGGGAGATTTATTTTCACTTCTTGTCCCTCCATCATAGCCAAAAACAGGTAGTGAGAGGAAGTCCCCCCAAAGTAGAGGAATCCCGGAATCCCCATGGGAATATTTTTTCTGGGTGACAGCCCAGGTGCGACTTGCATAGACATCTCTGCATGAAGTCAAACAGACTTGCGGCTTTAAAATAAAGTCGCAGGATTTCATAGACGGATTTGGCGTGAGGGGGGGCGGTTAACTGTCATTGATAACAATCCACAGGACAAATAGAGAGTCTGGTGTTCAGATTAAAACAAAATAGAGCCCCAGATGACCCCAGATCTCATATTTAAGAGGACCTGTCATGCTTTTTTCTATTACAAGTGATGTTTACAATTGTTTTAAACCCAATTATTTTTTTAACCACTTAAGGATCCGCTCATGTACATATACGTCGGTACTGGATATCTCGGCAACGGGAGCAGCTGCTGCCACAACCGAGGTATCCATTTTTAGCATGAGCGGTCTTGTAAATGATAACAGTGGTCTCCACGGCGGATTCACCGCGAGATCACCGTTATCGGCGGAGGCAATCAGGTCTTTCAGCTTGCTGTGTGGGGAATGCGAGTGAGGGCAAGATGGCCCCCACCCATCCCCATAGCATAGCAGGTCGGAAAATACATTAAAAAAAGTCTAAATATGAGATCTTTTTGACCCCAGATCTCATATTTAAGAGGACCTGTCGTGCTGTTTTCTATTACAAGGGATGTTTACATTCCTTGTAATAGGAATAAAAGTGATCTTTTTTTTTTTTTCAGTGTAAAAAATGATAAAAGAAATAAAAATCAATTTAAAGCACCCCGTCCTGACGAGCTCACGTGCAGAAGCAAAGGCATATATGAGTAGCGCCCGCATATGAAAACGCTGTTTAAACCACACATGTGGTTTATCGCCGCTAACATTAGAGTGAGAGAAAAAAAATTGTAGCCCTAGACCTCCTCTGTAAATCAAAACTAGTAACCTGTAGAATTTTTTAAACATCGCCATGGAGATTTTTAAGTGTAAATGTTTGTCGCCATTCCACGAGCGGGCGCAACTTTGAGGCGTGTTGGGTATCAATTCACACGGCGTAACATTATCTTTACCAATATAAAAAAAAAATGGGCTGACTTTACTGTTGTCTTATTTTTTTATTCAAAAAAGTGTTTTTTTTTTCCCAAAGAAGTGCGCTTTTAAGACCGCTGCACAAATACTGTGTGACAGAAAGTATTGCAAAGACCGCCATTTTATTATTTAGGGTGTTAGAAAATATATATATATAATGTTAGGGGGTTTTAAGTAATTTTTTGCAAAAAAAAAGTTATTTTTTTTTTTAACTTGTAAATGCTGAATTTCAGAAAGAGGCTCGGGGGTTAAGTGGTTACAAATATTTGTGCAATTTTTAAATAATGAACAAATACAGTAAAATTTGAGCAATACAACAAAAGATCAGAGTAGTGGGGAAACCAAGACGTTCTTCAGCGCCACCGGTACAATTGTATTTTGTCTCTATTCTGGAATTATCTCCCCAGATCATTTTTCTGCCAAATTCACAAAACGTCTCGGTGGCACAACCTTGCATGGAACTCCTCTCCAAAGTCTGTGAGCCTTCCATAATATAATAACCGTTGAAATAAACAGCCTCGTAATAATAGTACCCTGTAAAAATAAAGAAGAAAAATATTCCTGATTAAGAAAACTGCTCCAGCTCCAGATTTTCAGTAAACTGTTAAAGGCGCACATCAGTCACAATTGTACATTTTTATGTTGGGGTGGATATACTGTATGGCAGGGGTGATCGCCGCCATCACTGCACTTCCGCCCACACAGCCCTGCCGCACTTCTGCCCACACAGACCGCATTACCGCTGTTCCGCCCACACAGCCTGGTCGGTATACTGTTGGGGGTGAATAAGGCGAGTAGAGAGATGACATCATCTCCCACCGCCCGCCCCGCATCACCAGTGTCCTCTCTCACGCGAAACTCACTGTGCCTAGTGACAATTTGCATCTAGGAGGCAGGGGACAGTGGTATGTGCAATCTGCGTATGGCGGCATGTGGCAAGTGGCTGTGGCAATCCATAACTGATGGCAATCTGCATCTGGCGGCATGTGGCAAGTGACTGTGGCAATCTACATCTGGCGGCATGTTGCCCACACACCATCGTTTTAAAAAAATGATGAACAAAGCGCGGTGAGCTAGTGACGTACGACAGCACTCTAAAGGGGAATTTCTTTTTCGCCTTGGGGCTGCTTTAGCTGATTTTGTGTTAGTAAAAGACGATTCGCTCTTTTCTGTCTGTTACAGCGTGATGAATGTGCTATCTCCATTACGAATGGTAGTTTTACCAGAACGAGCGCTCCCGTCTCATAATTTGCTTCTGAGCATGCGCGATTTTTTAACGTCATTTTAGCCCACACACGATCATTTTTTACAACCCGAAAAACGACATCGTTTATGAAAAATGCAGCATGTTCGAATAATTTTTTTGTCGTTTTTCAGAACCTGAAAAATTATGTGTAGCCCACACACCATCATTTTAAATGACGTTTTTCAAAAACGACGTTTTATTCATGCCGAAAAACGATCGCGTGTACGCGGCATTAGAATTGTGCACACCCATGAAATGGTGAAAAACAAAGGTCCCCAAAATTGTTCAAAGGTGACACTTTAACCATTTAAGGACCAGAAGGATTTGCCCCCTTAATGACCAGGCCATTTTGTTTGCGATACGGTACTTTAACTGGTCGTGTGACATTGTACCCAAACAATGTACATGTCATTCCCCCCCGACAAATAGAGCTTTCTTTTGGTGGTTTTTGATCACTTCTGCGGTAATAATTATTTTGTGCTATAAACAAAAAAATAGAGACAATTTTGAAAAAAAAATGATAATACTTTTTACTTTTTGCTATAATTAATACCCCCCCCCCCCCCCCAAACAAACAAACAATTTCTTTGTATATTGAATGGTTTTGCGCAAAAATGATAGTGTCCACAAAATAGGGGATAGTTTTATGGCATTTAAAACTTTTCTCTCTGTGTCAAAGCCATTTGCTGCTTCTAGGCAGATCCCCTCGGAGTCTTACTTGTTGCAGTGGATATCAGAATGCAGTTATATTCTTCTCCTCGACATTGCATAATTCCTTCGGGTTTACAAGTGAGAGAAGTATTAGAAGAGCATACTGGGCATGTTACTCCGGTGAGCTCATTGTTTGTCTTTATATCTGGAAGATAAAACAAATAAGCCTTATAGCCCTCTTGGGGGGTACAAATTTCTGCACTCTATGCCCTGGGGCCACTTTGCCTGGCTGTCACAGTAAAGAGCAGCGGCGGGCCACCACCGCCGCCGCACTTCCCAATGCAATGCCGCCGCCTTTCTCCTTCACTTCAGATCCGGCGCCTGCAAAGTGATGTGGAGGAGCAGGAGAACGTCAGAACGTCGTGGTGCTGCTTTATTTCTCCTTCCATCTGGCCCGTGCGGCGCCGCACCAGCACCGCCCACTAGTCTCGGTCTGCATGAAGAGTCATGTCATGAGTGAGGGCATAGGAGAAGTGAATGGCTGCCCGCCGTGGAGCAGAAGAATTAAGGCATACCTCCCAACCGTCCCGGATTTCGCGGGACTGTCCCGCGATTCGTGTTAAATCCCGCGGTCCCGCGATCAGGGCTAAAGTCCCGCGATTAAGCGACACCCCCCCGCGATTACCGTGTTTCGTGGTAAATCCCGCAGTCACCCAATTCGCGGTAAACCTCTGACCTGCTGCAGAACCCCCCCCCCCCCCCCCCCCGCTCAACAATTTTGATCTTTGGCAGCCCCCCATCTCTCTCTCACCATTGCAGCCCCCATCTCTCTCACACCATTGCAGCCCCCCATCTCTCTCTCTCTCAAAAGGCACCCCTCCCATCTCACTATCTCATCATTGCAGACCCTCATCTCTCTCACCATTGCAGACCCTCATCTCTCTCTCTCACCATTGCAGCCCCCCATCTCTCTCACTATTGTTTAGTTGGCGCAAGATTTTACCTCCCATCTCACCATTGCAGCCCCCCATCGCTCTCTCTCACCATTGCAGCCCCCCATCTCTCTCTCTCACCTTTGCTGCCCCCCATCTCTCTCTCACCATTGCAACCCCCATCTCTCTTACAATTTCAGCCCCCATTGCTCTCTCTCACAGTTGCAGCCTCCCATCTCTCTCTCTCACCATTGCAGCCCCCCATCTCTCTCACTCACCATTGCAGCCCCCCATCTCTCTCTCTCACCATTGCAGCCCCCCATCTCTCTCACACCTTTGCTGCCCCCCATCTCTCTCTCACCATTGCAGCCCCCATCTCTCTTATGATTTCAGCCCCCATTGCTCTCTCTCACCATTTCAGCCCCCCATCTCTCTCTCTCACCATTGCAGCCCCCCACAGGGCCGATCCTAGGCAGGGTGCACAGCACCCAGGTGCTGCAGAGGTGGGGGCACTGAAGCTCCAAACTGCTCCCCTCCTTCCTCCTTGTCTGTGCCCAGAGGCGGAGCGCATGTAGCGGGTGCTGCAGTTCCCCACCCCGCTTAGTCTCTCCGCTGGCAACTGACAAGAGCGCATACCTCCCGCTGTCCCCGGAATCCAGGCCGGGTACCGCAGCGGAGCCTAGTACCAGAACATGTTCCAGTACTAGGCTCCACTAATTATTTCTGTCCGGTGTGCATGGAGCAGTCTCCAGTCTGCCCCGCCCCCTTTGCGCGTGTCAGCTCTTTTCCCATAGGCGGTTTGATGAGAGGCTTCTGGGTTGGCCGGAACTGCTGCCAATCATCCCGTGCACTCCCAGAAATGCTCTCTGAGTGCCACCCTCCAAGTAACCAAAGATGCCACGTATGCCCCACCCCCTGTAATGTGCTTCTGCTCCCAGCGCTCCTGAGCTACATGGATCTATTGAACAAGTACTGATCTATGGGGACACCTTATGTTGGGGGGCTCTGATGGGGGACACCTGCTGTGGGGGGGGGGGGGACTCTGATGGGGACACTAATTACATGACTTTCATAACCAAAGGATTAGGATTCAAGTTAAAGAAAAGGGTCAGCAAAGGTACCCTTCAATTTTTCTCTCAAATCAAGTTTTTACTTAAAAAAATAAAAATAAAATTGCCAATCAGTATAGATACTTTCCTGCAAGTTGATCCGGGAAACAATAGTCAGTGTCACAGCAGGTGGTACCCATCCATTTTCTTTCCGTTTGAAGGCTGTAACTTCCAAACTTATTACAAAGGCTCTGTGGAATACAGTGATGGAGAACGGTAATTCGCTTACTGTCCATGGAAAAATCTGCAGATAAAAAAGCAACCATTGTGGGAAATGCTTTCATTTATATCAAATACGTTTTTACTACTTTCCAAACATTATCAAAGATCAACTAAGATATATATACCTGTGTATATATATATATATATATATATATATATATATATATATAGGGCCAGATTCAGGTAGAGTTAGGCTGGAGTATCAGTGATACTCCAGCCTAACTGTCACTTTAAGCCGGCGTTTCTGTTTTCTGTAACCAGAAAACAAAAAAAAAGCCGGGTTGGAGTTCCGATGCGATCGGCGCAATTGAATTTCGCCATCGCATCGCAACTATAATTTAAAAATGGCGCCGGGGGCGTTCCCGCTGATTTACGCTGAAAAAATATGTTAATCAGCGGGAATCGGCAATTCACGATCGTATTCGGGCGCGACGCAGTGACTTTCCGACATTTCCGTAAGCGATACGCGGCGTAAAGATAAAGCAGCCCCCTAGTGGAGTATCCTATGTTAAGTATAGCCGTCGTCATCGCGTCGAAAAAAAAAAAAAAACGCGCCGCTTGCGTAAAACGTCCATGAATGGGGATTTGACGTCATTGACGTTCACTGACAGAATTTGGAGCATGCGCACTGGGATGCATTGACAGTCGACGCATGCGCAGTACGTTCGCCGCGGGATCGCGCTTAGTTTAAATAATACACGCCCCGTACCCGCCCAATTTGAATTCCACTGGCTCATTTGCGATACGCTGCCGCAACTTTAGGAGCAAGTGCTTCATGAATAACAGCACTTGCTCCTAAAATTTCGCCAGCGTAACGTAAATGAGAAACGTTACTCCAGAGCAAAGATGCTCCAATCTACCTGAATCTGGCCCATGCTGTATATATATTTTTAAATTTGCAGTGTTGTCACTTTAAGTATCATTGTCATTTTTTAACATTTGCACTCTTGTTCAGGTTGGATATTAGAGCTCTCACTATACTTCTGGAGCACCGACTATGAGAACTGTGGCTTTCATACATAGAAGCCCTAATGCCATTTGTCCACCCTTCCGCTCCCCTTGTCTATTCACAGCATGCTTGGTATTCCGTAAACCAGGGGTCTCCACACCTCCCAGTACAAGGGCCACATTGTATATTTTACAAATGATTGTGGGCAGAAAAAAATCCCCATTAAGGCCTCCTTACATCTGGATCCCTATCAAAGTCTCCTTTAAATCAACCCCCCCCCCCCCCATGTAAGTCTCTTCTAACATCAGTGTCCTCATCAGAGTATCAGGATTCCTATCAGAGTCCTCCTTACATCAGGGTCCCCATCAAAGTCCTCCTTACATAAGGGTCCCCATCAAAGTCCCCTCTACATCAGAATCCTTATGAGAGTCCCCCTTACATCAGGATGCCTATCAAAGCCCTCATCAGAGTCACCCTTACAGAGAGGCAAGTCTTTAATTAGGCAAATTAGGCAGTCGTCTAAGGCCTCGCACTCACAGGGGCCTCGCGGCTTCATAATTTGCCTGTGATTAATCACCAGGATGGCATACCACCGCCTCCAATGCTGCCCTGTGTTTTCTGTTCCCTGCGTCACCTTGCTGGGTCCCAGATGTTATATTGGCTGCATATGTCTAATGGGTGAGGAGGGTGCCCTAGAAGTGGTGCTGATCACCTGTGTGCTAGATCCGTGCATCTTTCTGTGGCCATTTTTATTTTTTTCCCCATTTTGGGGATGTGAATGGGGCCCTTATGTCTTAATTTTGCTTAAGGCCTCACAAAGCCTAGATCTGCCTTTGCCCTTACATTAGGGCCTCCATCAGTGTCCACCTTACATCAGGATCACCATCTAAGACCCTGCTTCCATCAGGGTCCCCATCAAATTTACACCTTACATCGCGCTCCCTATTATAGTGCCACCTAAACATCGGGGTCCCCACAATAGTCCTTCCTTACATTAGGGTCACCAGCAAAGTCCCTGCTTATATCAGAAACAAAGAACATAGGCAGACTTTGCTGAAACTAATCCTCAATCAGTGCACACTGAGGATATACCACTGACCCAACCTGCAGGCCAGACACACTCTTGTAGTGGGCCAGAAGTGGCATTCGAGCCATAGTTTGGAGACCCCTTCTGTAAAACATCCACAGAATACAAAGCACTCTGTGAATGTGCAAGGGGCAACAAACACAACCCTTCATACTTCTGTGTATGAGAGCCTCTGAGCTAAGTGATTTAAACCTCAATCAGTGCACACTGAGGATATGCCACTGACCCAACCTGCATGCCAGACACACTCTTGTAGTGGGCCAAAAGTGGCATTTGAGCCATAGTTTGGAGACCCCTTCTGTAAACCATCCACAGAATACAAAGCACTCTGTGAATGGGCAAGGGGCAAAGAGCCAACAAACACCACCCTTCATACTTCTGTGTAATAGAGGGTCTGAGCTAAGTGATTTAAACCTCATGAGACCTTACCTATTTTTACACTGCAGATTTTGGGCCCTGACAACTTCCCTTTTACTGTCCAATGAAACTGACTGAATGGCCAGTAAGGAAAGTCTCATTAGTTAACACAACAGCAATTATTAGAAATAAACCACATAATCAGGAAAAAAAACAGGCACCAGTAATAAGGGACCAGATTCAGATACACTTAATATTGCACTGCGTAATCGAAATACTCTACGCTGCCGTATTTTACCAGGCTCTACACCGAATTCTGGTAGATTTTTGCCCGTACGCTACGGCGGCATAGTCTATTTCTCGCCGGGTAATCGAAATACGTGATTGGGGGGCGTGAAGCATTTAAATTAACCGCGACCCCGCGGCGATCGAACTGCGCATGCTCCGTTCAGAAATTTCCCGCCGTGCATTGCGCGAAATCACGTCGTTACGTCATTCGTTGTTTGAGTAGCGTCGTTTACGAACATTCCTAATCCCGGACGACTTACGTAAAAAAAAAAAAGGCGTCGGAAAACGTTGATATTCGACACGGGAACGACGGCCATACTTAACATGGGCTGTCTAATATTAGAGCCGCAAAAAGCTGGTATAGTGTTACGCAGCGAAAAGATGACTAAAGATGCCGTAAGAGATTGCGATTGAAGATCGTAATTTCGGGGATCGCCGGCAAAAGCTCATTAGCATACCCCGACGCGGAAAACGACGGGAAGTCCACCCAGTGGCCGCAATTTTATTGCAGCGTAGATCCGAAGGCGTACGAACACGTAATCCAGTCGGATTGAAGCCCGCAGCCGTCTATTCATGGCTTGAGGTTTCCGACTAGCTAGAAAACGCGCGTAATTCGAAAGTACTCCAGTCTAACACCAGTTACACAGGCGTAATGGCTCTCTGAATCTGGGCCAAGGTGTCTTGTGGTGTCTGCTGCTCCTAGATAGACTTTTTGCTATTTGCACTTTAAGTGCTGGTTCACTTTAGGAATTAGCACTTGAAGTGGTTATAAAGGCAGAAGGTGTTTTACTTTAACCCCTTTCCGACCAGCCATTTTACTGCAGCAGGTTGGGTCCCCTGGGTGAAACGACGTAACCCTATGTCGGTTCACCTTTTGACCACTAGAGGGCGCGACGAGGGAGCCAATGCGCGTACCCGGCGGTCGTTCCACACAGCGACAGAACGGAGATCGGTCAATGTAGACAGACAGATCTCCGTGCCGTCAGGGGTTGTCAAGCCTAGTATGAACAACGTTCGGTCTCCTCACCCAGTCAGTCCCCTCCCCCCACAGTTAGACTCACTCCCTAGAGAACACAGTTAACCCCTTGATCGCCCCCTAGTGTTAACCCCTTCCCTGCCAGTGACATTTACACAGTAATCAGTGCATTTTTATAGCACTGATCGCTGTATATATGCCAGTGGTCCCAAAAATGTGTCAAAAGTGTCTGATCTGTCCGCCGCAATGTCGCAGTGCCTAGAAAAATCGCTGATCACTGCCATTACTAGTAAAAAATAAGGAGAAGAATGCCATAAATCTTTCCCCCATTTTGTAGACGCTATAGCTTTTGCACAAACCAATCAATAAGCGCTTATTGTGATTTTTATTACCAAAAATATGTAAAAGAATACGTGTCGGCCTGAACTGAGGAAAAAATTAGTTTTTTTTTAAAACATGGGGATATTTATTATAGCAAAAAGTACAAAATGTTGTGTTTTCTTGAAAATTGGAGCTTTTTTTATTGTTTATAGCGCAAAAAAATAAAAACCAAAGAGGTGAACAGATACCACCAAATGAAAGATTTATTAGTAGGGGGAAAAAAAGAACGTCATTTTTGTTTGGGTACAACGACCGCACAATTGTTAGTTCAGTGACGTATGGGGCCTGGTCATTGAGCAGCCAAATCTTTCGGGGCTGAAGTAGTTACTGAATTCACTGCATTAGTGCAGCCCCCACTTATACCTACTTGAGCCCGATGTTGATCCAGCACTGTGCACGAGGGCAAAATCGCTGCTCTTTCTCTCCTCACTGGCTCAAAGGCAACAGCAGAAGCCATAGGCTCCAGAGGAGGGAGCTGGGCTAGGGCCAAGCTGCACTGTGTGTGTCAACACACACAGCACACGGCTCGAGAGCGAGCCCGCATGAGTATCCCCCATAGCAAGCAGCTTACTATGGGGGCACTTAGCAGGGGGGAGGAGCCAGGATGGCCAGCGTCGGACCCCAGAAGAGAAGGATCAAGGCTTTATCAAGAATTAGCACCTTCTAGTGAATGAGGCAGATAGTATAGTCAATATGACTGATAACCTAGTACAATGGTCATCAACTCCTGTCCTCCCCACTAACAGACCAGGTTTGCAAGATAACTGAAATACATCACAGGCAGGGGCGGACTGACAATTCATGGGGCCCCTGGGCAATAGAAGATTATGGGGCCCCTGGCCCCAGATGGCCACCACGCCAGAAGGCAGGACAGAGGCGGGGCAGCTAAAATCTTGGGATTTTCACATCAAAAGCATGTCGGTTTCCGGACATATCAGGGACAGATGTAAAAAAAAAAACACAGATTTTTACATACTGTCCCTGGTTTTACTGAGCCTGGCAACCCTGATGGGGCCCCCTAGTGGCATGGGGCCCTCGGGCAGTGCCCGAGTGCCTCAATGGTCAGTCCGCCCCTGATCACAGGTAATCTCATTTGCTGCTCAGTGATTGCCGTATTCTAGTCTGCATCTCCCCAAGGTAACACATAAAACCTGGCCTGTTAGTGGGCCCCGAGGACTGGGTTGATGACCACTGATCTAGGAAATACCCCCAGGCAAGTGAACAAAAAAAATCATTTATTAATGAAAAAAGACATTAGTTATAGAATGATTACATCAACACCACATGCAATCTATTTGTATTTTTTGGGGAAATTAGAAAGATACCTTTGTAGTGTTCAGTGACCGTGGCTGAACATCGATAACCAGCTGAACAATTTATGGTTGTTGTGCATTCGCGTGGCTTATCATCATATGTCGTACAATAATGACACATTATAGAGTAACCTGTAACGTGAGAATGGCAATTAAATGAAAAAAGGAAAAACAAAAAAAGACAAAGAATAAACAAAAAAATTCAAGAGAAGAAAAATAAATAATAATAATAAAAAAAAAGACAAAGAAAAAAATGGGGGAAAAATGGAAAGAGAATAATATATATATTTTTTTAAAGGCACAATTATGCCTCGTACACACGATCGGATATTTCGACAACAAAACCGTGTATTTTTTTCCGACGAAATGTTGGTTCAAACTTGTCTTGCATAAACATGGTCACACAAATGTTGTCGGAAATTCCAAACGTCAAGAACGCGGTGACGTACCCTACGGCGAGCCGAGAAAAACAAAGTTCAATGATTCCGAGCATGCGTCGAATTGATTTCAAGCATGCGTAGAATTTTTGTGCTTCGGAATTGGCTACAGCCGATCGGAATTTTCCGACAAGAACTTTGCTGTCGGAAAAATTGAGAACCATCTTTCAAAGATTGGTTGTCGGAAATTACGACAGCAAATGTCCAACCGAGCCTCCACACGGACGGAATATCCGACCATAAGCTCACATCGAGCATTTGTTGTCAGAAATTCTGATCGTGTGTATGCGGCATTAGAGAAAAACCCACAACATTCGGGATTACAGTATATACTCGAGTATAAGCCAAATTTTCAGCAAATTTATTTGTGCTAAAAATGCCCCCCTCTGCTTATACTCGAGTCACCTTTTTGCGCCTGATCTCCCTGAATTTGGGGACCCGGTACCGGCTGGCCGTAGGTTCTCTGGACCCCAAACTTAACACACATATAGCGCCGAGAAAAATTAAGTTGATTTCGCGAGCATGCGTAGGATTTTTGTGCGTCAGAAGTTGCATACAGACGATCGAAATTTCCAACAAGCACTTTTGTTGTCGGAAAAATTGAGAACCAGCTCTGAAACATTTCGAAAATTCCAACAGCAAATGTCCAATGGGGCCTACACACGGACAGAATATCCGTCCAAAAGCTCACATTGAACATTTATTGTCGGAAATTCCGATCGTGTGTACGCGGCATTAGAGAAAAACCCACAACATTCGGGATTACCGTATATACTGATCTCCCGGAATTTGGGGACCCGGTACAGGCTGGCCGTAGGTCCTCTGGACCCCAAACTTGGCACACATATAGCCCCGAGAAAAATGAAGTTCAATGATTCAGAGCATGTTTTGAATTTATTTCCCGAGCATGCGTAGGGAAATTGGCTACAGCCGATCGAAACTTTCCGACAAGAACTTTGCTGTCAGAAAATTGAGAACCAGCTCTCAAAAATTTGTTGTCGAAAATTCCGACAGCAAATGTCCAACAGAGCCTACACACGGTCTGAATATCCGACCATAAGCTCACGTCGAGCATTTGTCGTCAGAAATTCTGATCGTGTGTACACGGCATTAGAGAAAAACCCACAACATTCGGGATTACAGTTAATACTCGAGTATAAGCCACATTTTCTGAAAATGTATTTGTGCTGAAAATGCCCCCCTCTGCATATACTCAAGTCACCTTTTTGCGCCTGATCTCCCTGAATTTGGGGACCCGGTACCGGCTGGCCATAGGTCCTCTGGACCCCAAACTTGGCACACATATAGCGCTGAGAAAAATGATTCCGAGCATGCATCAAATTGATTTCCCGAGCATGCATAGGATTTTTGTGTGTCAAATTGCATACAGACGATCAAAATTTCCAACAAGCACTTTTGTTGTTGGAAAAATTGAGAACCATTTCAAACATTATCCGTCCAAAAGCTCACATCGAACATTTGTTGTCGAAAATTCCGATCGTGTGTACCCAGGGAAAAAAAAAAGAAGAAAGAGAGGTGATAAAAAAATGGAAGAAAAAATAAAGAAGGAAATATGAGGGAAAAATAAAACAAAAAAGAAAGACGTAGAAAAAAATAGAAAAAGTATCGAAGAAGAATTATAGACGAGAAAAATAATATGAAAAGTGGAAAGAAAAGAAAGTGAATAAATATTTAGAAAATTATTCAAGAAAATTTACTGAAAGAATAGAATCTGGAGAAAAGAAGGAAAATAAATTAAAAAGAGAAGGAAACAAATGAAAATAGACAAGAGTCTAGACAGAAGAAAACCATTTGCTTACTGAATCCTGCGAACGCTGATAGTAGAAAACATAGCTGTACTACAGACATCATTGTAAAGATACTCCACCGTCTGTACGAATCGTTACGGCTATATTACCGCTGCAAACCTTTTCCCAATGCGCTTTACATAAAATAAGTCACAGGGTGGAGAAACAGACATGGAAATGAAATGCTGGTCATATTACGAAAGGTATGTTTAGTTTAAAAAATAAAAGCCACACTTTATAGTCCATGATTTTCATAATTACACACAGGAGTACAGAGAATATACATGGAATGTGGTAAAATGTAGGATCTTATTTGCATTGGCAGATGCACTACAGGTACATTTTATGTCATTGGTGTTTGGCATGCGATTAACTCGTCAGCGAGATGTATTAACCACTTAAGACCCGGACCATTATGCGGGTAAAGGACCTGGCCAGTTTTTGCGATTCGGCACTGCGCCGCTTTAACTGACAATTGCGCGGTCGTGCGTCCTGATGACGTAGTAATACGAAACGTACGTCGAGGCGGTCACCTGGTCACGCACGCATCCATTGTTACTTCCTGTCTCGTTGGATCTGAACGTCCGTTCAGTGGACCGCACGCCACTATACACCACCACAGATCAGCAGCCGGGGTATCGAATACATTATACGAACGCGATCAAGCCTCAGTGCCGGGTTCAGGGCACGTTTTAAGTAAGCAGCCATTTGGCTTTCTTGTTATTATCCCTAATTTTAATAAACGATTTTACACTATGTTGGCACTATTCTCATTTCCATATATCTTACTGGGAGCTATTCCCCATTAAGGGATTCAAGTTCCAAGACCCATATAGAAAAAATGTATTTGTGGCGCACAATCAGTTTGAGCAAGCAACCTAGTCTAAAATTAAAGTTAAAATAAACATCAATCAGTATAAGTCCATATGGTAACAAAATACTCCGGACAGTCCAGTTTCAGCAGTTGGATAAATGAAGGAACTTAGCGGTAGCACCTGAAGCAGAAGCAAGCCTCTAGAAGAGTCAAAAAATATATGATAGAGATGCGCCAAACTAAGTGCAGTATATCGTTTTTAATCAGTAATAAATCGATACAATAAAGTAACTACTCACAAACATGGAGTAATATAGGCATTGGTGTGGCTAAGAGGCCGGGGTCATCATAAGAAGTTCCTCCAAATAAGGTTTTCTTCGTCCCAGGCTTGTGAGCCGTAAGTGTGGTATAGTGGACGCAGGAAAACAGGAAGAGCCGTCTGATGTGGCGTGCGTTCCACCATGGAGCGCGGCGTATCGTCGTCGCCCCGGAAGTGACGCGAGGGACACGGCCAGCCAATCGGATTACGCGTTTCACAGCGTCAGCTGTTTCGTCAGATCCATGGCGTCCGTATGGAACGGACGTGAGTTATACGAGCAGGATAAATGTGATTGGTTGGGAATGACACACCAAACGAAAACCAACAAATTGACAACAAATAACAGCTACAAGCCATGGAGAAGTTCCAAGACCCATCCTAATCATACAGGGCTCATCTGTCTAAGCTCATTTGACTCTTTTTTGGTAACAACTACAGGTCAACACCATCTGGTAAGGAGCCATTCATATACCACTTTGGGTGTTCACATCCACGTTTTGGTGAAGGTGGAACGCCACATTATTCTTATAAATTTTATGGACTTTTGTCAGTGGACTGTTTGAGTTTATTAGTATACACTCTATAACACTGAGTATTTATATCCAATGGGAATCCTTTTTTTTGCTATTTTTAATGTAATTTTTTCTACTGGTCACTTATATTTCATTATTGTTTGTTTATATAAATTTACCCATTGCTATATGGGAAATTTGTTCAGGGACTTGTGTGTGTTTTTTTTGTAATTTTCACATACTACCTATTATGGTATAATCACTATAATACTATAATTAAGTTAATCAATTAGCGCTCCCACCTCCATCATTTCTAATATACGCTTATTGCGATTTTTTTTACCAAAAATATGTAAAAGAATACGTATCGGCCTAACCTGATAAAAAATTTTAGTAAAAAAAAAATGGATATTTATTATAGCAAAAAGCAAAAAATATTGGGCCAGATTCTTAGCCGAGTTACGTTGGCGTATCTCGAGATACGCCGCGTAACTTCTAAGAAGCGCCGGCGTGTCTGTTTTCGGTATTCCGAAAATAAGATACGCCGGAATTTGCATAGATACGAGCGGCGTAAGTCCCTTACGCCGTCGTATCTAAGTTGCATATTTACGCTGGCCGCTAGGTGGCGCTTCCGTCGATTAGCCGTGTTGAATATGCAAATGAGCTAGATACGCCGATTCCCGAACGTAATTGCGCCCTCTCGTCGTTTTTTACGTCGTTTGCGTAAGTGTAAAGTTACCCCTGCTACTGTATATGAGGGGTAACTTTGCGTAGGTTAGGCGTACACAATGTTAAGTATGGACGTCGTGAATAGGGATTTGCGTAAGTTACGATCACATCGAAAGCATTGACTATTTGCGACGTGATTTCGCACATGCGCACTGGGATACGTCCATGTACGGCGCATGCGCAGTTTAAAAAAAGCGTAAAAAACGTGGGGTCACAACACATTAGCATAAAACACGCCCACCTCTTCCACATTTGAATTACCCGGGCTTACGCCGGGCCATTTACGCAAGTGCTTTGAGAATACGGCACTTGTGTCCAAAGTTGCAGCGGCGTAGCGTAAATAGGATACGCTACGCCCCGCTGCCAGATACGCAAAGGTACGAGAATCTGGCCCATTGTGTTTTTTTTCAAACTTGTCCCTCTTCTTTTGTTTATAGCGCAATAAATAATTAACACGGAGGTAATAAAATACCACCAAAAGAAAGCTTTATTTGTGGGGAAAAAATGATAAAAAGTTAATTTGGGTACATCGTTGCATGACCGCGCAATTGTCATTCAAAGTGTGACAGCGCTGAAAGCTGAAAAATGGCCTGGGCAGGAAGGGGGTGAAATTGCCCCTGTAACGTAAGAATAGCTAGTAAATAAAAAAGAAGCAAAGGAAAAGTAAAATTTAAGAGAAGGAAAAAGAAGAAAAAGAAAGAAAAAGAAAAAATGGGGGAAAAAAATGTTAAGAGATTAGAATAAAAATGAAATAAGGCAAAATTACAGGGGAAAAAAAAAAAAAAAGAAGAAAGAGAGATGATAAAAAATATGGAAGAAACAATAGAGACAGAAAAAATAGGAACATTGGGCCAGATTCAGAGAGCCGTAACTCCTGTGTAACTGGTGTTAGACTGGAGTACTTACGCGCGTTTTTTAGCTAGTCGGAAACCTCAAACCATGAATAGACGGCTGCGGGCTTCAATTTGACTGTCTTACGTGTTCGTACGCCTTCGGATCTACGCTGCAATAAAATTGCGGCCACTGGGTGGACTTCCCGTTGTTTTCCGCGTCGGGGTATGCTAATGAGCTTTTTCCGGCAATCCACGAAATTACGATCTTCAATCGCAATCTCTTAAGGCACCTTTAGTCATCTTTTATTTGCCTAACACTATACCAGCTTTTTGCTGCTCTAATATTAGACAGCCCATGTTAAGTATGGCCGTCGTTCCCGCGTCGAATTTCTACGTTTTCCGACATCTTTTATTATTTTTTACGTAAGTCGTCCGGGAATAGGAATGTTCGTAAACGACACTACTCAAACAACGAATGACGTAACGACGTGATTTCGCTCAATGCACGGCGGGAAATTTCAGAACGGAGCATGCGCAGTTTGATCGCCGCGGGGACATGCTTAATTTAAATGCTTCACGCCCCCTAATCGCGTATTTTGATTACGCGGCGAGAAATAGACTACGCCGCCGTAGCGTACGGGCAAAAATCTACCAGGATTCGGTGTAGAGCCTGGTAAAATACGGCAGCGTAGAGTATTTCGATTACGCAGCGCAATATTAAGTGTATCTGAATCTGGCCCAAAGAAAAGAAAAAGAAAAGGCAAAGAAAAAATAAATAAATAAAAAGAGAGAAAAGTATAGAAGGAAAAAAAAGAAAAGAAGAAAGCGATTATATATAAACTATGAAAGAAAGAAAAGTGGAGAAAAGAAAAGACAGAGAATTAATATTTAAAAAAGGATTCAAGAAAATGAAATAAAGAATGGAAAGTAAAGCAAATAAAGAAAAAAAAAAGGAAATTAGACAAGTGTCTAGAAAGAAGAAAAACATTTACTTACTGAATCCTGCTAACGCTGATAGTAGAAAACATAGCTGTACTACAGACATCATTGTAAATATACTCTACCGTCTGTACGATTCGTTACGGCTTTATTACCGCTGCAAACCTTATTAATTCCCAATGAGCTTTATATAAAATAAGTCACAGGGTGGCTAATAAATGAAAGCCACAATTCATTTATAGTCTATGATTTCCATAATTACACCCAGGAGTAAATTGAATGTAAAGTATGTGGTAAATGTAGTACAATTTTGAATACTATTTGCAGATGTACCATAGGTACATTTTATGACATTGGTATTTTGCATTTTGTCTGTATTCGAATTTGAACAATATTTATTTTTATGATCCTCAACTACTTCGCAGGAAATGTTTTCTTATTGCCTACAGTAGTGCTTTGTTTTAAACATGTGTACATGGTGTGACCATGCTTGGATTCACACACCATACAGGCCATGGCATAGAAAAATATATATATATATCAAGTAGAAAACCAACTTGTTACATAACAAGTTTATGTGAAATCCCTATTAACCACTTCAGCCCCAAATGGATAAATGGATTTGCCCCCTTAATGACCAGGCCCCTTTTTGCGATTCGGCACTGCGTCACTTTAACTGACAATTGCGCGGTCGTGCGACGCTGTACCCAAACAAAATTTACGTCCTTTATTTCCCACAAAATAGAGCTTTCTTTTAGTGGTATTTGATCACCTCTGCGGTTTTTATTTTTTGTGCTATTAACAAAAAAGAGCAACAATTTTGAAAAAAAACTCAATATTTTGTACTCTTTTTTAATAAATATCCTAATGAAAAACAAAAGAAAAATTCTTCTACATATTTTTGGTATAAAAAAAAAAAAAAGCTTTTATATGGATTAGTTTGCGTTTTTTCCCAACAAATAGAGCTTTCTTTTTGTGGTATTTGATCACCTCTGCGGTTTTTATTTGTTACGCTATAAACAAAAATAGAGTGATCATTTTGATAAAAAAAAAAAAAAAAGAAAAACTATTTTTTTTTACTTTTTGCTATAAAAAATAACCCCAAAATGTAAAATGTTTAGGCCGATACGTATTCTTTTCGGTAAAAAAAATCGCAATAAGCATTTATTGATTGGTTTGCGCAAAAGTTATAGCGCAGGGATAGGCAACCTGTGGCGCTCCAGCTGTTGTGGAACTACATTTCCCATTGGGCATTGCAAGGTTGGCAGTTACAATTACTCCCATAGGCATGATGGGGTTGGCCGTTACAATTACTCCCAGAGGCATGATGGAGATGGCAGTTACAATTACTCCCAGAGGCATGATGGGGTTGGCAGTTACAATTAGTGATGAGCGGAATACGCCATATTCGATTGCGCGATATTTCGCGAATATTTCAAAGAATATTCGCGAATATTCGTTAATATCGAATATTTGTGATATTTTATAAAAAAAAATTAAAATGGCGAAATTTCGCAATTTTTTTTTTGTGTGACTTTTAATATCGAATATTCGTGATATTTTATAAAAAAAAAAAAATTGCGAAATTTCGCCAATGCGAAATTACGCTATTTTTTTTGTGTGACTTTTAATATCGAATATTCGTGATATTTTATAAAAAAAAAAACAAGCTGATCTGTGTTCATATCTCCAAAAGCTCATGACAGTGGCTCTCCCATCTCTAGGGCCCACTGACATCATCATTGACAGAGCCAATAGACTGCCAAAACCTTAATATTTGCCTGAAAAGATCCCCAGAGATGTAATAGCAAGGATCCATTTCTATCATGTGAAAGATCAGCTGATGCATTACTCCAGACAGCACCCTGCACTCCCAGATCCATTTGCTGAAATCACACTATATGCTGATGTGTCGCAAGCTACTATGATGGAGAAACACAATCTGGTTCCCATCACAAAAATATTGCGCAACCACAAAATCCTCTACAAATGGGGCTTCTAAGCCAAGTTGCTAGTGGAAATGCAAAATGAATCACACTCCATCACCTCACTGGAAAAAGGTATGGGACTTCTCCAGAAATGGTGCCTACTCCCTGTGAACTGCAACCCTGCAGAGCCTGAACCCTTCCTGGATACCGCCAAAACAAGAGGGGCAGATAATGCCCATATACCTAAGCATTTACTGTCCCTATAGTTGACTTGATGTGCCTTCCAGAGTCAGCTAACCTTTGGTGCCTTGCTGGCTTACCACATGACTCTGTGTCAGCATAACCCTCACCCATTGTTCGGCTGATATTAGTTCTGTTATTCCCTCAATCTTCATGTATGTAATGTATCCCGTATGCTCTACTTTCAGCAGTTAATGCTTAGACGTTCCAAGTTACTAAATGGATCTGTTTGGTTTATTTTTTAATTTTAGTTTTTTTCTCTTCTGCTCTGATGGTTTTACTGAGTAAATTCCCCTTAATATCCATACTAGACCTGAAGGGCCTGGTAATTAAATTTGAGGGGACCCCCACGCTTTTTTTTTCATGAATGAATTTTCTCTGAATTGCCGGGAGCCGACAATTCATTATAGCCACGAGTAATTTTTAAATGACCTTTTTTCCTTCAGAAATGACAGCTCCAAGCACGGGAAACAAGCGCTACTTTACAGGCATACCATCGACACCCCCAGGTACAAAATTTAAAGGAATGTTTCACTTTTATTGTTTCACTTTAAGCATTATTAAAACGTCTGCATTGATACAGGTCCCCTGGGGCAGGACCCAGGTCCCCAAACATTTTTTAGGACAATAACTTGCATACTAGCCTTTAAAATTGGCACTTTAGATTTCAAACGTTCGAGTCCCATAGACTTTAATGGGGTTCTAAAGTTTACACAAACTTTTTGTCAGTTCGCAGGTTCTGGTGCGAACCGAACGGGGGGTGTTTGGCTCATCCCTAGTTATACAGTGATATCAGAGCAGCCAGCCATTATACATTGGTAAGAAGAGTCAGTGGGAAAAAAAAGGCAGTCGGACGTTCGCTTGTCAGGGGCGCCCAATGTGGTTATTCAAAGAATAGGCACAAGTGACTTGCTTTAGTAAAACCAAATTACTTTATTTCACCAAATAAATAGCATTCCTCGGTTCAAGATGATAAAATTGGTGGCAGTTGGTATTTATATGTATTTATTGGTGTCAATTGATACAATAGGTATTTAACATAACTCAAAAGTACACTCAAAACACTGTGAGACGAATAAATGTGCAAATAATAAAATAAACGTTGCATTCAGGAAGTTTCTAATATATCAAATGTATCAATTAGCAAGCATTCTATTGATATATAAATAATATAATAAATGTAGCAATAACAAAGTCTCTAAAATATCAAACATGTCAGAGGTGGCATAAAAAAAATCTATAAATAAAATAATAGATGTAGCGGTGATGAGGTCTCCAAAATATCAAGCATATCAAAAATGACATGGTATATTATATAAATAAATGATATAATAAATGTAGCAGTTACAAGCTCTCCAAAATATATTTTTTTTTTTTTTGCAGGTAGATTTGATGGGGAGAACTGTTATATTGTTTTCTCCCCCCTAATAAAGAGAAGGGGAAAAAGGGGAAAATAATAGAACTAGTCACAGGGAGAAAAGATGGGGTAAATCACATAAAAGCACTAACATAATCACAGAAGGAACAGGAAATGTATAAGATAGGGGATATTAACCCCCCCTAAAAATAGATGTTTAGGAGCCATAGGGCATTAACTAGGGGAATAAATACACACATTTTTTATTTGGGTGGGTAAAGGGTTCCTTTTTTTTCTCTTCTTCTCTTCTCGTCTCTCTTCTCTCGGTATGAAGGAAGGGGGTGAAGGAAGGGCAAGAGAAGGAGGAGGGAGAGTGAATTAATAAAAGGCGTAGGAATGATCGATCTCGACAATGTTGTCTTTATTATTTTAGTTTATGTTGTTTATATTTGAGTAGATTTTGAATGTATTTAATATGATTTTAATGTATGTTATTGTAAATGTAATGTGAAATGTATGTATGTAAAAAACTTTTTGAATAAAAACAAATAGAAACCAAAATATCAAACATATTAGAAATGGCATAAAGTTGGAATAAAATAATTCTGTGGCAAGTGTATCAATGGAAGATCACCTTGTATCAGGCTGGTGGTGTGCTCCACTGATCACTATCCATAGCGATGGAGTGGCAGGCTGTATATATACACCCCCCTATATCATGGAAACTATCATACATCCTGGCAGGACAGGAGGCAATTAAAACACATAAAGCTGACAAACATTTCTTGAGCAAAATGCACACGTTTTAAAGGTAGTTGGATTTAACTTTACTCAGAGTTTACCTGCCATTTAAAGCGGAGGTTCATCTGGAATTTTGGCTTCACTGCCCGGTTTCCTGCTGCGCGAGTCGCGCTGCACCGCCCTCACTGGACCCCACTATGTGTTCTGGGAGGCGTGTGTTTCTCAGAACACAACTGGGGGGGACGCGAAGGGGCGGGAGTCTATACCCAGAAGTAATGCAAATACCTGTATTATATTATATCTGCACTCCCTCCCACCTGAAAGGTGCCAAATGTGACACTGGGGGGGGGGGGGGGGTTCTGAAAAGCGGAGGTTCACTTCTGGACTGACCTGGATCAAACCTTGATCATCGTTTTTTTTATTATTTATTTATTTTCTACACACACTTTTTTTTCTCTCTCTGCCAAGGACAGAGAAAGATACAATGTATTTCTCTCGTCCATTTACAGAGAAAGAAAACACGGGGATGGGCTTCACAGTGGCTGATCATTGTGATAGCCAATTAGAGACTATCACAGCGATCAGGTGATCCAGAATCGGGAGTTCTGTTATTTCCGATCGTTAGAATGGGACTGGGGCTCTTGGTGAGGTCCCGGTCACTGTGCTGAGAGATATACAAATATGCAGCCCCACAGGAAAAAGCAAGGGGTTAATTTTGCAAAGATCAGATAAAGTACAACAATTTTTCACAATGTCGTTTTTTTTTTTGCCATTTGTGTTGCATTCAGGAGGTTTCCTTTCACTTCCTGTCCCATAGCCAAAGAGGAAGTGAAGGATCCCCTAGTGGACACTAGTCCTAGTGTCCCCATTGGAAGATTTCCATTCCATTGCTGGTCTGGTGACAGCCTAAAATTTTAAGATTTTTCTTTACACTCTCTCTCAATGATAATTATTACCAGGACAAATAGGGACGGGCACATTGATTTCAATGTTTTATTTTTTTTATTTTTTAAGCACATTATTAGAGCCTGAGGCTTTAATTGGCTTTAAAAAGGCTGGGCTCAGGGCGCAGAGCACTTCGCCCTGAGACCACCCAGTTGTGTGACAATAGCTAATTTTATGTTTGCTATAGTCTTCCTGATTCTCCTCCCGGCCAATCAGGAGGCAAGTCCTGAGACCCGGTTGGCCAGGTAAATTAGGATCATTTCCTGTTCTCCCAGGAGGAGAAGCCCCGCTTCTTCCCTCAGGTAAGCTGGAGTAGCAGCCCTACCCCTAATCCTAGTCATTTCTCCTAACTAGAAATGTGCATGACGAAAACATTGGTTTTGTTTCGTTTTCTATTTGTTAATCTAATTATTTTCTTTAATTGAATTTGGTTGATTCAATCAATTTGAATTCGGAATTCGTATTCGAAATTTGTATTCTTGGTTTTCCGCCTTCCTCTGGATCAACTGTAGGTATAGAATCAGGTATATTGGATTGTACGATATATTTTTTTTATTATTTACTTTATGGTTGAACTAGATGGACTTGTGTCTTTTTTCAACCTGACTAACTATGTAACTACATAACTATGAATTTTCAAATGTTCTTCACATTTATTGATTTTTTCTATTCGAAACGTTCAAATCGATACATTTTCCACTCGGTCTAAATGAAAATGTTATATTGCTTTCGATTTGAATGCAGCAAAGTGAACAAACAAAAGAAAAATCTTCATCAAATGGTTACAATGACTCTTTAAATCACATTTGGCTGAACAAAAAAAAAAACAGCATTATAAATGGTACTCTAATAACACACACAGTCATTGATTTTAGCAATAGGTCTAGTTAGAATTCGATTGGAGTTCAATGTAAAATTTGGATTTGAATTTCAGAATTTCTAACAATTCAATGGATTTTGTTTCTTTATTTGGAGCATTCGGTAAAATTAGTTTATATTGTAATTTGGGTATTCGGATTTATCCAAATCTACGTGTAGCGGCCTTCTACTTTTTAGCCGGCGCTGCTTTACATTTAGAGGGTAGTCTGCGAGTTAGTTGACTCAGACCGTATAATTTTTCCAAATTTGGGCCTCTGATCCAGCCATGGCTGTACTGTGAGTGACCATTGTTTTTGCCTGGGGTGCCGTTACCACCCCAGGCCAAGGGTGACAGCAGTCAAGTCAAGGTGCTTTGGGTGTTCCCAGTCGGCAGCCAATGGAAGTTGATTGTCCTGCTGTGCATGCTGGGGAGGAGTACTCAAAGACAGACACCATTGGACCGGCGTGATCGAGCGTTGGTCTGTCGTCCCACCACCCCCCGTGTGTGGCCCTCCTGGCCGGGGGTGTGTGTTCATGTGTTCCCGGCTCCGGGACCGCGTTGGTCCGGGGTTGTGATCTACTAAGTAGGCCCGGTAGTCAGACTGGGTCTATGTTTGCAGAGTGGTCCTGTGCTGTCTGTCCTGGAGGGAGGAAGCCACTCGATGAAGAACCTGTCTTGGAGAGCACTGAGCACAAGGCTGGTATCTCAGGGGAGGCCTTGAGCTTCATCAAAGGATGCACCATTTCTGAAAGGCTGAATGATGGTCGCCTGTCAGTTCTAAGTTTACAAGAAGTTAATCGGGAGAGATCCGGGTGCTTAATCCTGTGTCGAGAGGATTTTGGACCGAATATATCTCCATCTTTGGGAAGGTCTGTGGCAGAGACTTTACCAAAATTCCTGTGCGCTATCTCGGCTGCTAGGCTAGTGAAAGAGGCCTATCCTGGTGCGCAGTACCCGCTCTGGCTAGAGTGGCGACGAAAGCTGTGTTACAGGAAGCAGGAGTGTTTCCTGACAGAAGTTGTGCACCTGAACCCATTACCTGTTACCCTTCCACTACTTCTTTTATTCTGTTAAGCTCAGCAAATAAAGCAAAGAAAAAGAAGTCTAAGGTGTGGATATTGAACTTTTTCTCAACTCTCATTTGATACCCTGGGCGGCGAGGAAATAGAGGTAACATGCCGCCCAAAACAATCCAGCAGCTCCTTGGGAGGTAGTGCTACATGAGGAAAATTTGTGCAGATGAAACAAACCGCACATGTCTACTCCTAACGATCCCAGCAATACTCAGGCTGGAAAGGGGGTGGGGCAGCACTGGAAGCCAGTAGGCTCTTCTGCATGCACATTTACAAAAAGGGAACCTGTTGATGACCTGTGTGCTTCTGCTCCTTCATTGTCCAATCAGCATGGCACGCTGTGGAGGGGGTGCGGTGACATCTCTGCCTTCCTGGCAGCGAAAGAATGTGCTGGCTGGCAGAGGTATACAAGTTAGAAAAGTGACTGGAAAGAATTATAATTATAATTTTTAGATAAGACCGAAAACATTGATCAAAATTAATAAAATGTCCTTATAGAGTACATATCGCTGTGTTGAAATCAAGATCTTATTTTTTTTTTTTTTAAATGATTCATTTCATTTCTAAAACATAAAAAAATAGAGTACAATCTGAGCAATACAACAAAGGATGAGAGTAGTGGGGTAGCTGGAACTTTCTTCAGTGCCTCCATAGCATGTGTATTCAGCCGTTTCTCGTAGAGTATATTTACCGAGAGATTGTGGACCAATGTCACAAATGGTATCAGTGGCGCAACCCCGATTGGAAATCTTATGATGCCAGAATGGTATTCTACCCGTGTTGTTAAATAATGCTGGTCCGCCGTAATTATAATACCAGTAGTATTCCATATATATGTCATCATAGTATGCTGTAAAAATAAATAAATGTATGAATATTTCTGATCAGCTAACCACTCCAGCTTGTAAGCAACATGTTAAGGCGGGGCGGTTGGGGTTTCCGCAGGCAGTCTGTTGCGTTCTACCCAGGCAGCCGGCGGGTAGATCGTGAACGTGGCCCTGGTTTGTTGGCCTTTCCCCCCATACTCCTCCGCTCTTGTCATCACTGCAGAGCGGAGAGAGGGAGGCAGCACAGTACTGGAGGGAGGGTAGAAGCTGTCTAAGTTAACCACCAGGTGGTGGTAGTGGTGGTGATCACTGCTCCCTGTGATCGGGAGCAGTGATCACTGTCGTGTCACTGGTAGCCCATCCCACCCAAGCTAGAATCACTCCATAAGACACGCTTAACCCATTCATTGCCCCCTAGTGTTTAACCCCTTCCCTGCCAGTGTCATTTACACAGTAATCAGTGCATTTTTATAGCACTGATCGCCATGTAAAAAGTGTCCGATGTGTCCGCCATAATGTCGCAGTCACGATAAAAATCGCTGATGTCGGTCATTACTAATAAAGAAAATTATTAATAAAAATGCCATAAAACTACCTCATATTTTGTAGACGCTATGGGCCAGATTCAGAGAGAATTAGATTATCGTAGCGTATCAGAAATACACTACGCCGCCGTTTTTTACCTGGCTCTACGTGGAATCCAGGTAGATTTTGTCCAGTAAACGACGGCGGCGTAGTGTATTTCTCCCGTCGCAATCCATCTACGTGAGTAGGGGGCGTGAAGCATTTAAAATAGGCACGTTCCCGCGGCGATCGAACTGCGCATGCTCTGTTCGCAAATTTCCCGCCGTGCATTGCGCGAAATCACGTTTGACGCGGGAACGACGGCCATACTTAACATGGGCTACGCACCGTTAGACCAGCAAAAAGCTGGTCTAACAGTACGTAAAAAAAAATAGACGTAAGCGATTGCGAAGACCGCTCGTATCTTCGTGGATCGCCGTAAAAACTCATTTGCATATCCCGACGCATCAAAACGACGCAAACTCCTCCCAGCGGCCGCAAAAATATCGCAGCGTAGATCCGAAGGATTACGAAGACGTAAGCCTCTCGGATCGAAGCCCGAAGCCGCCGTATCATGGTTTGAGGATTCAAACTAGTGATACGGCGCGCAAAATTTGAAATTACTCCTGTCTAACACCAGTTAGACAGGCGTAATTGCTCTGTGAATCTGGGCCTATAACTATTCCGCAAACCAATCAATATATACGCTTATTGCGTTTTTTTTTTTTTTTTACCAAAAATATGTAGAAGAATACGTATCGGCCTAAACTGAGAAAAAAAATCTCTTTTTTTTAATCTATTTTTTTGGTGATATTTATTATAGTAAAAAGTAAAAAATTTTGCTTTTTTTCAAAATTGTGGAATTTTTTTGTTTATAGCGCAAAAAATAAAAACCGCAGAGGTGATCGAATACCACCAAGAGAAAGCTCTATTTGTGGGAAGAAAGGGACGGCAATTGTATTTGGGTGTGACGCAGTGCCGAATCACAAGAAGCGCTCTGGTCAGGAAGGGGGTAAATTCTTCCGGGCTGAAGTGTTTAACCTGTTCCCACCCGGGCCTAGAGGTGGATGACGCCTGCAGAAACCTCTCCTCAATCCGGATGGGCATCACAATATCCCCCAAAAAAAAGATACATATTTAGAATACTGGTAGGCCGATCCCCTCTAAAGAATTTTACCTTGGAATGTAGTGGTTTTCATAGCACAGTTGGTCTCGTCCCCGCGGCACTCCATTACTCCATCAGGTTCACAAGCAAAAGTTTCACGAGAAGCGCATGATGGACATGTTACTCCACTGGGTTCAGAGCTGGTCCTTACCGCTATAAAATAAAACAATGAAGTCATATAGCTCTTCTGTGTGTAATAATGTTTTTTCCCTAAAGCAAAATTCCACTCAAATGTGGAACTTCCTGTTATCTGCTTCCCCTATCCCTCCGGTGCCACATTTGTCACTTTTCGGGGAGGACGGGGGAAGGGCAGTGGCGTAGCGTAGGTTGTCAGTACCTGGGACGAGGCAAGTCATTTGCGCCCCCCTGACCCTTGGACTTACCTATTTTCAGCGGGAGACAGCGGTGGCTGTAGGGAAGAGGAGAGCGCTCTTGATAATGACTGGTAAAGCCTGGAGTGGTGACATCATGCATATGTTCCTATGTCCAATCTGTTGTTGGCGCTCCCTCCTCTTCACACTCGTGACAGCGCCCCTTTAAATTTTGTGCCCGGGGCAGTGACCCCACTCGCACTGCCCCAGTCACGCCACTGGGGAAGGGGTACCTGTTTTTTTTACCAGTTCCCCCATCCCCACTTCCAGAGATGGCGCCATGTCACCGTTCCTTAGGGTTGCCACCTTTTCAAGTCAAACTCGAACACTTAAGCGGCGCACAGCATTTTTTATTTTTTTTTATAGTATGAACTATACATAGAATTTGCAATTAAATAACATTTCTAATCAAATTAGGTTAATCACAAGAGTCCCCCTTTACATCAAAGTCCACAGAGTTCCCCTTTTACTTCTGAACTTGCAGAGTTCCCTTCAAACAGCTCGATTTCAACAGGTATCAAACTAGTTATAATGCAAAAACATGACTTTTTACTTTATCAGCTACTGTCAGATTTAATTTAAGAGGAAAATATTTTTGTCTTTACAACCCCTTTAATCACCGGAGGACATCATATGACGTTCTCCACTTTGTGCGGTGATATCTGAATGATGCCTATGGCTGCAGGCATCATTCAGATATCATCGCCGTCTTCAGCCGAACGTTCAAAGCGCCGATTCTCCCCCTTGATCGTTCTTATAGGCGGCGGGAGGGGACGTCCCCCCCCTCCCGCCGCCATCCGGTGCTACTCTCCCATGGGGGCCCGGAGAGCGAATCGGCCGGCTTTCGCTGCAAAACCATAGAGATGACTGGTGACCAGACGGTCACCAGTCATCTCTATGACCATCGGAGGACCGGGCGCGACGTTATGACGGAATACCCGGTACCCGGAATGTAAACACAGCCGCAATCGCGGCTGAATGCATTAGATTGGTGGATTTTTTTTCATGACCTAATGCTTTCCAGCCTGGAGGATTGGTCTTATTGACCCCACACCTCTCCATAAAGAGGACCTGTCACACACTATTCCTATTACAAGGGATGTTTACATTCCTTGTAATAGGAATAAAAGGGATCAAAAAAATAAATTAAAAAAAGTGTAAAAATAAAAAAAAGAAGTAAAAAAACAAAACGCCCCCGTCCTGGTCGCTCGCGTGCAGAAGCAAACATGCATGCAAGCCCCGCCCACATATGTCAACACCGTTCAAACCCCACATGTGAGGTATCATCACATGCATGTCAGCAACAATTCTAGCACTAGATCTCCTCTGTAACTCAAAAATAGTAACCTGTAAAAAAAATTAAAGCGTCGCCTATGGAGATTTTTAAGTATCGAAGTTTGGTGCCATTCCATGAATGTGCGCAATTTTAAAGTGTGACTTGTTAGGTATCTATTTACTCGGCGTAACATCATCTTTCACATTATACAAAAAAATTGGGCTAACTTTACTGTTTTGTTATTCTTTTAATTCATGAAAAAAGGCGTTTGAAAAATGATTGCGCAAATACGTGCAAGAAAAAAGTTGCAATGACCGCCATTTTATTCCCTAGGGTGTCTTCTAAAAATATATATATATATATATATATATAATGCTTGGGGGTTCTGATAAAAAAATTTTAGCAAAAAAAAATGTGATTTTTACATGAAGGAGAAAAGTGTCAGAATAGGCCTGGTGATTAACTACTTGCCGACCGCCCGCCGTCATATTACTGCGGAGCGGTGGCTCTGTCTCGTGGGAGCACGTAGCTCTACGTCCTCCCTTTAGAGCAGGGGTGTCAAACTGGCGGCCCTCCAGCTGTTCCGAAACTACAAGTCCCATCATGCCTCTGCCTGTGGGAGTCATGCTTGTATAACTCAATGTATGAACAGAAGATCAGTGATTTCCCCTAGTGAAGCCACCCCCCCCCCATACAGTTAGAACACACCCAGCAACACACTTAACCCCTTCCCTGCCCCCTAGTGTTAACCCCTTCACTGCCAATGGCATTTTTATAGTAATCCAATGCATTTTTATAGCATTGATTGCTATAAAAATGCCAATGGTCCCAAAAATGTGTCAAAAGTGTCCGATGCGTCCGCCATAATATCGCAGTACCGAAAAAAAACGCTGATCGCCGCCATTACTAGTAAAAAAAATATATTAATAAAAATGCCACAAAACTACCCCCTTTTTTGTAAACGCTATAAATTTTGCGCAAACCAATCAATAAACGCTAATTGAGATTTTTTTTAACGAAAAATATGTAAAAGAATACGTATCGGCCTAAACTGAGGAAAAAAAATGTTTTTTTATATCTTTTTTGGGGATATTTATTATAGCAAAATGTAAAAAATATTGCATTTTTTTCAAAATAGTCGCTCTATTTTTGTTTATAGCGCAAAAAATAAAAACTGCAGAGATGATCAAATACCACCAAAAGAAAGCTCTATTTGTGGGGAAAAAAGGACGCCAATTTTGTTTGGGAGCCACGTCGCACGACCGCGCAATTGTCAGTTAAAGCGACGCAGTGCCGAATCACAAAAAGTGCTCTGGTCTTTGGACAGCAATATGGTCCGGGGCTAAAGTGGTTAAGTGGTTAAAGTTACTATAAAATAAAAGCAAATGTAGCCTCCATATTTCCCTCCCAAGTTAAAAAAAAAAAAAAAAAAGCATTACCAATTACTATAGATACTTACTTGCAGGTACATCCGGGATACAATTGTCGGTTTCGCAGCAGGCGGTTGCTAATCATGTCGTTTCCACTCCGGAGCTGTAACTTCCCATCCTACCACATTGGTCCGGTGGAACACATCCACTGTAAACGTAAAGATAAGTACGCGCCTTGGAAATATCTGCAGATATAAATGTAGTCACAGTTTAAATTTGTTCTCCCTACAAAATCAGCCACATCTATTAGTAAAAGCAGCACATATTACACACATTACACTTGTAAGGCACACAGTTAACTCCCAGTTAACCCTTTGATTGCTCCTAGACCCTCCCCAGCCAGTGTCATTAGTACAGTGACAGTGTATAGTATTGTCACTAGTGATGTTAGTGGCAGCTAGCCAGTCCCCCCTCTAACATCAGTTAGTGTCAGATTGTTTGCCGCATTACCACATTCCCACTATAAGTCACTGATCACCGCCATTAGTAGTATAAAGAAATATATATAAAGTCCAGTACCATAGTTTGTGGATGCTATAACTTTTATGCAAACCAATAAATATACACTTATTGGGACAAGTAGCAGAATACACAGGTGATATTCAAAAAATTTGAATATCGTGCAAAAGTTCATTTATTTCATTAATTCAACTTAAAAAGTGAAACATATGTAGCACTACCCCGGGAGGAGCTGCTGGATTTTTGGGCGGCACATTACCTCATGGCTCCTCTGAAATCCTAGAGGTGAATGATGCGTATTGCATAAAGTAGAAGTAAAGGAATGTCCACGACAGGTGCTCTTTGCTGTGCTTTTTATTACCCAGCCGGGTAAAAACAATAAACTTGTGGTGAGGAAAGTAAAGTTGAAGAAGAAGGGAGAATAGCAGATTCAGGCGTGAGGATAGGAAACAGTCCTGCTCCCAAGCGTAACACTTCTATGCGCCACTCCTGCCGGAGACAGGCCTCTCTCACTGACCTGGCAGCCGGAACATCACTCGGACAAAAGTCCCTGCCACAGACCCTCCTCAGTGAGCCTCAGAAAGATACCTCTGCCACAGGCCCCCTCTGGATTGAATTATTGGAGATATCCCTCCTTAGATGAGTTACGCCTGTATCTCCTTCAACTTGTCGCTCATGTACTGACTGATAGGTGATCAATCCCTCAGTGTCCGGCTACCTGGTTTGTCCAGGCCCTTTTGGACCGCCAGCCTCTCAATGACACTCCTCAGACTGACTCCCCACCGAACAGCAGTACAGCTTGAAATCCTCAAAAGGTGGGGACCCAATGGGTCCCCGTCGCTGTTCAGATGCTCCGGGCCAGCATGGCTCCGGAACCAGGAACACTGCGTGGCACGCAGCCCACCCGGCCAGGTAGGCCATAGCGCCGGGGCACCGTGATGTGGCCACCCTAAAGGTGGGTGCCACACTGAACAAAGAAGACCCAGAACCAATGGTGTCTGTCTCATAAATACCCTCCCCAACATGCACAGCGAGGTCAAACCCTTTTGATTGGCTGCCGGGAAAGAGCACCCAAACCTTCACTCCTGGAACTGGAAGAACACCCCAGTACAACAGAATAAGACTGCAGCACAGCCAAGCTGAGGCAGAGACCCTGTTTTGCACTCAACAATCTGGATCAGAGTCTAACTACACTCTGATCTTACCTTAAATTTGACTAGCACCGGTACCGTAAAGTACAAAGGCGCTACACATATATATGAGATAGACTCATTACATGCAAAGCAAGAGAGTTCAAGCCCTGATTTGTCATAATTGTGATGACTATGGCTTACAGCTCCTGAAAACCCCAAATCCACAATCTCAGCAAATTAGAATATTGTGAAAAGGTGCAATATTCTCGGCTCAAAGTGTCCCACTCTAAATAGCTAATTAAGCCAAAATACCTGCAAAGGGTTTCTGAGCCTTTAAATGGTCTCTCAGTCTGGTTCTGTAGGAATCACAATCATGGGAAAGACTGCTGACCTGACACTTGTGCAGAAAACCATCATTGACACCCTCCATAAGGAGGGAAAACCACAACAGATAATTGCAAAAGAAGTTGGATGTTCCCAAAGTGCTGTATCAAAGCACACTAATAGAAAGTTATGTGGAAGGGAAAAGTGTGGAAGAAAAAGGTGCATAAGCAGCCGGGATGACCGTAGCCTGGAGAGGATTGTCAGGAAAAGGCCATTCAAAGGTGTTGGGGACTTTCACAAGGAGTGGACTGAGGCTGGAGTCAGTGCATCAAGAGCCACCACACACAGACGGATCATGGACATGGGCTTCAAATGTTGTACTCCTGTTGTCAAGCCCCCTGACCAACAAACAACGTCAGAAGCGTCTTACTTGGGCTAAAGAAAAACAGACCTGGTCTGGTGCTCAGTGGTCCAAAGTCCTCTTTTCTGATGAGAGCAAATTTTGCATCTCATTTGGAAACCAAGGAGTCGGAGTATGGAAGAAGAATAGAGAGGCACACACTGCAAGATGCTTGAAGTCCAGTGTGAAGTTTCCACAGTCTGTGTTGATTTGGGGAGCCGTGTCATCTGCTGGTGTTGGTCCACTGTGCTTCATTATATCCGGGGTCACCACAGCCATCTACCAGGAGATTTTGGACACTTCATGCTTCCTTCTATAGATAAGCTCTATGGGGATGCTGACTTCATTTTTCAGCAGGACTTGGCACCTCCCCCACACTGACCAAAGCACCAAAACCTGGTTCAATGGCCGTGGGATTACTGTGCTTGATTGGCCAGCAAACTCGTCTGACCTGAATCCCGTAGAGAATCTATGGGGCATTGCCAAGAGAAAGATGAGAGACAGACTGAACAATGCAGAAGAGCTGAAGCAGGGATGGACTGGCCATTGGGACTGCAGGGAGTTTCCCGGTGGGCTGATGGGTCAGTGGGCCGGCTTCAGTGACAGCGGACTGTCGCCCCCCTCTGTCTCTCTCCCCCCCCGCAGCGCTCACATGGGGCAAAAAAGAAGCAGGGGGAGGACCAGAGGAGCAGAGGGTTTCTCACTTCTGCCTAATCTTGTCCCATAAGGGGGCACCGACCTGATTTTTTGACCCGGGCGAAATAATGTCTAGCTTCCCCACTGGTACTGTCTATAAGAGTACCAGTACCAGCTGTTCTACTCTAATAAAGAAGAATGGCTACTGGCTAGTGAAGGGGGAGAGGGGGCTTGGGTGGCCAGGAGGTAGGGTGCGGGAGTTGTCCGGCCGCCATGGGAGAGACCTGTCAAAGTGGGCGAGTCTGGATGAAGTCCAGGGCCAAATTTCTGTCCCAGTCCAGCCCTGAGCTGAAGGCCGCTATTAAAGCATCCTGGTCTTTCATAACTCCTAAGCAGTGCCACAGGAGTACATGTGCATGCTTATACTTTTCAGAGGTCGGATATTGTTTTATGTACAATCCTTGTTTTATTGAGTGCATATAATATTCTAATTTTCTGAGATTGTGGATTTGGGGTTTTCATGAGCTGTAAGCCATAATCATCTCAATTATGACAAATCAGGGCTTGAACTATCTTGCTTTGCATGTAATGAGTCTCTCTCATATATTAGTTTCACCTTTTAAGTTGCATTAGTGAAATAAATGAACTTTTGCACGATAATCACATTTTTCGAGTATCACCTGTATGTTGGCCTCAATTTATGAATATTTTTTTTTTCTTACATGTTTTATAGCAGAAAGTAAAAAGTATTATTTTTTTTTTCAAAATGTCCTTCTTTTTTTTTCTGTAATAAAAAATAAGTGGTGATCAAATACCACCAAAAGAATTTGTGTGAAAAAAATTGTAAAAATTATATTTGCGTACAGTGTTGCATGATTGCGCAACTGCCAATTAAAGTAGTGCAGTGCCGAATAGCAAAAAATGAAGGGGGTGAAACATTTCCGGAGATTAACTGGTTAAACTTTGCAGTGTTGACACTTTAACCCCTTCACACCGTCCGTATGCAAATAGTTTTTTTTACATGGGGCCGCATATTTGCATATCTCCCTTTTGGGCTAGGACCCCTTACGGAGAGCCCAACAACCCATACTAATGAGCAGTCACTGCGAAGCCTGCCTCTGTGTTTTCTTTCTCTGTGATAGAGATACTTAGTATCTCGCTCTCTCCCTGCAGAAAAAAAGGCCATAGAGGGCCATAGTTTGAGGATCCCTGACCTAGATCATGGTAGTAGCAAAAAATAAACAGCTAAATTATTTTCTTTTTTTTTTTACTATTTTGGGCCAGTTTTCCTTTGATAAGAAAAAAAAATCAGGAGATATCCATTACCATTTACCACCAAAAGTCAAATTTGTCATGAAAAAAAAAAGAGCGATATAATCCACCTAGAACCCCAAATAGTTGTGGTGATATGTACGGTTTTACTAACGCATGTTAAAAAATTGCACTTAGGCATTTCGATTTATTTAAGTATCACTGTCACTTCTTTAATAGTTGCACTTATATACAGGCTGGAAAGTACAGCTCTTGCTATACTTCTGGAGCGCTGACTATGAGAGCTGTGGCTTCCAAAAAAAGAAGCTTTTCTATCATTGTCCTCCTGTCCACTCCCCTTGTCCATTAACATGCTTGGTATTCTGTAAACCATTCTCTAAAAACAAATTCAGTTATTGATAACGGAACTAATAAAAGTAATTCAAGCAACAATTGGCTTGGGTCACCTCAGTTTCATAGTAGCATCAAAAGTCTTGTTAATGCTGCTATAGACATAAGTCACACGGAGTTGCATTTCTAACAACAAACTAGAGTGTCCATCCTCATGTTTGTGATGGCAGGAAAGCCACCCAAGAGCCTCCATGCTTTCCTCACCCCTCCAGCCATTTTCCTTCTCATTTTTGGCCTCTTGCTAACTCTGCATTCCCATGGGCAGTATTTATCCTACCTCTATCTGGGGGTTCTAATTGTTATGGAAAGACATACAGATTTGCGCATTTATGCCTGATGGAGATGTCGTCAATATACCCGATTCACTAAATTTAGGATAAATAGATATTTGGTTGACCAATTATTGGCCTACTGACTTTAAGACTGAACCCTGACAAAGCTGCCTGAATGGCCAATATGGGGAGTCTTGTTGGACAAGGGAAACACTGGCACCAGTAAATAGGTGAGACTAATGCAGAAAGAGACAGAGAGAAAGGTTTGCTGGTCAACAAAAAAAATAGTAGGTGTCTTGTGGTGGTGTCTTTTGCTTGTAGGTTTTTTAAGCGTTAAGTGCTGGTTTACTTCAAGAATTGGAACCTCTTAAACTGGCCATACAGTACATGCTGCTGTTAGAAATCACAGGGCCCCGTATAGCATAACGGACGGGCCACCCTGTGCAAAAATGTCAAAAACTTGCAATTCTCCCTCACGCCAAAAAATAAACCGCCTTTCTTCTCAAACTTTCAATCCTAGCACAAATCTTCTCCCCCCAAATTCCACCTACAAGCACAACCCCCCCTAATCCCTCCTATTAACCCCCTCCTGGCACAAAATCACCCCATCTCCCCACCCCAAAAAAAGCGTCTTGCTTCAATCCCCCTCCTAGGACAAATTTCCCCAAAACTCTCCTCCTAGCACAACCCCCTATAAATTACCCTTCCAAACCCCCAGCACTCCCTAGCCAACCCCCCCCCCCTTCCAAACACAAACATCCCCTCTCCTGGTTCAACCACCTGCCCCCAAACGCTCCTCCTAGCACATATCACCCCTATTCTTCCTTCTCGTACATGTCCCCCTTCCCAACTTACAGGGGGAAGCCACTAACAGTCAAGAGGAGGTATGCTGTATTCTGCTCTCCCTTCCTGTCACTAGAGCGCTGGTCTATACTGTATAGGAGACCATATCACTCTTACTGTAGATAACACTGTACACACACACACACACACACACACACACCCCTATCCACAATTGCTGCTGCTGGGAGGTGAGCAGCCAGTGGAGGAAATGGGGGAGGTGTGTGTGTACAGTGCCATGCGATCTACAGTAAGAGGGATCTGGTCTCCTGTACTTTAATGACCGACCAACGCTCTTCTGTCAGGAGGGCAGTGCAGAACACAGCACACCTCCTCCTGGCTCTTCATCTCTCACTGCTCCAGGCTGCCATCTCCTTGATCTGGCTGTGAACGCAGGCGGAGGTGAGGGTGGGGAGAAAGGAGCTTAGCAGCGGATATCCATGGGGGCATAACTGAAATGTGGGTGGGCACAACAATCCACCTCAGCAACCCTTAAATCCAGGCCCTCTGTGTCCCTCACCTAGTGGCTGAAAGCTGGTGGAGGGAGAAGGGCAGTAACCGGATAGTCATTCTTCTTTCTCTGCTCCACCAATCCTCCTGCTGTCTGAGCTTGCTGTGTGCCCAGCCCCCTACAGGAGGGCTGGTGGTCCCCCCTATCAGCGGCACTGCATACACGGATCGAAATTTGGCCGGTTCAGCAGGGACCATCTGAATTTTTATCCATGCATGGGCACTGCGTTTGTACAGAGTTCAGCCTAATATAAGATTCTGTACAATTCCCCTGTTATATTTTCCCTGCTAGATCAGCTCTGCAGGATATAGCCAGCAATGCTGATCAGTGTATTCTGGTGGTGTGTGGATGGGGAAATCATTTTTTTTTTACAACCCACTGGTTAAATGAAAAACAATGAATTATGTATTGGCTGCTTAAGTGTTAGGATGGATGGGGGTCCTTTTTTTTTTGTTTTTGTTTTTTTGAGCCAGTGAATGAAGCAGATAATACCTTAAAATATTAATGCCCCTGGTCTAAACCTAGGAAATATCAATAGGCAAGTTAACAAACAATTCATATATTTAGGGAAAAATACATTAATTTATAACATTATAAAAGGATTGACTTTTTTTTTTTTTTTTTAAAGGATTGACTTAAGACCACATGAAATCTATTTGTGCTTTTTTTAGAAATTGTAAACATACCTTCGTATTTTTCAAAAATTGTGGCCGAACAGAAATAACCATCTGGGCAGTTTACACTATTATATCTACAGAGGTCGCCCTGAGTACTAGATGTCCAACACCAATAACATGATATTGCGTAACCTGTAACATAAGAATAGCTAGAAAATATTAAATAGATAATTGGAAAATAAGACATTATTAAGAAAAGTAAATGAAGGGGAGATGTAAAATGTTTAAAAAAGAAAGTCAAAGACAAAAAGGGTAGAAAAAAAAGTAACAGTAAATAAAACGGGAAAAGGGAAAATTAGAGAAGGAAAAAAAAAGATGAAAGAAGATAAGAAGTCTGGAAAAAAATAAATAAAAAAGAAAACATGGGGGAAGAAAAAAAAAGAGAAAGATTAAAAAAAATTTTTTTTTATTAAAAAACATAAATAAAAACAAGGAAAAATAGGAGAAGAAAAAAAAAGAGAAAGAAAGAAAGGTACAATATAAATACTTAAAAAAAAAAGGTAAAAATGAGAAAAGAAAAAAGGACAATTAAAAAAAATTATTCAAGAAATTGAAATTCAAGCATAGAAGTGAAAACATTAAGAAAATAGAATAAAAAGAAAACAAAAGAAAAGAAATGAGAGAGAGATATCTAAATAGACGAAAACCATTTACTTACTAGATCCTGCAAGCGCTGATAGTAGAAAATATAGGTGTACTGCAGACATCATTGTAAGGATACTATGCTTCCTGTACAGTATGCTTAGTTGGAGCTTTAATGGCCACTGGAAACTTTACTGGTTCTCTACGACCTTTTCTATCGAATAAGTCATGGGGACACTAAAATGCTGCTCATATTATTAACATGCATTCAGTTTCATAATTACAATATATAGTCTGTGTGATTTTCATAATTACATGCAGTAGTATACAGAACATAAAGTACATGTAGTAAGTTAAGATCCTTTTCCCATCTGCTAATGGTCACATTTTATGGCATTGTAACAGGTGCTTTGCATGCAAGGCTCTGGTCACTAATATGTAATAAGGTTGTGTGAAACCCGCAATTGGGAGAAAAACGAGCACTTGGGACTTTTCCAATACCAAAAAGAGTGTAGGTATAAACAATATGCAACAAAGTTTATCTAAAAATGCATCATTGTATTGGGAAAACAATAAAATAAGCCCTAAAAAAAAAAAAACAGGGACAATATAATACACCATAGAAGTGCTTGAAAACATAAAAGTTAAAATTGTATAAAGTAACTACAGCACGGACAGGCATAATTAGATAACAAATACACCATAAGCAGAACTCTGACTCGTTTCACCAGTTTTTAATCTTTCTCAGGGGGTTGACATTGGTTGGTGGTTCCATAATGTCTCTTTAAAGTGGTTGTAAAGGTTTGTTTTTTATTTTCTAAATAGGTTCCTTTAACCACTTAAGCCCCGGACCAATATGCAGGCTAAGGACCCAAGGTGTTTTTACAATTTTTGACACTGCGCTGCTTTAACTGGTAATTGCGCGGTCATGCAATGTTGTACTGAAACAAAATGTGCGTCCTTTTCTTCCCACAAATAGAGCTTTCTTTTGATGGGATTTGATTGCCTCTGTGATTTTTATTTTTTGCGATATAAATGGAAAAAGACCGAAAATGTTGAATTTTTTTATATTTTCTACTTTTTGTTTTAAGAAAAATCGAATAAACTCAATTTTAGTCAAACATTTAGGCCAAAATATATTCAGCCACCCGTCTTTAGTAAAAAAAAATCTCAATAAGCGCATTTTTATTGGTTTTCGCCAAAATTATAGCGTCTACAAACTAGGATACATTTTCTGGAATTTACACAGAATTTAATTTATGACTGCTCTCTCATTTCTTGAGGTGCTAAAATGGCAGGGCAGTACAACCCCCTCCCCCCAAATGACCCCATTTTGAAAAATAGAGGCATTTTGAGTCCATTGATTATTATTTTTTGTCCCAAGTGATTGAATAATGACAAAGAAAATGATTGTAACAGAATGGCCCGTGACACCCAGAGACGTTGGAAGGATGAGAGATACTCCTGTGCCAGCAGCAACAATAACTCTTGGATCGAAATCCACCCTGTGCCCTTTTGGGTGTAGGGTGGCTAATAGTGAATTATAATTTCTTTACTAACAGATGGGACATTATTAATACTTCATATTTCAGGACTGAGATATCACAAGGAGTTCATGATGACATGACCAGGTCAACTAGACAGTGACTCATACCTTTGTATAATAGGCTATTGAAATATCTTAAGGTATTCACTGTAAAGACATTCCGTTGAAAAGGGGTTGATTGCACCCACTCTCACAAGACTCTGCCATTGTGTGATAAAGCTGTCTAGATAACGTATTCAACTAGATGTCTGTGTTATTATTCAAGGTTAATTGAACTCTATTGATGATGCGGTGCCGTCATGTCTAGCTACCAATTAAAGAATTATTCTCAGTGAGTGAATAGGGGGGTGGGGACTGCATTGTCCTGTGATGAACTGTATTATGCTTTACTGGATATATAAGCAAGCTAAGAAAACCAATAAAGTTATTCATACATTTTGGAAACTAGAGAACGGAGCGCAGTCTCGTTTATTCTGGGAAATGGAATGGATCATGTCTGCCTGGTTGTTGGTGTGTCGGATAAGCTTGTCGTGGTTGGATGGAAGGTCGTAAGCGGTGGTGACCGTTACAATGATATATTGTATAAATTATATATTGCTCACACATGCCATGGTTATATGTGGAATTGCACCCCAAAATACATTCTGCTGCATTTCCTGAGTAAGGGGATACAACATGTTTGTGACTTTTTGGGAGCCCATTTTGGAAAGTAGACATCCCAAGCTATTTGCTGAGAGGTCCATGGAATATTTTATATTTTGCCACAAGTTGCGGGAAAATGACAAACTGATTTTATTTTGGAAACAAAGTTGTCACTAAATGATATATTGCTCACACATGCCATGGGCATATTTGCAATTGGGCACTGGGCAGTGTAGTTAGTGAGTGATTATCTTACTTAATATCTTAGCCAATCAGCTTATCTCTTTTGTGCTGAGTCACATTGGACAGTGTAAAGCCTCGTACATACGATTGGACTTCAAACCAACCTTTCCTTGGATTTTTGTATGAAGGGAGTTGGCCGGACTTTTGAAACCGAAAAAGTTTGTCCGATAGAGCGTACACACGGTCGGATTTTTTGGAAAATGCTCATTTTGACGTTTGTTGGCAAAAAGTCCGACCGTGTGTACGGGGCTTAAGAGAAAGTCTATCTTAATATGGATTGCTATGTTGCTATGTATTTACGAAAGTACAAAATTACAAACCCATTAAATGAAAATTATTATCTAACAAAATTCCGAATTTCGAATCAACAAAAATAAATTACTGTATTTATTGGCGTATAACACTCACTTTTTTACCCTGAAAATAGAGGGTGAACTGTGCCTGCGTGTTATACGCAGGGGGCCGTGGAAAGTTTTTTTCCTGAAACTTTCCTCTTAGGCCCCATACACACGAGCAAATAGATTTGTTCAAATCGGTCGGACCGACCGATTTGAACAAATCTGCCTGCTGGCCGTTTTGGTTTGATCGCTGTACACACGATCAAACCAAAATCCCCGCCAGCAGACAGCGTGGTGACGTGGCGGTGACGTTGACGCCGCCATGTCACCGCACCAGGAAGTAAATTACTTCCGCGCATGCGTCGAATCCATTTGACGCATGTGCGAGAAGATATGTCTGCTGGTTAGCGTACTAACCAGCAGACATATCGGGCGGACGGATTCCCAGCCGACAGATTTTAAAGCATGCTTTGAAATCTGTCGGCTGGCCAAATCCGTCGGCTCGCCCGTACACACGATCGAATCTGTCTGCTGGGATGGTCGGGCCGACCGTTACCAGCAGATAGATTTGATCGTGTGTACGTGGCCTTAAAGTTAGGGTGCGTGGTATACGCCTGTGCGCGTTATACGCCGATAAATACGGTAGACAGAAGTAGGAATCATTCAGTATAAACGAAAATAAAACTGTTACGAAATTACGAATGGGTCCGAATAGGAAAACATGAGTCTTACGAAATTACTAATCTTTACGAATCTACGGAATGAGACGAAAGGTTGTCCCGATACCACTTTTTAGGACCGAGTACAAGTACCGATACTTTTTTTCAAGTAGTCGCCGATACCGAATACCGATACTTTTTTTTAAACGTGTCCCCAAATGCAGCCATGTCCCCCACATATTGCAGCCATGTATGTCCCCCACATATTGCAGCCATGTCATGTCCCCACCATATTGCAGCCATGTCATGTCCCCCACATATACAGCCATGTCATGTTCCCCACATATTGCAGCCATGTCATGTTCCCCACTTATTGCAGCCATGTCATGTCCCCCACATATTGCAGCCATGTCATGTCCCCCCACATATGCAGCCATGTCATGCCCCCCACATATGCATCCTTGTCATGTCCCCCACGTATGCAGCCATGTCCTGTCCCCCACATATTGCAGCCATGTATGTCCCCCACATATTGCAGCCATGTCATGTCCCCCACATATGCAGCCATGTCATGTCCCCCACATATGCAGCCATGTCATGTCCCCACCATATTGCAGCCATGTCATGTCCCCCACATATACAGCCATGTCATGTTCCCCACATATTGCAGCCATGTCATGTTCCCCACTTATTGCAGCCATGTCATGTCCCCCACATATTGCAGCCATGTCATGTCCCCCCACATATGCAGCCATGTCATGCCCCCCACATATGCATCCTTGTCATGTCCCCCACATATGCAGCCATGTCCTGTCCCCCACATATTGCAGCCATGTATGTCCCCCACATATTGCAGCCATGTCATGTCCCCCACATATGCAGCCATGTCATGTCCCCCACATATGCAGCCATGTCATGTCCCCACCATATTGCAGCCATGTCATGTCCCCCACATATACAGCCATGTCATGTTCCCCACATATTGCAGCCATGTCATGTTCCCCACTTATTGCAGCCATGTCATGTCCCCCACATATTGCAGCCATGTCATGTCCCCCCACATATGCAGCCATGTCATGCCCCCCACATATGCATCCTTGTCATGTCCCCCACATATGCAGCCATGTCATGTCCCCCACATATGCATCCCGGTCCTGTGCCCCATATTGCAGCCATGTCATGTCCCCCATACCTCCGCCGCCGCTGCTGCCGGGTTAATCCCTGTGCAACACAGTGGGCATTACAAGTTTTCGTTGGTAAACTTGTAATACCCGTGGCGCCATGTATAGACACGCGATTGGACGCATCCGTGTATAGACGGAGCGGGGGGGGGAGTATTCTATTTAGGTATCGGGGGTATTTGCGGGAGTACAAGTACTCCCGCAAATACTCGGAATCGGTCCCGATGCCGATACTGGTATCGGTATCAGGACAACCCTAAAAGAAACGGAACAAAAAAATACGAAAATTTTTGTTGTGCACATGTCTAATAAGTTACTATTTTCGGCCTAAACTGAGGAAAAAACTTTTTTTTAATATATTTTTTGGGGGGATATTTATTATAGCAAAAAGTAAAAAATATTGCTTGTTTTTTCAAAATTGTCGCTCTTATTTATGTTTATAGCGCACAAAATAAAAAACGCAGAGGTGATCAAATACCACCAAAATAAACCTCTATTTGTGGGGAAAAAAAGGTTGTCAATTTTGTTTGGGTGCAGTGTTGCATGACCACGCAATTGCCAGTTAAAGTGACGCAGTGCCAAAACGCAAAACGTTCTCTGGTCAGGAACGGGTTTATATTACCTTTAAAAATAGAGTGACCTGGAAGCATAGTAAATACTGGACAGGCATTTTCTTTTCCGAGGAAATGCTTACTAATTTGTTTTAGAAACGAAAAATACTACCTATGTCTATTTTAAAGCCACTTTAAATATTTGAATTCTGTATTGCTTCTCGTGTAATGTGTGACTGGTTACTATATAATGCAGGGATCTCCAAACTATGGCCCTCCAGTTGTTCAGGAACTACAATTCCCATCATGCTTAGTCATGTCTGTGAATGTCAGAATTTTACAATGCCTCATGGGAAATGTAGTTCCGAAACAGCTGGAGGGCCGTAGTTTGGAGACCCTTGATATAATGCAAACTAGTCATCACCACCATAAAATGATGGTGTTAGTTGGAAAGATATTAGCATGTTTACTGTGAAAAACCTATAAAAATATATATATAAAATAAAATATTTATTTCATGTGGCATTGCCCTCTGTTATTAATATACAAGGTATAACTATTGCGGGATTACTGCAAGGACAATACAGGCCATAGCATAGAGCAGGGGTGTCAAACTCAACTTCATTGTGGGCCGCATCAGCATTATGATTGCTCTCAAAAGGGCCGGTCGTATCTGTAAGATTAGATGTCCAGCGCATCCCCTCCCCCTTACATTAGATGTTAATGGCCACCCCACCATCAGAAGTTGAGTCCCCCACTCTCCTTTACCTCAGAGTGCACCCCCCTTTCATTAAAGGAGTTGTAAAGGTACATTTTGTTCCCCTAAATATCTTCCTTTACCTCAGTGCAGTCCTCCTTCACTTACCTCATCCTTCCATTTTGCTTTTAAATGTCCTTATTTCTTCTGAGAAATCCTCACTTCCTGTTCTTTTGTCTGTAACTCCACACCGTAATGCAAGGCTTTCTCCCTGGTGTGGAGAAAGCCTCTTGAGGGGGGAGGGGGCGAGCAGGCAAGTCTGTACTTTGCAGATAGAGAAAGGAGCTGTGTGTTATTGGGCGTCCTGACACTCCTGCTCACCCCAAGAAATGACAAGAAATTGTGACCTGGCGCCTGGGGAAGCTTAGGGCTGTAGAAGGCCGCAAAGCCGCGGCCTCAATTACCGGCCGACTCGGGCCGGTCGGTAATTGAGGCCGTGGCTTTGCTGCCTTCTGCAGGCCTCAGCTTCCTTCTGTGATCTGGTGCCATCTTGTGGTGGCCGTTGGCATTACAGGTTACATTACAAGTAGCAAAACAGCAGTTCTAATGTGTTTTTCACTGTTTTCACTGTCATCTCCTTCCCTCTAATTAGAACCCCCAAACATTATATATATTTTTTATTCTACATCCTAGAGAATAAAATGGCGGTCATTGCAATACTTTCTGTCACACCGTATTTGCGCAGCGGTCTTATAAGTGCACTTTTTAGAGGAAAAATACACTTTTTTTAATAAAAAAATAAGACAACAGTAAAGTTAGCCCAATAAATGTTTTATTGTGAAAGATAATGTTACGCCGAGTAAATTGATACCCAACATGTCACGCCTTTAAAATTGCGTCCGCTCGTGGAATGGCAACAAACTTTTACCCTTTAAAATCTCCATAGGCGACGTTTAAAACATTCTTGTTTTGAGTTACAGAGGAGGTCTAGGGCTAGAATTATTGCTCTCGCTCTACCAATCACGGCGACACCTCACATGTGTGGTGTGAATACCGTTTACATATGCGGGCGCTACTCACGTATGCGTTTGCTTCTGCGCACAAGCTCGGTGGGGCGGTGGGTTTTTTTTTTTTTGGCTCCTAACTTTTTTAGCTGGCTCCTGGATTCCATGCAAATTTGTCCAACCCTATCCAAAAAGGCACTCAAGGTTTCGCCAATGTAACATTTACATGCACGACCTGAATAATAAAGGTAAAAATTAAAAAAGGGATACAAAAAGGGGTTGAATAGATGACAACAACTATGTAAGGAGTGAGATTACCTTAAAGGGTTAGTAAAGGATTTTTTTTTCCTTTAAAATAAAAAACTTGTTATACTTACCTCCACTGTGCAGTTCGTTTTGCACAGAGTGGGCCCGATCCATGTCTTCTGGGGTCCCTCGGCAGCTGTCTCTGGTCCTCCCCGCAAGTACTGACCACAGTAATGCGAGAGTTTGCATGGTGGTGAGTTATTGCGGGCGCGCTCCCGTGACCATAGCCGCTCACTGTATCACTCGGCCCCACCCCTCGGCGCGCCGCGTCACTGGATGTGATTGACAGCAGGGCCACCCAGTGGCTGCGCTGCTCTCAATCCATCTGCTCTAGCCAATCAGCGGCCAGGCTGAGCGGCGAAGAGGATCTCGGGACCGAGTGCGGGACTTTCGAGGGGTCAGGTAAGTATAATGGGGGCTCTGGGGGGGGGGGGTGGCAGCATCAGATGTTTTTTCACCTTAATGCATAGATTAAATTAGGGTGAATTTTTTTTTTTACTTTACAACTCCTTTAAGCTGAATAAACATCCACTAAGCGCCCCACCGGCAAGCCAGAAAATGACGCTGGCTTAGCCGGTTCAAATAGTCCCCCACGCCACTCAGCGTCAGACGTCACTGAGCGGCGGCGGACAAAAGGTAAAGGTCTGGAAGTAAATTCTTCCGGGTCTGAAGTGGTTAAAAATATTTGTGCAAATTTTAAATAATGAACAAATAGAGCAAAATTTGAGCAATACAGCAAAGGATCGGAGTAGTGGGGAAACCAGAACTTTCTTCAGCGCCACCGGTACAACTGTAATTGATCTGATTTTTGGAATGAGGTCCCCAGATCATTTCCATGCCAAATTCACAAAACGTCTCGGTGGCACAACCTTGTATGGAATTCATCTTCTCCACGGTGTTTGTGTCTTCCATAACATAATAACCGTCGTAAAAAACAGACTCATAATAATAGTACCCTGTAAAAATAAAGAAGAAGAATATTCCTGATTAAAAAACTGCTCCAGATTTTGAGTAAACTGTAAGGCCGCGTACACATGATCGGTCCAACCCGATGAGAATGGTCCGACGGACCGTTTTCATCGGTTCACAGACTGATGGTCTAATGGTCTGATGTGCGTACACACCATCAGTTCAAAAACCGATTGTGTCAGAACGCGGTGACGTAAAACACAACGATGTGCTGAAAAAAATGAAGTTCAATGCTTCCAAGCATGCGTCGACTTGATTCTGAGCATGCGCGGGTTTTTGGACCGATGCTTTTGCGTACTAACCATCGGTTTGGACCGGCGGTCAGGCGTCCATCGGTCTGATTTTAAAGCAAGTTTAAAACTTTGGTCCGACGGACGACTGACCGATGGGCCGTACACACCGTCGGTTTGGACCGATGAAACTGGACTTAAGTCCATTTTCATCGGTTTGGACCAATCGTGTGTACGCGGCCTTAAAGGCACACGTCGTTCACAATTTTTTTTTTATATATTTTTTGGGGGATATTTATTATACCAAAAAGTAAAAAATATTGCATTTTTTTCAAAATTGTCTCCCTATTTTTGTTTATAGCGCAAAAAATAAAAACCGCAGAGGTGATCAAATACCACTAAAAGAAAGCTCTATTTGTGGGAAAAAAATACGCCAATTTTGTTTGGGAGCCACGTCGCACGACTGCGCAATTGTCAGTTAAAGCGACGCAGTGCCGAATAGTAAAAAGGGGCAAGGTCCTTAATCTGCATAATGGTCCAGGTCTTAAGTGGTTAATCAGGACACTTACCTGTCCAGGGTGCCCACGACAACGGCAGCCGAAGCCAAGCAATTGCTCGGGTCTTGGCTGCACCCGCTGCCATCCTCGATAAGGGAATCAGGAAGTGAAGCCTTTACCGCCAGATTCCCTACGGCGCAGCGCAACGTGAATGGGCGATCTCTCCTGGGACACACACAAGGTCCCATAAGACACCGCTTCCCCATTCGTCAGGAGCAGTGCCGGGACAAGGTTATCCAGTGCCCAGGGCAAAGATGCCAAACTGCGCCCCCTTTTCTCTTAGGGCTAGGGTCAGGGTGCCCACCCCATCCCTGCAATAAACCATTGCGCCAGGGGCAGCCGACCCTCCTGCCCACCCCTTGTCCCGGCCCTGGTCAGGAGGCAGCGCGAGGAGGAGAAGAAAGAAGACGGACCGCGGATCAGGAAGTGGCAGATTAGGACGATCTGCCTAGCAACAGGCACTTCAGGTATGTATAAAAAAAATATTTTATTTTTTAATTTTTTTTGCAGCATTTTTATTTTTTGGTGGAGCTCCGCTTTAAGTCTTATGCTTTGTACACACAACCAGTTTTCCCAACGGAAAAACTGTCATATTTTCTTTTGGTCGAGAAAACCGGCCTTGTGTATGCTCCCCAGCAGCTTTTAAAAGTTTTAACAACTTCCGGTTCCGGCGCCGCATGGAGTAGCTGTGCACTCCTTCAGCTCCCGCACACAGGCTCCCAAATCGGCCTATAAAAGCCAGCAAACCCGCTGCCGACCCCTGGGCTAACCATCCGCCATCCCCCCCCTCCACCCGAGGATGGACAAATTCCTGGAAAAAAGCGGCGCGCGGTCGTACGCCGCCGCTGCGGCGCGAACGGGACAGCCGCAAATCGAGGCCCCGGCTTCGGCCTACACGGATTCGATCGTAGATCCGATCGTGGATCCGACGCCTGCAATGGAGGTGAGTGCAACACCAGCCCCTCCAACTACCCCTCAGACTGTTCACATCTCCTCACCTCCCCCACAGGCGGGGGATATGCACAACATAGAGCTGATGGCCCAGGCCGTGGCTGCTCTTTATTATCCCCCATGATAGCGACCTCGGTGGAAAAAGCCATCAATGCAGGGATACAGAAAATCCAGGCTCAACTAGGGGAGCATGCATCCAGGCTGAATGAGGCTGAGAATCGCATCGGACATATAGAAGAGGATCTTTACCAGGCCCAATCCTTTGAACATGCGCAAGACAAGACGAACAAGTATATACTAGACAAACTGGACGACCTTGAGAACAGATCCAGGAGGAGCAATCTGCGCTTTATTGGCGTCCCTGAATCGCTGCAACCTCAGGCACTTTCAGATCTCTGCTCCAGACGCATCCCCGAGACCCTGGGCCTGCCGGGCCCCTGCACTGTTGAGCGCGCCCACCGCATGGGCCTTTTCAACTCTGATCGCAAGTCACCTCGCCCTGTGATCGCCAAATATCTCAACTATTCAGAAAAATCTCTCATCCTGCAGAAGTTCAGGCAGTCCAGGACCCTCCAGATAGACGGCATGAATATCCTGATCTTTGCGGACTACTCCGTGGACGTCTCCAAGAGAAGGAAGGCTTTCCAGCAGACCTGCACGGAGCTCCACCGAATGCAAGTCAAGTTTGAAAAGGCTTTCCCGGCCGTGCTTCGACTCAGAGCACCCAACGGTGATCAGCTCTCCTTCCATGACCCATCCGAAGCTGAGGCCTTCCTGAGATCCCTCCGCTCTAGCCCCCACCACAACCAGTCTCCCAGAGCGGCACCTTCCAACCGGGCCCTAGAACACGGAAGCCCACGCAAGGACTCTCCTAAAAGATTCAAGGCATCTGGATCCGACCGTCAACACACCTCATCCTTTTGAACTTTTTTTTTTTCCTGAACCTTCTCTTTTTTTTTCTTCTGGACGGTCACACCATCCCGATGCAGTTCTGCTGCTCATTAACCGTCCAGGACCACTCCTGGGCCCCTCTCCTTCAGCGTGCCTCCCCCTTCACCCGGGGGACCACGGTAGGCCTAATGCAATTCTGATGTTATGCCAGTCTGTCTCCTTTTCTTTTCTCTTATGCTCCTAAATGCCATTTTATTTCACACTGTTTTGTTTTCACATTGTTTTATGTTCTCTTGCACAATCGGTAATAGTTGTTTTAGCTCTACTTGTGCCTTAATATTATGTTATCCTATACGTTTATATATCATGTGTAGGCCTTTCCATTCTTCCGCAGGGATACCTGTCTAGCTCCTCCCCCTCACGCTTTGCTCCTGCTGCTTACACCCCCCCCATCGGTCGCGGCGGGTGGAGTGCTGCATTGAGAGCCCTGCGTTGGGAGCTGGCCTATTCAGTGGCTCCATGCGGAAAAAAGTGAAGCTCCCAAATGTTGTTGTTCACCTTGTTTACCCCCATCACCCTCCCCCCATCTCCCCCCCCCTGGTTCTCAACCCTCCGCCCATTTTTAGGGATCCGTTACCACCTCCGCTCTCTCTCACAGCAAACCACCACAACACCTGCTGTTCATGCACCCCACTTCTACAATGCTCCATGCTCCCATTCTCCTCGCCTCCACGTCCTGCTCACACCCCATTGTTAGTCTTCCCAACATGAGAATAGTCTCCTGGAATGTCAAAGGGCTCCGCTCCCCCAATAAGAGGATGAAAGTTCTGCGCCACCTTAAAAGGCTCAAGACCGACATCGCTCTCCTTCAGGAAACCCATCTGTCCACCCCCGACTTCCCGCGGCTGCGGAAACTCTGGGTAGGCACAGTCCTCGGTTCTGACTCAAGTGGTCGGAAAGCTGGGGTAATAATCCTTATTAACAAAAACCTTCCCTGCAAGATTCTGTCCTCAGATTCGGACTCCGAGGGGCGATTCACCTCGGCCCGTATTCAACTGGGATCCAGGGTGGTAATCATCACTAATGTCTATGCTCCTAACAGCCCCACAAATGCCTTCTTTAGCGACCTCACCTCCTGGGCGCTTAGAGACCCAGCCTGCCCACACCTGATAGGCGGGGATTTCAATTCCATCATGCACCCGATAGACGACAGGTCCTCTACCAGACAATCTCGTCCTCCTCTGACTCCTCTCACCCAGACATTATTGGCATCGACTGTCGATTCACTGCACCTCCACGATCTATGGCGACTAAAGCACCCTGCTGACAGGGAATTCTCATTTTATTCCCACCCTCATAAAGTCTTCACGAGACTGGACTATCTTTTCTGTTCTGACTCTCTCCTCCCACTGATCTCGGAAGCTGACATACACGATATCGCAATCTCGGACCATGCCCCGGTCTCGACCACCCTTGAGGACCCTGACTTAGCCTCTAACCCCAGAATCTGGCGGTTCCCCTCCTATCTTCACAATAACTCCGATTTTCACCAGCATCTAGAAAAAGCCTGGTTGGGGTACGCATCGGATAACGCGTTACACGCTGACAACCCTAACCTTTTCTGGGAAGCGGGCAAAGCGTTCCTCAGGGGCTGCATAATCGCCTACGCCGCCACATTCAAAAAACACACCCTTAGACGCTACAAACAGGCCAGCGCAACACTGCATCAGGCCCAGCGGGTCCTCTATACTGATGACTCCCCCAGCAACCGTAACGCCTGGTTTGCTGCCAAGCAGGCCTTTGATAGCTGGGCAGCCACCCTCGAACGTACCCAAAAAGCGCATCTAGACGCCTCCCTCCACAAGTTTGGTAACAAAGCAGGTAGACTCCTTTCCAGACTAAGTAAAGGACCCAACCGCCCGACGCATATCATGTCCCTCAGGGACCCGTCGGGTTCCATACACTACACCCCAAAAGGTATCAATAATACTATGCGCCAATTCTACTCCTCCCTGTATGCCTCAGACCCTATCGATAAGCCGACAGCCCTCAATTTCCTACGACGTATCTCCCTGGACCAGGTAACCCCCACCCAGCTCGAAGCCCTCAATGCCCCTATCTCTGTCCTGGAGGTCCAATCCGTAATCAAACAGCTTTCCCCCTCCAAAGCTCCAGGCCCAGACGGCTTCACCGGAGAATTTTACAAGTCCTTTAGCTCGACTGTGTCCCCCCCTCTCCACAACGTCTACACACACATATGGTCGGGTGGGTCCTATCTTCCAACGGGCAATCAGGCCATAGTAAAACTCCTAGAGAAGAAGGGCAAGGACCCCCTAGAACCTGGCTCTTATAGGCCCATCTCGCTTCTTAACCTTGACGTTAAAATCCTCTCCAAGATAGCAGCCACTAGATTGGCATCCATTATACCCTCCCTGATTCACCCCGCACAATCGGGCTTTGTTAAGGGTAGGACGGCCACCATGAATATCAGGAAGGTGATGCTAGCTCTCGAACACGCAAAAAATGACCCGGCAGGAGACCATGCCATCATTACCCTAGACGCGGAGAAGGCTTTCGATAACGTTAGTTTCGAATGGCTCTCCATGGTCATGTCCAAAATGGGCTTCTCGGGCCCCTTCACGCACCTCATAGAATCAATGTACACTGCCCCTGCCGCGAGAGTGGTCGCGGCGGGCCTCCTCTCTGAGGAGTTCAGGCTGCACAAAGGCACGAGACAAGGCTGTCCACTCTCCCCGCTCCTTTTCAACATAGCACTTGAACCCCTCTCCCGCCACCTAACCCAGATCGCCCCCCTTCATGGCATCCAGGTCGGAGGCCACGACCTTCGCACGTCACTATTTGCAGACGATGTCCTTATCTTCACATCCAGCCCCTCACTCGACATGTCCACTATCAAGACCACCTTTGACGAATTCAGGCAATGTTCAGGGCTACGCATCAACTATAGCAAGAGCGAAATACTCCCAATAGGCTCCCTATCTGTCCCCTCTTGGTCCCAAAACTCCTTATTCGCCGTTGCAAAGTCACATATCACTTACCTGGGGATAAAAATAGGCAAACTACCCTCCTCCCTATACCACCTCAACTACCCCCCCCTGCTCACCAAAATATCCCAAGAACTGACCAACTGGATGGACCTGCCTCTCTCGCTACTGGGAAGATGCCACCTTGTCAAGATGGTCAGTTTTGCACGCCTACTGTACCCACTACAAACCATCCCTTTACTCTTGCGCCACAAAGACATTAAATCCATTAACTCTGCCATTTCCAAGTTCCTCTGGCGTGGCAAGAGGGCGCGCATAGCATTTACCAAGCTGCATCTTCCCAGGCGAGAGGGGGGCATTGCCCTTCCCAACATCAGGCTATATAACTTGGCATGTCTATTGAGAACAGGCTTGGATTGGATAACCCAGTCCTCCAGGTGCTCGAACTACCCCCTCGAATCGGCGATGGTCCGCCCCTTCTCGCTCACGGCCCTTCTCCATTGTCATTGGAAATCTGCCCCCCCTCCCCTCCAACACAATCTCCTTCTCCGGGATACAGTCATCGCCTGGAGAGAGGTCAGGAAGGCCCTCAATGTCCCTTCCTCTATCTCACGATACCTCCCTATCCTGGGCAACCCGAGCTTCCAACCAGGCTTAGATAACCAGCCCTACCTCGACTGGGAGGGTAAGGGTATCAAATCCTTTTATTCTTTGTGTGACCCCCTTTCAGGCCGCCCCATAGGTTTTAGAGCCCTGGCAGACAAATTCTCTCTCCCTTCGTCACATATATTCCAGTATATTCAATGCATTAGTTTCCTGAAAAACGCCTGTCGAGATGACAGAAAAAGGTTCCAGAGCTCCCTTACCGACACCCTTATTTCCCGGGCCTCATACAAAATCTCAGACATTTACCATCCCCTCCTCCAGCACAACATCCCCCCCCTGGCCTCAACCTCGGCGGCCAACTGGTCGAAAGACTTTCCTGACCCTGACCTGGTGGAGAAGCTCCTGCATGGCCTCACCACCATCCACAGACTTATCCCTAACGAAATATGGAGAGAGACGCAGATTAAGATTGTTCACCGAGCCCACATCCCCTTCAGCCGAGCCCATGCCACCCCAGAATGCCCCCTCTGTAAACAACCCAAACCTAACTTGGCTCACAGGTTCTGGTCTTGTTCCCTCATAGCCAGTTTCTGGGACCAAGTCATCCAATACATTTTCGATGTCACCCTGCTACGCATACCCAGGGACCCGTTACTACTTATATTTGGGTACTGGGACCCCATACTACTCCCCTGGTCCTCTCCCACCACCCCCCTGGGCAGGGACTGGACTCTGATATGCCTCTTGATAGCCCGTAGAGCCATCCTCCAGAAGTGGATATCAGCGGACTGCCCAACCACTGCTCAAGTTAAAAGGGAACTGTTGCAGCTCTTATACAAGGACAGGCTCAACACGGACCTGACCCACGAACGGAGCAAGAACCGCTTCTATCACTTATGGAATCCCTTTCTGTCGCATACTTTCACTCCTACTGAATGGTTGAACTTTGAGAAAATGTCTTTTCTATACCAGGATCCCCCTCGGGATTGACATCTCCCCTACCCTCCCTCCCTCCTCCCCTACCCCCCCCCCCTCTCTTGTTGTTCTTTTTTGTTTGCAAGCACTACTATTTCACCTACCCCGTGACCACTTAACCTGTGCCCCCCCCCTTATTTGTTCTCTCTGAGAACCTCTACATATACTGTTAATCTACTGCAATGTTCCACAGAAAATGCTTTTATGTCCTGTTTTTTTTTTTTTTTGTGATTTCTCTGTTATGCAACTTCCTTAATAAAAACATATTTCAAAAAAAAAAAAAAAAAGTTTTAACATCCGCTTTTCGGAACCCCTCCCCCCGTCACATTTGGCACCTTTCAGGGCGGAGGGGGCGCAGATACCTGTTTAATACAGATATTTGCACTAGGGATGTCCCGATACCGATACTAGTATTGGTATCGGTACCAATACCGAGCATTTCCCGCTCCGATGCTTCACCCGATACCTGGGCAGTCAGGTATCGGGTGGTGGGGGGAGTTACAAGTCTTCTCCACGTCGCTCTCCCCGTGTTGTCTTCTTCCCCTCAGTGCCGCTCTCCCCCGTGCTCTATTGTCCCCCTTTGTGCCGCTCTCCCCCCATGCTGTCTTGTCCCCCTCCGTGCCGCTCTCTCCCCATGCTGTCTTGTCCCCCTCAGTGCCGCTCTCCCCCCATGCTGTCTTGTCCCCCTCTGTGCTGTCTTGTCTCATTTCGTGCCGTTCTCCTCCATGCTGTATTGTCCACCCCCGTGCCGCTCTCTCCATGTGCTGTCTTGTCCCCCTCTGTGCTGCTCTCTTCCCATGCTGTCTTGTCCCTCTCAGTTACGCTCTCCCCCCGTGCTATCTTGTCTTATTCGGTGCCGCTCTCCTCTATGCTGTATTGTCCACCCTCGTGCTGCTCTGCCCCATGCTGTCTTGTCCCCCTCCATGCTGCTCTCCCCCCGTGCTGCCTTGTCCCCCTCAGTGCCGCTCTCCCCTGTGCTGTCTTTTCCCCTCCATGCCGCTTTCCACCATGCTGCCTTGTCTCATTCCGTGCCGCTCTCCCCCATGCTGTCTTTTTCCCCTCCGTGCCACTCTCCACCGTGCTGCCTTGTCTCATTCCGTGCCGCTCTCCTCTGTGCTGTCTTGTCCCCCTCCGTACTGTCTTGTCCCCCTGCGTGCCGCTCTCCCCCCGCACTGTCTTTTCCCCCTCTCTCCCCTCAATTTGTCAGGATGGAGAGCGGAGATAGGAGCCGCTAAACTCGGCTCCTACCTTTTCTGAATGATCACTGACTCTGTCCATTTACATAACTGGGCATTGTAACCTGTGTTTACGATGCTTCAGTTTATGAATGGAGAGGAGCTTCTCTCCATTCATTTTAGCTGACGCTGCAGAGAAAGAGACTGGGGAATCTGTGTCCTTAGTCCCTTTCTCTGTCTTAAAGGGGAGATGTCAGAGGTCTGTTAAGACCCCTGATATCTCACCAAAGCCCCCCCAACAGGGCTGATTAAAAAAATAAATTGCAATAAATAATTAAAAAAATAAAATGTAAATAATAATAATAAAAAAACACACTGACAATCCACTACTCCCCCTCTAAAAAAAAAAAAAGTAAAAAAAAAAAAAATACCGCCACTGTCACTTTAAAAAAAAGTATCGGTATTTGGTATCCGCAAGTACTTGAAAAAAAGGATCGGTACTTGTACTCGGTCACAAAAAAGTGGTATCGGGACAACCCTAATTTGCACCCACTTCCAGGCATCGACTTCCGTGGGGGTCATGCCCCTTCCTGTCATCCCCCCTGCTGTCTTCTGGGAAACACACGGGTCCCAGAAGACAGCGGGGACCAGTTAGGTTGTGCAACGTGACTTGCACATGTACAGTAGAAAAACGGGAAGTGAAGCCGTAGCGCTTCACTTCCTGATTCCCTCACCGAGGATGGCGGCGGGGGCAGCTGAGAGACGATCGATTGCTTGGCTTCGGCTGCCAACATTACAGGCACCCTGGACAGGTAAGTGTCCATTTATTAAAAGTCAGCAGCTGCTGTATTTGTAGCTGCTGGCTTTTAATTATTATTTTTTTAGGCGGACCTCTGCTTTAATATCAATTGACACGTTCTAGGTTTTTTTTGCATTTAACTTTATTGCTCTCACAAGGAGGTTACCAAGCCCCCTATCTGATAGCAAGGTCATGTGACAGGTGTCACAGTTATGGAGACATGGGAGGTCTATTAGATGCATAATGTCTCCCCCTGCCCTCCATTGCAGCTAATCAAGAACACATTGCACTTGATTGACTGCTTCCCTAGGCCACAGTAGCCCGGGAACAATAGCTCTGTAACTGGAAGTAACCAAATCTATTCCCTGAGCTGCTCCTGCTCTCTGTGTCAAAGCCATTTACTGCTTCTAGGTAGATCCCCTCAGACTCTTACTTGTTGCACTGGTTATCCGAATGCAGTTATACTCTTCTCCTCGACATTGCATAATTCCTTCAGGTTCACAAGTGAGAGAGTCATTAGAAGAGCATATTGGGCATGTTACTCCAGTGAGCTCATTGTTTGTCTTTATATCTGTAAGATAAAACATATAAGCCTTATAGCCCTCTTGGGGGTTACACATTTTATTTGAAAAATTATATTTTATTCCGGGTATAATATATATTCCAGAAGTGGACAATCTTACCAGCTGGTGCTCAAATATTTTTGGGGTGGCGCAAAAAAAACAACATAAATTGCAGCCTCACTGTGCCCATCAGTTATCGCCACTGTGCCATCAATTGTCGCCACTGTGCCATCAAATGCAGCCAAATGCAGCCTGTGCCATCAAGCTTTCCCTTTTTGCCACTACAGGGCGCTCTTCACACAGAAAATATAAAATCTTTAGCACTAGTGACAGCATTCAATTACTTCTATAGATGTTTATACTGACAGAACAAACAAGACACCTTTCTGTCATCTATTTTGACAGAATCAGCTCACACCAAGTTATTATTCTGGTTGTCTTTGTGCACTCATATTTCAGAATGATTACTCCACCGCTGTTTACCTTCTTTTCTTTTCCTTTCTTTTCTTTTAATTTACTTTCCTTTCTTTTCTTTTCCCTTTCACTTACCTTTCCCGTTGATTTCATTTGTAAATGGTTTTTTTTTCTTTGTTTGAATTTCTCACTTTCTGTTTCTCCTCAGTAAACTTCACACCATCATCCGAGCGGTGGAAAGTCAGTCAACCTTACTGAGGAAGAACAGGAAGTGAGAAATTCAGACAAAAAAAACAAAGAAAAAAAACGTTTAGAAGGGAATTCGAAAGAAAAGGTAAACGAACCAACAATGCACTAGCTTAAAGTAAATTATTTAGAAAATAAAAAAACGAATCTTTACAACCCCTTTCATTTCCTTTCCTTTCCTTTCTCTTCTTTTAATTTCCTTTCCTTTCCTTTAATTTCCTTTATTTTTCTTTTCTTTTAATTTCCTTCCCTTTCTTTTCTTTTCTTTTCCTTTAATTTCATTTATTTTCTTTTCTTTTCATTTCCTTTCCTTATATTTCCTTTCCTTTCTTTTCTTTTCATTTCCTTTCCTTTCTTTTCTTTTCTTTTAATTTCCTTTCCTTTCTTTTCTTTTCTTTTAATTTCCTTTCCTTTCCTGTAATTTCCTCTCCTTTCCTTTAACTTCCTTTCCTTTATTTTCTTTTAATTTCCTTTCTTTTCTTTTCTTTTCCTTTCCCTTCCTTTTATTTTCCTTTCCTTTTCTTTCTTTTCTTTTAATTTCCTTTATTTTGTTTTCTTTTATTTTCCTTTCCTTTCTTTTAATTTCCTTTCTTTTCTTTTAATTTAATTTCCTTTCCTTTAATTTCCTTTCTTTTCTTTTAATTTAATTTCCTTCCTTTTAATTTACTTTCCGTTCCTTTCCTTTCTTTTAATTTCCTTTAATTTCCTTTCCTTTCATTTCCTTTATTTTCTTTTAATTTCCTTTCCTTTCTTTTCTTTTAAAGGGTTTGTAAAGGTTTGTCTTTTATTTTCTAAATAGGTTCCTTTAAGCTTGTGCATTGGTGGTTCACTAACCTTTTCCTTCAATTTCCCTTCTAAATGTTTTTTTTCTTTGTTTGAATTTCTCACTTCCTGTTTCTCCTCAGTAAGCTTTCCACCATCATCCGAGCAGTGCTTAGTCATTTAGAACAGCTTACTGAACAGCTTACTGAGGAGGAACAGGACATAAGAAATTTAGACAAAGAAAAAAAACATTTAGAAGGGAAATCGAAGAAACCGGTAAGTAACCCAACAGTGCACTAGCTTAAATTAACTATTTAAAAATTAAAAAACGAACCTTTACAACCCCTTTCCTTTCCTTTCCTTGTATTTATTTTCTTGTCTTAATTTCCCTTCCTTCAATTTCCTTTCCTTTCTTTTAATTTACTTTCCTTTCTTTTCTTTTAATTTCCTTTACTTTATTTTCTTTTAATTTACTTTCCTTTCCTTTCTTTTCTTTTAATGTACTTTCCTTTCCTTTAATTTCCTTTCCTTTCTTTTAATTTCCTTTCCTTTTTATAATTCCCTTTCCTTTACTTTCTTTTAATTTCCTTTCCTTTCCATTCCTTTCTTTTAATTTCCTTTTCTTTCTTTTCTTTTTATTCCCTTTCCTTTCTTTTAATTTAATGTCCTTTCTTTTCATTTCTTTTCCTTTCTTTTAATTACTTTTAATTTCCTTTCCTTTAATTTCCTTTTTCTATCTTTTTAATTTCCTTTCCTTTAATTTCCTTTCCTTTCTTTTATTTTACTTTCCGTTTCTTTCCTTTCTTTTAATTTCCTTTCCTTTAATTTCCTTTCCTTTAATTTCCTATCCTTTCTTTTAATTTCCTTTCCTTTAATTTCCTTTCCTATTTTTAATTTAATTTCTTTTAATTTACTTTCCGTTTCTTTCCTTTCTTTTAATTTCCTTTCCTTTAATTTCCTTTCCTTTAATTTCCTATCCTTTCTTTTAATTTCCTTTCCTTTCCTTTAATTTCCTTTCCTATTTTTAATTTCCTTTCTTTTAATTTAATTTCCTTTAATTTTATTTCCTTTAATTCTATTTCCTTTAAATTTTATTTCGTTTAATTTCCTTTTCTTTCGTTTAATTTCCTTTTCTTTTAATTTATTTTCCTTTCTTTTAATTTCCTTTAATTTATTTTCCTTTCTTTTAATTTCCTTTAATTTATTTTCCTTTCTTTTAATTTCCTTTAATTTCCTTTCCTTTGTTTTAATTTACTTTCCGTTCCTTTCCTTTGTTTTAATTTACTTTCCTTTCTTTTTATTTCCTTTCCTTTCTTTTAATTTTCGTTCTTTTCTTTTAAATTTCCTTTCCTTTAATTTCCTTTCCTTTCTTTTAATTTAATTTCCTTTCCTTTCCTTTAATTGACTTTCCTTTCTTTTCTTTTAATTTCCTTTCCTTTCTTTTCTTTTAATTTCCTTTTCTTTTCTTTTAATTTCCTTCCTTTCCTTTCTTTTAATTTCCTCTCCTTTAATTTTCTTTCCTTTCCTTTCTTTTAATTACCTTTCCTTTCTTTTAATTTTCTTTCCTTTCTTTCCTTTTAATTTTCTTTCCTTTCCTTTCCTCTCTTTTCTTTTAATTTCCTTTCCTTTCTTTTCTTTTAATTTCCTTTAATTTCCTTTCCTTTCCTTTAATTTCCTTTCCTTTCTTTTAATTTCCTTTCCTTTTTTTTCTTTTCATTTCCTTTCCTTTCTTTTAATTTACTTTCATTTCTTTTAATTTACTTTCCTTTTCTTTCTTTTCTATTAATTTCCTTTCTTTTCCTTTAATTTCCTTTCCTTTAATTTCCCTTCCTTTCCTTTAATCTCCTTTCTTTTAATTCCCTTTCCTTTCTTTTCTTTTCATTTCCTTTCCATTAATTTCCTTTATTTTCTTTTAATTTCCTTTAATTCCATTTCCTTTCTTTTAATTTCCTTTAATTTCCTTTCCTGCCCTTAAATTTACTTTCCTTTCTTTTAATTTCCTTTCCTTTCTTTTAATTTCCTTTCCTTTATTTTCATTTATTTTCCTTTCTTTTAATTTCCTTTAATTTCCTTTCCTTTCTTTTAATTTCCATTCCTTTCTTTTCTTTTAATTTCCTTTTCTTTATTTTCATTTCCTTTCCTTTAATTTAATTTCCTTTTTTAATTGCCTTTACTTTCCTTTCCTTTGATTTCCTTTCCTTTCTTTTCATTTCCATTCTTTTAATTTCCTTTCCTTTAATTTTCTTTCCTTTCCTTTCATTTATTTTCTTTCCTTTAAATTCCTTTCCTTTCTTTTCATTTCCTTTCCTTTCTTTTACTTTCCTTTCCTTTAATTTCCCTTCTATTAAATTCCTTTCCTTTCTTTTAATTTCCTTTCCTTTTCTTTCTTTTAATTTCCTTTCTTTTAATTCCCTTTCCTTTCCTTTAATTTCCTTTCCTTTCTTTTCTTTTAATTTATGTTCCTTTCTTTTCTTTTAATTTAATTTAATTTAATTTCTATTTCCTTTTCTTTCTTTTTTTCTTTTAATTTCCTTTCCTTTCCTTTATTTTCTTTTTAATTTCCTTGAATTCCCTTTCCTTTCCTTTAATTTCCTTTATTTTCCCTTCTTTTCCTCTCCTCTCCTCTCCTCTCCTCTCCTTTCCTTTCCTTTCCTTTCCTTTCCTTTCCTTTCCTCTCCTCTCCTCTCCTCTCCTATTCTTTCCTCTCCTCTCCCCTCCTCTCCTTGGGACTCTTTCACCTTCTTCCCTATATAAATATATTCCCTGCAGATGTTTTTTTTTATTTTAAGGTTTGCCTCCTACAATGTCCTATACATTTGCTAATGTTGCTACTGTATCTCAGCATGCTCTTTCAGTCTATCGGTTTGCATACCATTTGTTGGTTTTGTACCATGGATGGGTTTACACCCATATGTTGGGAATGTTTATACTGACTTATTTTTCTGCAAAAACTAAAAAAAAAGAGATTTAAAAAAAACGAAAAGGACTCTGCCAGTGGTATGAATTCCAATTTCTTAAGATGTCTGTTGATGTTTAATTTAAAGTGGTTGTAAAGTAATTTTTTTTTAATGCATTCCTTTTTCCTTTCCTTTCCTTTAATTTCATTTCCTTTCTTTTAATTGTCTTTCTTTTCTTTTAATTTTCTTTCCTTTCCTTTCCTTTCCTTTCCTTTCCTTTCCTTTCCTTTCCTTTAATTTCCTTTCCTTTCTTTTAATTTAATTTCCTTTCTTTTAATTTCCTTTCCTTGCTTTTCTTTTAATTCCCTTTCCTTTAATTTCCTTTCCTTTAATTTATTTTCCTTTAATTTCCTTACCTTTCTTTTAATTTCCTTTCCTTTCTATTCCCTTCTTTTAATTTCCTTCCCTCTCCTTTCCTCTCCTCCCCTCTCCTCTCCTCTCCTATTCTTTCCTCTCCTCTCCCCTCCTCTCCTTGGGACTCTTTCACCTTCTTCCCTATATAAATATATTCCCTGCAGATGTTTTTTTATTTTAACTACATGCCGACCGCCCACCGCAGTTATACGGCGTTAAGGATCGTATCTGTCTGAACTGCAAGACTGGGAGCTACTACCTATTATATGCTGTTCATGATCCCCTGTCATAAGGGTTTATGATTTATATCAATACTGTATATATCACATCGTTTTGTGTTTCACATTTGTTTCACATGGTTTAGAGGTAGCGCGATTTATATTTTTTTCACAGATATTGAGGAACCCTAACATTAACCCTAAATGTGACTGACCTTCTAATCACATGAGTTTGATAAGCAAAGCGCTAGGATTCAATTTAAAGAAAAGGGTCAGCAAAGGTACCCTTCAATGTTTCTCTCAAAATTGCCAATCAGTATAGATACTTTCCTGCAAGTACATCTGGGAAACAATAGTCAGTGTCACAGCAGGTGGTACCTATCCATTTTCTTTCCGTTTGAAGGCTGTAACTTCCAAAGATATCACAATGGCTCTCTGGAACACATTGATGGATAATGGAAATTTGCTTACTGTCATTGGAAAAATCTGCAGATAAAAAAGCAACCATTGTTGGAAATGCTTTCATTTATATCAAATACTTTTTTACTACATTCCAAACATTATCAGAGATCAACTAAGATATATATATACAGGTATATATACATTTTAATAAGCATTGTTATCACTTTAAGTATCACATAATTTTTTAACATTTGCACTCTGGATAGTAGTAGGGTTGTCCCGATTCCAATTTTATAGGACCGACTACAAGTACTGATACTTTTTTTCATGTATTCGCCGATACCGATTACCGATACTTTTTTTTAAAATGCAGCCATGTGTCCCCAAATGCAGCCATGTCCCTAAATGCAGCCTTGTCCCTAAATGCAGCAATGTCCCTAAATGCAGCCATGTCCCTAAATGCAGCTTTGTGTCCCCAAAGAGAAAGCCAAGCCCCTCTCGCTGCCGTCTATTTGATTAGCGCTTGGGGAGCATAACGGCTTATATTTGAATAGCTGTGTGTTCCCCGCCACGCCTCGTCATATATAGACATTCCCCCTTGATGGCAGCGGCGGGGGGCTTGGCTTTCTCTTTGGGGACTAGGCGGCAGCGGCAGCAGCCCTCCTCTCCTCCATACCCAAGGACTGCTCTGCTCCTCTCTTTGCCCGCTCTCCGTCCCCTCTCCACCCGCTCTCCGCCCCCTTTCCACCCGCTCTCGGGGGGGGGGGGAGTATCGGGGGAAGCATCGGGAGCATTTGCGTGAGCCTGGGCTTGTCACATTCAATGCCATCGCCGTCATCTTGCTACACCCTAAACTGTCCTTGTATGCTACCGCACATGCATTAAAGTCTTTTCTGGAGACAGGTAAGCATACTCCCGAACGGTTTTCTCGGCAGGAAACAATCTGCCAAGAATCCCGATTGCTATGGGGGCACTCAGCTGGGGGGGGGGGAGCCAGGATCACCAGCAGGGCTGGACTGAGACAAAAATTTGGCCCTGGACTTCATCCAGACCGGCCCACTTTAATTTTGCAAACAAGCACAAAAACTGTGTATAAACTAAACACAACTGTGCACAAAAAAACATATGTAGCATAACATAAGGAGTCCTACCTCACCTCTTTTATTATTTCACTTATTCTCCTCTGTATTTTTCTCATCCTTCCCACATTACTGCATGAAGTGGGGGGCAAGCCGCATAGCCATTACTTTGACAGGCTGTCACTGAAACCGGCCCACCGAGCCATCGCACCCCCGGGAAACTCCCTGTAGTCCCAATGGCCAGTACATGCCTGATCACCAGCGTGGGACCCCAGAAGAGGAGGATACAAGCTTTATTAAGAATAAGAACCTTTTAGTGAATGAGGCAGATAGTATAGTCAAATATGACCAATGACCTAGGAAATACCCCCAGGCAAGTTAACAAAATAAATCATGTATTAATAAAAAAATACATTTTATAGAATGGTTACATCAAGACCACATGCAATATATTTGTATTTTATGGGAAATTAGAAAGATACCTTTGTAGTATTCAGTGACCGTGGCTGAACATCTATAATCGTCTGAACAGTTTATCTCTGATGTGCATTCGCGTGGCATATCATCAATTGTCATACAATAATTACAAAATATAGAGTAACCTGTAACATAAGAACAGCTAGTAGATAAACAAGAAGCAAAAGGAAAAAGAAAAAAAAAAGAAAGAGAAGTAAAAATAAAATAAAAGAAAAAAAATGGGGGGAAAAGTGGAAAGAGAATATCTTTTTTTTTTTTTTTTTAAAGGCACAATTAGAGGGAAAGAAAAGAAGAAAGAGAGATGATAAAAAAAAATGGAAGAAAAAAAAAGAAGGAAATATGAGGGAAAAAATAAATAAAAAGAACAAAGAAAGACAAAGAAAAAAGAGAGAGAGAAAAGTATAGAAGGACAAAAAACAAATAAAGAAAGAGAGATGAAGAAAAAATGGAAGAAAAAATAAAGAAGGAAATATGAGGGAAAAATAAGAGAAAAAGAAAGACAAAGAATAAAATAGAAAGAAAAAAAGAGAGAGAAGATATAAACTATGGAAGAAAAAATAAATAAAAGTGCAAAGAAAAGAAAGTGAATAAACATTTAAAAAATGATTCAAGAAAATGAAATGAAAAGAACATAAAAAGTAAAGAAAATAAAGAAAATAAATAAATAAAAAAGGGAAGGATAAAAGGACATTAGATATGGTATCTAGACAGAAGAAAAACTTTTACTTACTGAATCCTGCGAGCGCTGTTAGTAGAAAACATAGCTGTACTACAGACCACATTGTAAAGATACTCCACCGTCTGTATGATTAGTTACGGCTATATTACCACTGCAAACTTTTTCCCAATGAGCTTTATATGAAATAAGTCACAGGGTGCAGAAACAGACATGGAAATGAAATGTTGGTCATGTTACGAAAGATATGTTCAGTTTGATTTTCATAATTACACGCAGGAGTACATAGAACGTACATGTAATGTGGTAAAAGTAAGGATCCTATTTGCATTTGCAGATGCACCATATGTACATTTTATGTCATTGGTGTTTTGCATGCGAGGAACTCTTCAGCGAGATGTATTAGGGCCCTTTCACATGAGGATCTGTTCCTTTAACACCTGCTTGCTTAGCGGGGATCGCTCCGTTGATCCCCGCTGAGCCGGCAGATGTGGGGGCGGTCCCCGCACACTGTGCAGGGAGCGCCCTGTCAGAACTCCGCTCTCCTCTATGGCAGGGATCGGATGACCACAGACCGTCTGTCCGTGTTTATCCTATCCGATCAGCGACAGATGGGAAAAATAGGATTTTCCTCCGTCTGCAGAAACTGACCATAGCGGGGACAGATGAGATCGGATTTCCGCAGTCATCCGCAATCCCATAGGGATACATATATGTCTGTATTTCATCCAAAAACATATGGGTGAAATACGGACATACGGACTGCACATGTGAAAGGGCCCTAAAGGTTGGCTGTATTAGAATTTGAACAATATTTATCTCATTAGCAGGAAATATTTTCTTGTTGACTAATGTTACGGCCAAATAAACCAAAACCCAAAAAAATGTATATAAACATCTTATGTAATTTACCATATGTATACACCACCATAACAAAAATGTTAGCAAATAGTAGGACCAGGAACTCTGCGACCACCACCACACCAAACCTCCCCCTGGGAGGAGAATCAAATAATCAAAAGAGGAAGAAGAAAAAAACGCACCCAGCTGTGTGATTTGGGACATTTATATAGGAGAAAAAACTGCCAAAGCTCTGCCCTTCCATTTGCTTTCATCAGAACACACTATATTGACAAAACTATTGGAACGCCTGCTTTACACGCACATGAACTTTAATGTCCTCCCAGTCTTATTCCGTAGGATATTGATATTGAGTTGGCCCAACCTTTGCAGCTATAACAGATTTAACTCTTCTGGGAAGGCCGTCCACAAGGATGTGAACAGGGGGTCATTTAAATTAATGGGATTTTGCTTGTTGGGCATTTTGGAACTTTCAAGATGAGCGTTTTCCAAACGTTTTACCAGCTGAAAACACTCTCAGGTGTGAATGCAGCTTTAGGTGTACAGCAAGTGCATCTAGAAAGAAACAAAGTGGAAAATACCAGTGATTTTTTTTTTTTTTTTACAAATAAAATCATTCCAGTTTTATCACTCTGCTTACCCTCACACTCAACATCCCGTTTACAGGGTACAAATCCTACTAATCCTCTTTTTTTATTTATTTATTACAAGCTTCAGTAAGGGTTATTCATATTTTATAAACATATGCATTCCTTTTCCTCTGAATGCATTGAAATGCATTCGGGCGAAAACGAGTGCACATGTTTATAAAAGATGAATAACTCTTACTGAAGATTGTAATAAATAAATTAAAAAAAGAGGATTAGTAGGATTTGTACCCTGTAAACCGGGTGTTGAGTGTGAGGGTAAGTTATCGTTTTAACAAATGAAAACGAATGCACAGAATACGAAAACCGAAAGATCTGACATAAACAAATGCTTTATTTTTGTTTTCGTTGGTCGAATGTGCCTAACCTTAACTCTATTAGTCCAAGATTATTCTACATATAGGCCGCGTACACACGATCAAATTCATCTGCTGGAAACGGTCCGACGGACCGTTTCAGCAGACAAATTCGATCGTGTGTACGGGCGAGCAGACAGGTTTTTCCAGCAGACAAATTTTAAAGCATGCTTTAAAATCTGTCTGCTGGGAACCCGTCTGTCCGACATGTCTGCTGGTTAGTACACTAACCAGCAGACATATCTGTCCGCACATGCATCGAATGGATTCGACGCATGCGTGGAAGTATTTTACTTGTGCCGGTTGACTTGGCGGCGTCAACGTCACCGCCACGTCACTACGCTGTCTGCCGGCGGGGATTTTGGTTTGATCGTGTGTACACGATCAAACCAATATATCCCAGCAGACAAATCCGATCAAAACGGTCTGTCAGACCGATTTGATCGGATTTATTTAACCACTTTCTTACTGGGCACGCATACCCCTTCCTGACCAGGTGAAATTTCAGCTTCTGGCACTGCGCCGCTTTAACTGACAATTGCGCGGTCATGCGACGTGGCTCCCAAACAAAATTGGCATCCTTTTTTCCCCACAAATAGAGCTTTCTTTTGGTGGTATTTGATCATGTCTGCGGTTTTTATTTTTTGTGCTATAAACAAAAAAAGAACGACAATTTTGAAAAAAAGTTAATATTTTTACTTGTTACTGTAATAAATAGCTCATTTAAAAAAAAAAATAATAATTTTTTCTCAGTTTAGGCCGATACGTATTATTCTATATATTTTTGGTAAAAAATAAAAAATCGCAATAAGCGACTGGTTTGCGCAAAAGCTAAAGCTCTTACAAAATAGGGGACAGAATTATTATTAATTTTTATCATTATTTTTTTTTTACTAGTAATGGCGGCGATCTGAGATTTTTATTAGGACTGCGACGTTATGGCGGACACATCGGACACTTTTGACACATTTTTGGTGCCATTCACATTTATACTGCGATCAGTGCTATAAAAATGCACCGATTACTGTATAAATGTGACTGGCAGTGAAGGGGTTAACACTAGGGGGGCATGGAAGGGGTTAAATGTATTCCCTGGGTGTGTTCTAACTGTGGGGGGAGGGGGGTGACTGGGGGAGGTGACCGATGCTGTGTCCCTTTGTACAAGGGACACAGCATCTGTCTCCTCTCTCCCCTGACAGGACATGGATCTCTGTGTTTACACACAGAGATCCACGTCTTGTCCCTGTAACCGCCGATTGCGACTGCCTGGAGGACATCGCGGCCGCCAGGCACGCACATCGGTATCTCAGGAATGCGGCGGGAATGCGCGCGCCGCCGGCGGCGCTCGTGCACCCTCTAGTGGCCAGGATGAGCGCAGGACGCATATATGCGCCCAGTCAGAAATTTAGAAGCACCCGACGGCCACATATATTCGTACGGCCGTCAGGAAGTGGTTAATGGTGTGTACACGGCCAAAGAGAAAAGATTCGACATTATAGAGAGAAAAGATCGCTGCTAGAATTGGGTGGGGGAAGTAAAATAAAGATACGGATGATGATGAATGTTATTGGCTGATTGTAACCAAAGAGGAGAAGCAGTAAAATAGCTACAACTAACTTGACAATTGAACATGAACAACGAAGATTCGACGAAGCATCGCAAAAACATACAAACATTGAATCTGTCATTGAAGGTCTCTGTTAATAGTTCTAAGAAGATTCGACGGAGCAGCTAAACTGTACGACGTCGCAATCATACATTTCCCGTCAAATGCTCTGCCCTTAGGCTATAGAAGAATTCTAATGTTGGTTGACTAGTAATAATAATTTATGAATATAATTATTACTAATGTCATACAACATTAGAATTCTACTATAGCTTGTAGGCGGAACATTCGACCGGAAAAGTATGATTGCAGCGTCGTACAGTTTCACTGCTCATTCGAATCTTCTTTGAACAGACAGTCAGACACCATAAGCCTTCAATGACAGATTCAACCTTAATTAGTTGGGATTTTCAGACGAATGCAATTTATAACAAAAAACTAAATGGATAAAAACGAATTTCAGGAGTAAATAAATAAAATAAAAAATTTGGACGAAAACGAAATTCCGAAACAAAATATTTCAGTGTGCACATGTCTAATTTTTTATCAATCCCTTAACAAAATGCCACTGCAAATTTAGGGGAAACAGCTCTGGGATACATTTTAAGGGGACTTTTATCATCCTGACGGAAAGAAAATTTCAAACAAGACATGAATTAGTCTTGGGTACCTACTCCTTTGCAGGCCGGTCTATATATTTTAAACTCTGCATTCGATGGTTCCACACGGATGTGACTTTCCCTTTCTACCACTACGGGGCGCTCTGCACACAGCAAATATAACATCTATTGCAGTGTTTTTCAACTCCAGTCCTCAAGGCACACCAACAGGTCAAGTTTTCAGGATTTCCCTCAGATGAAATGGCTGTGGTGATTACTAAGGCAGTGAAACTGATCAAATCACCTGTGCAAAATAATGGAAAGCCTGAAAACATGACCTGTTGGTGTGCCTTGAGGACTGGAGTTGAAAAACACTGATCTTTTGCACCAGTGACAGCTAGACATGTGCAGACTGGAATATTTTGTTTAGTTTTTTCGTTTTCGTCTGGAAAATAAATTTATTTAGTTACTCCCGAAAATCGTTTTGATTTATTTCTGTCGAATGGTCAAAAGAATATTCAACGGAACTTCGAAACTTTACGTCGAATCGTACATTTTCGGTCGAATATTCCGCCTACAAGAATTCTAATGTTGTATGACTAGTAATAATGTCGAATCTATTCTCTATAATGTCAAATCTATTTTCTCATAAATCGAAATATATTCTCTGTAATGTCCCATCTATTATTTCTATAGTATTGAATCTTTTCTCTATGATGTCGAATCTTTTCTCTATAATGTCGAATCTTTTCTCTATAATGTCGAATCTCTCTATATCGAATTTTTACCACAACGAAAACTAAAATAAAGCATTTTTTATTTCGGATCTTTCGGTTTTCGTTTCTTGCGCTTTCGTTATCGTTTGTTAAAACGATAACGAAAAAAACAGATTTTCGAACCAAAATACATTCTAACGAAAACGAATGCACATGTCTAGTGACAGCATTCATTTACTTCAATTACTTCTATAGATGTTTATATTGACGAAACAAACAAGACCTTTTGACAGAATCAACTCATACCAAGTTATTATTCTGGTTATTATTCTGGTTGTGCACCTATTTTTCAGAATGATTACTCCACCGCTGTTTAGTGTGAGAATGGTTGACCAGGGAATTGATATGATAACCATTGGTTAATGTTCCCATTGCTGTTTTTTTCTAGGGTAGGGGTTGGCCCCTTTCCGTTACCCTCTCTCTCCCCTCTCTTCTATGACTAAGCACTGATTATTTGTGCGAAACGCGTCAGTTTTGTACCCCACTGCTTGCTGTGCTGTGTTTTGTAGTGCTTTTTATCCTTTTTACACCAATAAAGGCTACCTTTTTAGGTTTATTTTGGTGTGCGGCTGTCCATGAATTCTTTTCATTGATTTTTTGCCTTGTGCATTGCCAGCACTCACGGTCTTTGAGGAGGACATTGATTGCTTATTGCATTTGCCTGGAGCAGTGGTCTCTTTTTCTTAATGTTCCCATTGCTGGTTTTTCTAGGGTAGGGGTTGGCCCCTTTCGGTTACCCTCTCTCCCCCCTCTCTTGGGGGGCTCTTCCACCTTCTTCCCTAAAGATGGCTTTTATTTTAAAGTGTGCCTCCAACAATGTCCTATACATTTACTAATGATGCTACTGTATCTCAGTATGCTCTTTCAGTCACATCAATTTGCATACCTCTTGTTGCTTTTGTACCATGGATGGGTTTGCACCCATATGTGGGGAATGTCTACTGACTTATTTTTCTGCAAAAAAATGTAAATAAAGATTTTACAAAAAGAAGATTGCGTCTTCAGGACTTAAAGTACTCTGCAGCCCTGTACACGCGGCCAGGATTCCAAATCCTGATAGGAAAACTGCAGGGAGAGCTTTGGCTGGGAATCCTGGGCGTGTGTACAGGGCTTATGCTCCCTCGGTACTGCTTCACAGTGTTTTCCTATGGCAAGTGTAGTAAATCTGACGAAAAAAAAAAACGGAGCAGGTTCTTTATTTTTCACGCCGGGATTCCCAGCAGTTTTCCCGGTGAGGGAGCATACACATGCCCAGTTTTCATGGCAAAAAAAATGCTCTCCTAGCAGTTTTCTTGCCGGGAAAACGGGACCTGTGTATGAGGCTTGCCCGTGCAATGCATTGTACTTTCTTTAGATCTCTGTTAATGTCCAATGTAAGTCAACACATTCATTTGGCTGATCTTTGCATGTTTTTTAAAAAACAAAAACGTAATTAAAATCATTAAAATAAAAAAAGTACCATACTCTGCAAGTGCAACAAAATGTGTATGTTTGCACATATTTACACCAGGCAAATACGTCTTGCACTTCTGTTGGCTTTCAAAGGTAAAATACCTGTGGTTGGCTCCTGAGGGTTAGGGAAACTTCTTTCAACTACCTTGTACCTGTTAGATATTGAGGAACCCTAACATTAACCCTAAATGTGACTGACCTTCTAATCACTAGTGTTGCTCACGAATATTCGCATTGCGAATATTCTCTACGAATATTGCATATTCGAGTATTCGCGAATAACTTGAGTATTGCGGCGAATATTCGTATTTTTTTAAATTTATTTTTAAAACAGATCACATCCTAGTGATCTCCATCGACGTCTAAAAGCATTGCTGGTATGATTAGAAAGAGACCCTGGGCCGAGGAGCTGATGCGATTCTTTTATGTTGCCGAAAATTCGCATTGCGAATTTTCGGCAACATAAAAGAATCGCATCAGCTACTCGGCCCTTCTTTTGCATCAGAGCCAATCAGAATAACTCGAATATTCGGCAAACGGAATATTGCGCGATTATCTTCTCCGCCCTTCTTTTGCATCAGAGCCAATCAGAATAACTCGAATATTCGGCAAAAGGAATATTGCGCGATATTCCTTTTGCCGAATATTCGAGTTATTCTGATTGGCTCTGATGCAAAAGAAGGGCGGAGAAGATAATCGCGCAATAGGAATATTGCGCGATTATCTTCTCCGCCCTTCTTTTGCCCCCTTATTCTCCTTTCTTTTAAGTAGAGTTAGTGTAGAGTTAGTGTTTAGTGCATATTAGTTTAGTAATACAGGAAATGATCTCCGTTTATGAGAATTTCGCAATCATTTTCGCATTAGCGAAATTTCGCAACATTTTTTTGGTATAAAATATCACGAATATTCGATATTAGCGAATATTCACGAATATTCTTCTATATATTCGCGCAATATCGCAAAATCGAATATGGCGTATTCCGCTCAACACTACTAATCACATGACTTTAATAAGCAAAGGGCTAGGATTAGGATTGAGGTTAAAGAAAAGAGTCAGCAACGGTACCTTTCAACGTTTTTCTCAAATTCAATTTTTATTAAAAAATCAGTATAGATACTTTCCTGCAAGTACATTCAGGAAACAATAGTCAGTGTCACAGCAGGTGGTACCCATCCATTCTCTTTCCATTTGAAGGCTGTAACTTTCAAAGATATACACTGGTACGAAATACATGGAGAACGTTAATTTGTGTTTGATTCTTGGAAAATTCTGCAGATATACAGTAAAAGCAGCCATTGTTGGAAATGCTTTCATTTATTTCAAATAGTTTTTTATTACTTTCCAAAAATTATCAAAGGTCAACTTAGATATATTTTTTTAATGTACATTGTTGTCACCTTAAGAGTTGCTGTCATTTTTTAACATTTGCACTGTTGTTCAGGTTGGATAGTAGAGCTCTCACTATACTTCTGAAGTACAGACTATGAGAATTGTGGTTTCCATACATAGAAGCCCCAATGCCATTTGTCCACCCTTCCACTCCCCTTGTGCTTTCTCAGCATGCTTGGTTTTCTGTAAACCAGGGGTCTCCACACCTCCCAGTACAAGGGCCACATTGTATATTTTACAAATGACTGTGGGCAGGAAAACCCCATTAAGGTCTCTTATTCCTCTGGATTCCTATCAGAGTTCCCTTTAAATAGATCCCCCTATCAAAGTACCTCCTTACATCAGAATCCCTATTGGAGTCCTCCTTACATCAAGGTCCCCATCAAAGTCCCCTCTACATTAGAATCCCAATGAGTGTTCCCTTTACATCAGGATACCTATCAAAGTCCTCAGCAGAGTCTCCCTTACATTAGGACCCCCATCAATGTCCCCCTTACCTCAGGATCCCCATCAAAGTCCCTCCTACATCAGAATCACAATAAGCGTTCCCCTTACATCAGTATACCTAACAAAGTCCTCATCAGAGTCTTCCTTACATTAGGGACCCCATCAATGTTCCCCTTATATCAGGATCTCCATCGAAGACCTTGCTTACATCAGCGTCCCCATCAAAGACCCTCCTTGCATCAGGGTCCCATTCAAAGACCCTCCTTACATCAGGGTCCCCATCAAAGACCCTCCCTACATCAGGGTCACCATAAGATTTTGTATAAGGAAAGTGCAGCGCTAACGAATCAACAATATTACAGTTGTGTAAAAAAATTCAATATGAAGTGACAATAAATTCAATAAATGGATCACATATAAATGTTCATGAATAAAACAATGTGAAAAAAAGTTCTTAAAAAAGTCCAACCCTAATTAGTGACAATTAATCAAATATAAATTGTGCATCAAAATCTAGTAAAAAAAAACCTTTGATAGAAGATCTACCACCAATAGCACCAGTCTCTTACCGGAGAGGTTGAACTCAAGTAGGTATACACATATTGAGACAATCTGGCTTTGTAATGTGATGTGCCAAATATAGTTCGGGCTCACTATTCGAACACAGCCTCCAGTGGGTGTTTGAGATGATAGATGTCAAATTGTAATCACAACTGACTCTTGGTCAGACCATTCAAATAAACAGAAGAAGGAAAAGGAAGGCACACCGTGTGATTCCGTAAAAAGTAGAAAAGTATTTAATACATAAACAGAGGTAATACACTCACATTTTCCATGGTATAAAAGCGCTTATAAAAAGACAGTGGAATCAGCATGGTGTACCGACGCGTTTCGCCTGATGAGGCATAATCTGGGGTGCTGTACCACTGTAATTGCTGTCTATTTATATATAAAGGTGTCCTCTTAATGATCATCAGCTCCGTCTGCCATACTGTGCCAATTGAGAACATACTTCTGGTTCCGGTCAAGATGGCGCCGCCTGCATCTCAAGCCTCGTTTTGGTGAAACCGGAAGCGGAAATGACGCAAACAACTGTGCTAAGTGGTTTATATTAACCATAAAGATGGCGCCACTGTTAGTAAGCCACATTGTGCAGGAAATGATAGTAATTTAACATCATCACTGTGATTCATAGAATCTCCCTGTATGGCTCTATTGCTTGTATAAACTTATACAAGCAAAAGGCAACTACACGGCCAGTCAATCCCCCATCAGATTACACCTTACATTAGGAATCCCACCTAAAAATCCCACCTAAAAATCAGGGTCCCTATTAGAGTTCTCCCTTACATCAGGGTCCACATCAGTGCCTGCCTTAGGATTCCTGCCTCCCATTAGACATATGCACACTGAAATATTTTTTTCATCTGAAAAATAAATGTATTTAAATACTCCCGAAATTTGTTTTTATAAAAAAAAAAATTTGGTTAAAAAATCACATTCGTCCGAAAATCCAAATTAATTAATGACGAATCTGTCATTGAAGGCTTATAGTGTCTGTTGAATGTTCTAGCAGCTGTCGTAGATTTCCGGTCGAATGTTCCGCCTACAAGCTATAGAAGAATTCTAATGTTGTATGACACTAGATATAATTATATTTATAAATTATTATTACTATTCAAGCAACATTCAAATTCTTCTATAGCCTATGGGCAGAGCATTTGCCTGGAAATGTATGATGGCGGCGTCGTACAAGTTTAGCCGCTTGTCGAATCGTCTTTGAACTTTCGACAGACACCATAAGCCTTCAATGACAGATTCAACGTTTGTATGTTTTTCGCTGCTTCGTCGAATCTTCGTCGTTCATGCCGAATGGTCCCTACCCCACCACTGTCTCTACAATGTTAAATCTTTCGTCTCTATGTAGAATAATCTTGGACTAATAGAGTTAAGGTTAGGCACATTTTTTTTTTTTTTAAGTGTATTTTTGTGCGTGAACTCGAGAGAGAGAGGAGCCGGACTGCAGGAGTTGGGAGTAGGCAGACCCTCCCCCCGGAGGCAATCGCCATCCTTCTCCATGCCCCTGGTGGCAATGGCGGGTGTGAAGGGGGGCCTCCCACTCACCCCACCCTACCTGCTCCTCTTAGGAGCCCAACTGGGGCCCAACGGGACCCCAATGGGGCAGAGGGACTCCCCCTATGAGGGAGTGAGGGGGCCTAGCCCACCCAGCCAGCCCCGTAGGTCCTTCGCCTCTCTTTATTTTAGGAGACCGCATGGCCAAAGTGCGTGTGTTTTAAACCAATTTCGTGTGCGTGCAAGTGTGGTGGTTTTTGTGGGGGGGGGTGGGCGTACTAAGCACAGGCGTACCTTGCATAGCACACCCACCGGGAGCCGGGCTGAGACCACCAAACTCAATTCACATGTAGCCGAGACCGGGATCCGAACCCTTGGCTGCAGAGGTGAATGGCTTGTCAGCGCAGTGCCAATCACGTTGAGCCACCACAGCTCCCAATCCCAAGGTTAGGCACATTTGACCGCAGATTCGATAGACTGCTATTGTCAGCGTTGAATCTTCTATCTATAGTGAACTGTTGTCACAACGAAAATGAAAATAAAGCATTTTTTTATGTCGGATCTTTCGGATTTTGGATTCTGCACGTTTGTTTTCATTTGTTAAAACGATAACAAAAATATCTGAAATCTGGACAAAAATGCATTTGGACGAAAACAAATGCACATGTCTACCTTCCGTCAGGATCCCCAGCAAAGTCTCTGCTTACATCAGAAACGGAGAACCTAATCCTAAATTGGTGCACAGTGAAGATATGCCACTGACCCAACCTGCAGGCCAAATAAAATCTTCTACTGGGCCAGAAGTGACGCTCGGGCCCTTCTAGTTTGGAGACCCATTGACTTCAGAGGAGGGAGTAGGGGCAACACACAAAGCATGGCTCAGGAGCGAGCCTGCATGAGTGCCCCCATAGCAAGTAGCTGTGGAGGGGGGCACTCGGGAGGGGCACTCGGCAGGGGGGAGAAGCCAGGACTATCACCGGGGGACCTCAGAAGAGGGGGATCAAGGGCAGCTCTATGAAAAAACATTACACAGGAGGTAAGTAAACAAGGTTTTTTTCATTTAAAAAAAATATATATAATTTTACCTTTATAATCACTTTAAGAATTAGAACCTTTTAGTGAATGAGGCACAAAATATAGTAAAATATGACTAATAACCAAGGAAATACCACCAGGCAAGTAAAAAAAATAAAAATTTGCGTATTTATGAAAACATATAAAAAGACATTTATAAAACATTTAAAAAGTATCAAGCTAATAGAACCAAAGTCCAATTGATAAAACAGCGCTAGTTATTGGATGAAGTCCAACGCCTCATAAGATGATAATAAATAGAAATCCAGAAAAAAGGTCAAAGTTCTAAGGTGATAAGTGCTTCTAGGACAGGCACCCTAAACCAGTTTCCAGTCTTCACCGCAAAAGTGGGTCACACTCCCCCTCTGGGGTTCACACCCACCAGAAGGTATATAAACCAGAGCCTTGTATACCAATTTCTCATAGGCCGCGTACACACGATCAGTCCATCCGATGAGAACGGTCCGCAGGACCGTTTTCATTGGTTAACCGATGAAGCTGACGGATGGTCTGATGTGCCTACACACCATTCGTTAAAAAAAACGATCATGTCAGAACGCGGTGATGTAAAACACAACGACATGCTGAAAAAAAAGAAGTTCAATGCTTCCAAGCATGAGTCGACTTGATTCAGAGCATGCGCAGATTTTGAACCAATGCTTTTGCATGCTAACGTTTTTGACCTATCGGTTAGGCGTCCATCGGTTAAAATTTAAAGCAAGTTCTCTTTTTTTTTGACCGAAGGATAACTGACCGATGGGGCCCACACACGATCGGTTTGGACTGATGAAAACGGACCTTCAGCTTGTCTTCATCGGTTTTGACGGATCGTGTGTACGCGGCCGTATTCAGACTTCCATCATCTCTCCAGGGTCAGCAAGGGTTTATTTCATTAAGGGCACATACAAAAACACAAAGGCACTAAAATAGTGTAATCCAGTTTTAATAAATGTCCCCCCTGCAATCACATCCTCGCTTCTAATATACCTGCAATGTATACACTTGTAATGAACATAAAATTGAATGAAAAGGGTTCACCACTGTCCTCCGAACACAGGGGCCGCGCGCGTGCTGGGAAGCACTGTGCTGATAAGACCTTTTCCCGGTTACGGTGTGGTTGGTGGTGGATAGCACTTCTCTTCCTGGTTACGCCGTCGTAGCCACCCCCTTTTCATTCATTTTTATGTTCATTACAAGTCCCCGGAACTCCGGCGGACCCGATCCCCGCCGGAGTCCCGCAATCGGTCCCCGGAGCTGAAGAATGGGGAGAGCTGTGTGTAAACACAGCTTCCCCGTTCTTCACAGTGGCAGCTTCATTGATTGTCTGTTCCCTGATATAGGGAAACACGATCAATGACGTCACATGTCCAGCCCCACCCCCTACAGTTAGAAAAACATATGAGGTCACACATAACCCCTACAGCGCCCCCTAGTGGTTAACTCCCAAATTGCAATTGTCATTTTCACAGTAAACAATGCATTTTTATAGCATTTTTTGCTGTGTAAATGACAATGGTCTCAAAAATGTGTCAAAATTGTCCGATGTGTCCGCCATAATGTCACAGTCACAAAAAAAATCGCTGATCGCCGCCATTAGTAGTAAAAAAAAAAGTATACATAATAAAAAAAGGAATAAAACTATCTCCTATTTTGTAAACTCTATAAATTTTGCGCAAACCTATCGATTAACGCTTATTGCGATTTTTTTACCAAAAGAAGAATACATATCGGCCTAGCGTAGCGTAAAGAGCATACACTACGCCGCCGGATAGATACACAACCTCCAATGGAGGGACCAAGCGACCCCGCAACAGGGAGTCAACCGTGCTGATTTTTCACTCCCTCTCATATTATATAAAGATATTATTTAAAGAAGGAGAAAATCGCCACATAGAGTAAAACCGTGGTGGTTTTATTGAACAAAATGTCGCTAGAGGTTTTCACAAATAAATTGCCACACATGAATAGAAATTCCTACATAAAAGTCTGCAGATCTCAAACAAAATAGAGTGGTGTAGTTGAACATAGACTCACCCTACATAGTTTTGTCATAGTTACGTCGTCAGGGGCATACATACATAACATTTTTATTATTAATTGTATTAATTCATTACATTTCATTCGTTTAGATGCAGCATTCATTATTTCGGATAACTTGTAAATTCAGATAAATTCATCAGGATTGAGCCAAATTTGAAAGGAAATTCCAATACCTATATTTTAATAGTTAGTAACTATTATTTTTATTAGTTAGTTATTATTTATTTAGGATTTTCAACGTTTTATGTTTTTGGATTTTCCGATTGTCATTCTGTCGTTCTTTTGAATTGTTAGATTTTCTTGTTTAACATTTTATTGAAGTTTTACAAGGTGTACAGAAAGAATAAGAAGTATAACTTACAATCATTAAAGCCAGTAATAGGTATTGCATGGAAAGGTATAGGTCAGTGGTCTCCAAACTGCGGCCCGTGGGCCGAATGTGGCCCTTAGCTTGCCTTTATCCGGCCCTTGGGAAACTACTCCTTCCACTGATACCAGGCACTATTCCTTCCACTGATACTAAAGACAGGGAACTAATTCTTCCACTGACACAAATTATGGGGCACTATTCCACCCACTGACACCAGTAATGGGACACCATTCCTCCCACTGATACCATTGATGTAAATGTTTTACTCCCATTGACCACCAAACCTAGTGCTTTGTTTACTCCTGTGGATGCCATTTTCTACCCCCACTGGCCACAGTTCGGCCCCCCTAATGTTTGAAGGGCCATAAACTGGCCCTTTGTTTCAAAAGTTTGGAGACCCCTGGTATAGGTCATAAGTTTATAGTAAACCGGAGACTGCAATAATTTTAATAGTTAGTAATCATTATTTGTATTAGTTATTATTTAGGATTTTCATATATTTACGTTTTTGGATTTTCCAATCTTCGAATCTTTCCAAAAAACAATTATTATTTTTTTTTTATAAATTTAAAAGATTCTAAATTTTGAAAATTCAAAAAGAATTAACACCTGACAATCCAAAGAAACGAAAATCTTCAGATGCTTGTTCTTTTGAATTGTCAGGTTTGAATTATGTTTGAATTTTTTAAATTTAGAATTTTCAAAAAATATATATTTTGTTTTCGGAAAGGTTTGTTAACCGCTTAACCACTTAAGGACCCCTTCACGGCGATATATGCCAGCAGAATGGCACGGCTGGGCATATCCAGGTACCTGTACGGGTCGCACGCGCGTGCCGCGGGCGCGTGCATGCGACCCGGTCCGAAGATTCGGGACCGCGGGACTCGCGGACCCCATTGCCGCTAGAGTCTTGCTATCGGTCCCCAGGGCTGAAGAACGGGGTGAGCCGTGTGTAAACACAGCTTCCCCGTTCTTCACTGTGGTACCGTCATTGATTGTGTGTTCCGGTATACAGGGAATCACAATCAATGACGTCACACCTACAGCCACACCCCCCTACAGTTAGTAACATAAAAGAGTTCACACATAACCCCTTCAGCGCCCCCTTGTGGTTAACTCCCAAACTGCAATTGTCATTTTCACAGAAAACAATGCATTTTAAATGCATTTTTTGCTGTGAAAATGACAATGGTCCCAAAAATTTATCAAAATTTTCCGAAGTGTCCGCCATAATGTCGCAGTCACAAAAAAAATCGCTGATCGCCGCCATTAGTAGTAAAAAAAAATGAATAGAAATGCAATAAAACTATCCCCTATTTTGTAAACGCTATACATTTTGCGCAAACCAACCGATAAACGCTTATTGCGATTTTATCAAAAATAGGTAGAAGAATACGTATCGGCCTAAACTGAGGAAAAAAATGTTTTTACATTTTTTTGGGGGATATTTATTATAGCAAAAAGTAAAAAATATTGCATTTCTTTCAAAATTGTCGCTATATTTTTGTTTATAGCGCAAAAAATTAAAACGGCAGAGGTGATCAAATATCACCAACAGAAAGCTCTATTTGTGGGGAAAAAAAAGGACACCAATTTTGTTTGGGAGCCACGTCGCACGACTGCGCAATTGTCAGTTAAAGCGACGCAGTGCCGAATCGCAAAAAGTGGCCTGGTCTTTAAGCTGCATAATGGTCCGGGGCTGAAGTGGTTAAGCAGGTCTTCATTAATATTTCTGAATTAGCGGAATTTGTAAAATTTAGTAAAAAAAATGGATTTGGTATGAAACGAATTGTACATTTCTAAAAGGGGCAGCACTAAAAGCCAGTAGGCTATTCTGCATGCACATAAAGTAAACCTGTTGACAGGAGGAGAGTTATTGACCTGTTTTCTTCTGCTCCTTCATTGTCCAAGCATGCTGGGGGGGAGGGGGTGTGTGACATCACTGCCTTCCTTAAAGGAGTTGTAAATAAAAAAAAATTTTTTTTGCCTAAAATTTATGTCTGCAAGGTAGACAGACAGAATAGTGTAATGATTCTGTTTAAAAATTAGTAAATACCTATTAAATTCCTTCATCTATATCACCTCCGGCGTTCTAGTTTCTGTTCTCTCATTCACTTCCTGGTTTGCGGCGCTCGTTCATGTAAGAACTACATTTCCCAGTATGCATTGCGGCACGCCCAGTAATTCACACCTCCTTGAAGTCTCTAACACGTAGAGAGCGTCCTGCCGTACAGATGTAGTTCCCAGGAGGGGGCGAGCACGTCACTGACCACCGCAGTGTAGCCTCCCTTCACGGTGGTGAGTAACAATCAGACAAGGAGGAAGTGAACAGAACAGAGAAGAAATAGAGAAACTTCTGAGCAAAAACGAACAATGAGGAAGTGAAAAGAGGAATGTCTGCAGGTAAAGGAGGCTTATTATGAAAAAAAAAATGTTTCCTTTACAACCCCTTTAACAAAGTAAGTGATTTCACCCTTCTGAGTGTGCCGTCTGGCAGGAGTGCACATAAAGACTGGATAGAATTACAGATAATTTTTAGATTAATAGTTAAAAAATAATTAAATGTCCTAATAATCCATGTTTTATTTAAAAAAAAAAATGAGTCATTTAATTTCTAAAATATAAACAAATAGAGTAAAATCTGAGCAATACAACAAAGGATCAGAGCAGTAGGGTAGCCGGAACTTTCTTCAGTGCCACCCGTACATTCGTGGTAAACCGTCTCTTGTAGAGTATATTTACCGAGATACTGTGGGCCGAGTTCACAGACGCTATCAGTGACGCAACCCAGATAGGAAATCTGCTGCTGCCAGAATGGTGTTTTACCTGTGAAGTTAAAATATTCTGCTGCACCGCCTCCATACCAGTAGTTGAACATATAGTCGTCTTCATAGTATGCTGGAAAAAATATAGAAATATTTCTAATAAGAAAACGACTCTAGATAATAAGCAACTTGTTAACGGCACACACCAATCAAAATTGTTATATTCGGGTGCACATACACTATATCACCAAAAGTATTGGGACACCTGCCTTTACACACACATGGGGCCAGATTATTGTAGAAATGCGGCGGCGTAGCATAAGCCATTTACACTACGCCGCCGCAACTTAACAGAGCAAGTGCCGTATTCTCAAAGCACTTGCTCGGTAAGTTGCGGCGGCGTAGTGTAAATGGCCCGGCGTAAGGCCGCGTAATTCAAAGTGGCGGCTTGTATTTAAATTAAGCGCGCCCCCGCGTCGATCGAACTGCGCATGCGCCGGCCGCAAAATAGCCCAGTGCGCATGCTCCAGCTCACGTCGGAAAACGTGAATGAAACCGACGTGAGCGTCGTTTACGTAAATCCCTATTCGCGAACGACTTGGTAAAATGACGTAACCGACGGGAGAAGACGACGCTGACCCAACGCCATACTAAACATGGCATACGACGGAACTTTGTAAGGTTACCCCTCATATTAGCAGGGGTAACCTTACGCTTACGGAAACAACGTAAACGACGACGAGGCGGCGTAAAAACGTTCGGGAATCGGCGTATTGGGCTCATTTGCATAGGCAAATGAGAAAACAACGTACAGGCCACCTGGCGGCCGGCGTTGTCATTACATCTACGATCCGACGGTGTAATTGTTTTACACCTGTCGGATTTTTAGTGTATCTATGCGTAAGTGATTCTATGAATCACACGCATAGATACCCATTGAAAAAAACAGAGATACGACGGTGTATCTGAGATACACCGTCGTATCGCAGCTGAGAATCTGGCCCATGAACTTTAATGGCATCCCAGTCTAATGGCCCGTACACACGATCCGAATATCGTACGACGGATCTTGTGACTTTTTTTCGTTAATTGTCGCAAGTAAAATGAAATAGGTTATTAAAGTCATGAAAATTCTCGGACGACAGAAAAAAAAAATCGGAAGTGATGTCATGTGTTGTAATGTATTTGTATTGTGACAAATTATGTATTAATCTTCGTGTTCTATTTAATGTGTGTTTTATCTCTATGTAATAAACAATTCAATTTTAACTGTATTATGCCTATAAAGTCCATCTTCCATTATACACACGTGTATGTCTACACTTGTGTACATTTATTTTCTTTCGAACAATCCCGGGACGTGGCATGTGTACAACCTGTCTGATCCACAGTTCCACTCTGTGATGACCTGATCTTCCCCATTCTGTATTTGTATTGTATTTTTGGACGACAACTTTACTGACTAAACGGAAATCGTACGATGTGACATTGTACGAGGAACATTTTCGTGCTTGATCGTATAATATCGTATGAACTGTCGTGATCGGCTCTCAAAAGTAGTGTACACACGATCCGAAAATCGTGCGATTCTTCCTCGGGCGATCGTTTTCGTCCAATATTCGGATCGTGTGTACGGGCCTTTAGTCCGTAGGGTTCAATATTGAGTTGGCCCCCGCCCTTTGCAGCTATAACAGCTTCAACTCTTCTAGTAAGACTGTCCACAAGGTTTAGGAGTGTGTCTGTGGGGATGTTTGATCATTCTTCCAGAAGCACTGAGGTCAGGCACTGATGTTGGATTAGAAGGTCTGGCCGGCATTCTCCGCTCTAATTCAGCCCCAAATGGTTCTATCAGGTTGAGGTCATTCTACCAGAGTACGAATCTTTTTCTCCCCCCTGTCCGCCACGGGGGGGTTATTATTCGGCGAGCTCCATGGTGGCTCTTGACCCTCTGGTGCAGTGGTTCTCAACTCCAGTCCTTGGGACCCACTAACGGGTCACGTTTTCAAAATAACTGAAATAAATCAGTTATCTCCCCAAGGTAATATTTAAAATCTTGCCTGTAAGTGGGTCCTGAGGACCGGAGTTGAGAACCACTGCTCTGGTGGTAAGCAGACCCAGTTCAATTTGCATACTTGAGCTCTTGCAGTTCACCAATGTTGTGTTGTTTTTAATGTTTCTTTGCTAGTCTTGATATGATGTTATTCATTGTACAGATTACCTCCTGAAGAAGCGGTACTTCCGCGAAACAGGTAGAGATCTCCCTCGATCCTACCTCACAATAACAGATACTACACGGTTTTCCGTTGTTATTACTATACTGCTGTAATCAGTGTGAGGTTGATTGTCATGGTTCTGTTTTTAAACTGTATATTGTTTTATGTATAATAAATATATATTTTTTACTACACTTACCTGTGTCATCAGTACCGAGAAAGTCAATATACAATCATTTTTTGGGGTGATAGCCATTTGGGGTTAGCGGTACTAGCAGCCGCAACCACTCTATCCTCCAGTCCTTTTTTTGATCCAGATAATAAGCAACTTGTCAACGGCACACACCAATCAAAATTGTACTCTGTTATATTCTGGTGCATATACACTATATCACCAAAAGTATTGGGACACCTCTCTTTACACACACATGAACTTTAATAGCACCCCAGTCTTAGTCCGTAGGGTTCAATATTGAGTTGGCCCCGACCCTTTGCTGCTATAACAGGTTCAACACTTCTGGGAAGACTGTCCACAAGGTTTAGGAGTGTGTCTATGGGAATGTTTGACCATTCTTCCAGAAGGGCTGAGGTCAGGCACTGATGTTGGATTAGAACGGTGGTTCTCAACCTGACTAGTGCCGTGACCCCTTGATAAAATTTCCCAAGTTGTGGGGACCCCTAATATTACAATTATTTTCGTAGCATGGGTTGTCAGCATCCAAGGCAAGACAAGTAATTTGCGCCCCTAATCTACGGACATTTAGCCCTTCATGAGTCCCTTCCACTTGTACAGTATTTAAACCCCTTACTGTACATTTTGGGATGTACCACTCTGTCTCTTTTTGTTCTCCTTTCTTTCCCTTTTATCTCTCTCTGTTTCTAATTTATTTAATTCCCCCCATCCCTCTCTCTCTAGCCGTGTTTCTTGTTCTTTCTCTTATTCGTTCTCTCTCCTTTTCTTTGTTCCTACCAATCTTTTCATCTCCCTTACATGTATTCTCTATTTTTATTCCTTCTCTTACTTATTGGTGGGGGGTGGGGGGAATGGGATGAGTAGCAGTGCTGGCGGAGAGTTGGGATGAGTGGCAGTCCTGGCGGGGAGTTGGGATAAGTGGCAGTCCTGGCGGAGAGTTGGGATGAGTGGCAGTCCTGGCAGAGAGTTGGGATGAGTGGCAGTCTTGGCGGAGAGTTTGGATGAGTGGCAGTCCTGGCGGAGAGTTGGGATGAGTGGCAGTCCTGGCGGAGAGTTGGGATGAGTGGCAGTCTTGGCGGAGAGTTGGGATGAGTGGCAGTCCTGGCGGGGAGTTGGGATGAGTGGCAGTCCTGGCGGAGAGTTGGGATGAGTGGCAGTCCTGGCGGAGAGTTGGGATGAGTGGCAGTCTTGGCGGAGAGTTGGGATGAGTGGCAGTCCTGGCAGGGAGAGTTGGGATGAGTGGCAGTCCTGGCGGAGAGTTGGGATGAGTGGCAGTCCTGGCGGAGAGTTGGGATGAGTGGCAGTCCTGGCGGAGAGTTGGGATGAGTGGCAGTCTTGGCGGAGAGTTGGGATGAGTGGCAGTCTTGGCGGAGAGTTGGGATGAGTGGCAGTCTTGGCGGAGAGTTGGGATGAGTGGCAGTCCTGGTGGGGAGTTGGGATGAGTGGCAGTCTTGGCGGAGAGTTGGGATGAGTGGCAGTCCTGATCAGCCAACTTAGGTGCACTTGATCAAGGTCATCTGCTGACCCGAGAACTGTAGTGGGGACTTTTAATGACAACTCTAATCAAAGGTAGTGATACTCCGACTGTGTGGTAGCTGTAACGGTGACACCTATGCCGAAATCAGGAGTTTGGGTCTCCTCCAGCCCCTCCGACTTCATATTTCTCACCAGTCAGCTGACCTCTAGTATCTGTCCCCCAGCCATGCCATGAACTGGATGGGTGGCTGTGAAAATTCTGAGTGGACGGCCGCGGGCTCCAGGAACAGCCTAGCTGAGCAGCCACGAAAAGGCTGGGAGAGCAGTGTGGGCTTCAGGAACAGCCCAGGATTTGGTGACCCCTGGCAAATCATCATTTGACCCCCGAGGGGGTCCCGACCCCCAGGTTGAGAACCACTGGATTAGAAGGTCTGGCTGACAGTCTCTGCTCTATGTCAGCCCCAAATGGACCTGTCTAATTGTTTTTTTTGCAAATCATTGCACAGACCAGGTATGTATGCCATGTTTTTTTTTTTTTTGTTTTGTATTTGTTTTTTTATTCCTTTACAAACACCTAAAATGTTGTCTTGGATACACTTTAAAATTAAACTAAAATGAACCCCAAACTGTTATCATTTCATGATAAAATAAAAAATCCCCCCATATTTAGAATACTAGGTAGATCCCCTTAAAGAATATTACGTGTGAATTCTGTGGTTTTCAAAGGACAGTTGGTCTCGTCCCCTCGACACGCCATAAATCCATCGGGTTCGCAATTAAACGTTTCACGAGAAACGCAGGCGGGACATGTCACTCCATTGGGCTCAGAGCTTGTCTTTATTACTAGAAAATAAAACAACAAAGTCATATAGACCTTCTGTGTGTAATCATGTAATTTTCCTTAATGGCGTTAACATTCCACAATTTTACTGACATTAACCGCTTAACCACTTCCATACCAGGCAGCACTTATGCACCGTCCTGCCCAGGCCAATTTTCAGCTTTCATCGCTGTCGCACTTTGAATGACAATTGCGCGGTCATGCTACACTGTACCCAAACAATTTTATGTTCCCACAAATAGAGCTTTCTTTTGGTGGTATTCGATCACCTCTGCGATTTTTATTTTTTGCGCAACAACTAAAAAAAATTTTTTTCTGGTAATTTTTTTGTAAATAAGTACGTTTTCTTCTTCAATTACGGACACTGATATGGCGGCACTGATGGGCACCGATGAGGTGGCACTGATGGGCACTGATAGGTGGCACTGATAGGCAGCGCTGATATGCGGCACTGGGCACCCATAGGCGGCACTGATGGGCACTCATAGGTGGCACTGATGGGCCCTCATAGGCGGCACGATGGGTGGCACTGATGGGTACGTATGGGTGGCACAGATGGGCACTGTTAGGTGGGCACTGGGCATGGATGGGCACTGAGAGGTGGCACTGATGGTCAGTGAGGGGTGGCACTGATGGCATTGCTGGGCATCACTTGTTTATTTACTAATTTGAGCCAGTCAGTGCCCATGTTGCCAGTCAGTGCCCATTTGTGGGCACTGATTGGCATCTATTGTGCTCTTTTTTATTGTTTTTTTATTGTTGCCACCTTCCCTGGTGGACCTGGCAGCTTCCCTGGTGGTCCAGTGTGGGCATCCGAGTGGGTGGCTGCGCTGATAAACAAACAGGGGGGCTGTCAGGAGAGCCGCCGATCAGCTCTCCTCTACTCGTGTCTATCAGACGCGAGTAAGGAAGAGCCGATCAACAGCTCTTCCAGATTGGACATGGCTGATCACATAGTAAAGAGCTGATCGCCCCGCTGTGCTCCGGCATGTTATCCTGCTGGACATCAATAGACGTCCAGTCAGGATAACACAACCACTTCCCAGACGTCAATTGTCTATTGACTGGGCTGGAAGTGGTTAAGGACCGCCGCACAACCTTTTACGCCGACAGAATGGCACGGCTGGTCAAATGGGCGTACAGGTATGTCCCCTTTAATTTGCCACCGGTGTCCCACGATCAGGTCACAGAGCTGAAGAACGGGGAGATGTCAGTGTAAACACAACAAGATCCTAGTGACATGTCACTAATCGAATGCCCCCTCTCATTGGGAGCAGTGATCAGTGACGTGTCACTCATAGCCACACCCCTAAGGCCCTGTACACACGAGGAGACATGTCCGATGAAAACGGTCCACGGACCGTTTTCATTGGACATGTCTCTGGGGATAATTTGGTCAGACCAAAATCCGTGCGGACAGAGAACGCGGTGACGTAGAAGTCACCGATGTGCTCAATCCAGGAAGTTCAATGCTTCTGTGCATGCGTTGAATCAATTCGACGCATGCGTGGGATTTCGGTCCGCTGGTTAGACGTACTAACCAGTGGACATGTTCGATGGACAGGTTTCCAGCATGCTTAGAAACTTTTGTCCGCTGGAAAACTGTCCGCTAGGCTGTACACACGATCAGACATGTCCGCGGAAACTGGTCTGCGGACCAGTTTCAGTGGACATGTCTCCTCGTGTGTACGCGGCCTAACAGTTAGAGTCACTCCCTAGGACACACTTAACCCCTTCCTAGCCTTCCCTGCCAGTGTAATTTTTACAGTAATCAGTGTATTTTTATAGCACTGATCGCTGTAAAAATGGCAATGGTCCCAAAATGATGTCAAATGTGTCCGATACGTCCAACAATGTTGCAGTCACGATAAAAATCTCAGATCACTGCCATTACTAGTAAAAAAAAAAAATACCATAAAACTATCCCCTATTTTGTAGACGCTATAACTTTTGCGCAAACTAATCAATATACGCTTATTGCGTTTTTTTTTTTAACAAAAATATGTAGAAGAATATGTATCGGTCTGTTTTTGTTTATAGCGCAAAAAATAAAAACCGCAGAGGAGACCAAATACCACCAAAAGAAAGTTCTATTTGTGAGGAAAAAAATAATGTCAATTTTGTCGCACGACCGCGCAATTGTCTGTTAAAGCGACGCAGTGCCGAATTGCAAAAAGTGGCCTGGTCTTTGGCCAGCCAAATGGTCTGGGGCTTAAGTGGTTAAAACATAATTCAACCTAACGCTACCCAGCCAATGTCGGCCAACGTTTTGAAGCCACTTGTTTGGTACGAACTTTACTAGCGATTTTACATCTTAGACGTTCGCTAAAATATTAACCCTTTATGCCTATACCTATTTCTGACATTTGTTGCTTACAAGTTAAAATTCACGTAGAATCCCCAAACATCTCTCTCTCTCTCTCTCTCTCTATATATATATATATATATAACCACAAATTACTTAGAACCCGTAAAAACATTATGGGCCAGATTCAGAAAGATCCGTGGATCTTTCTGCTGGCGTAACGTATCCCCGATACGTTACACCGCTGTAAATATTTGCGCAAGTTCTTTATTCAGAAAGAACTTGCGCCATTATTTACGGCAGCGTAACGTATGTGTGGCGGCGTAAGGCCGTGCAATTCAAATGAATGAAGTGAGGGCGTGATATATGTCAATGAATCATGACCCCACGTAATTCACGTTTTTTTCGGACGGCGCATGCGCCGTCCAAAAACGTTCCCAGTGCACTTGCCTGAAATCACATCGCTTTTCCTCAATGAAAACGACGTAAACGTAACTAACATCAGGCCCCATTCCCGAACGATTTACGCAACGACGTAACCGACGTTCCATTCGACGCGGTCCCGACGTCCATACTTAACATTGGCTACGCCTCCTATAGCAGGGGTAACCTTACGCCGCTCGACCGCTTACGCAAACGACGTAAAATACGACGCGCCGCCGCAAGTACGTTTCTGAATCGGCGTAAATAGCTCATTTGCGTATTTTACGCGAGAAACAACGTAAACGGCACCTAGCGGCCGGCGGAACATTACATTTAAAGGGGTAGTTCCCCCAAAAACCTTTTTTTTAACATTGATTGAGGCTCGTTATGTCAAGGGGAATCGGGTGTTTTTTTTTTAGAAATGAAGCCGTACTTACCGTTTTAGAGATGCATCGTCTCCGTCGCTTCCGGGTATGGTCTCCGGGTCTAGGCGTTCCTATTTGATTGACAGGCTTCCGAGGTCGGATACATCGCGTCACGATTTTCCGAAAGTAGCCGAACGACGGTGCGCAGGCGCAGTATAGAGCCGCACCGGCGCTCGGCTTCTTTCGGCTACTCGTGACGCGATGTATGCGACCGTCGGAAGCCTGTCAATCAAATAGGCACGCCCAGACCAGACGATCATACCCGGAAGCGACGGAGACGATGCATCTGTAAAACGGTAAGTACTGCTTCGTTTCTAATAAAAAAACACCCGATTCCCCTTGACATAACGAGCCTCAATCAATGTTAAAAAAAGGTTTTTGGGGGAATTACCTCTTTAAGATCTGACGGTGTAAGATTATTACGCCAGTCGGATCTTAGCGTAAATCCGGCGTATCATGTTTTCTAAATAGAAAACAATGATACGCCGGTGGGAAATTCGAATAACGCCTGCCGTAATTCCTTTCTGAATCTTGTCATATATATATATATATATATATATATATATATATATATATATATATATATATATATATATATATATATATATATATATATATATATATATATATATATATATAGAGATAGATAGATAGATAGATAGATAGATAGATAGATAGATAGATGTTTTTACAGGTTCTAAGTTATTTTAGAGCAAAAATAATAATTTGATACTTGTAAGCAACAATGCCCTGTATTGAAGTGGTTAAATATATATTAGATATATCTATATATATTTTTGTAACCACTTCAATACAGGGCATTGTTGCTTACAAGTTAAAATTCACACTTTCTGCTATAAAATGTGATACTTGATACTAAAATGAAATACTAGATATTTACTTGCAGGTACATCCGGGGTGCAAAAGTCGGTGTCACAGCAGGCGGTAGCCCACCAAGTCGATTCTTGTCCAGAGCTGAAACTTCCAATCATATTACATTGTTCCGGAGGAATACAGTGATTGAAAACGTAAATATAAGTACGCTCCTTGGTATAATCTGCCGATAGAAATGCAGTCGCAGTTGGAAATGCTTTAAATTTGTATCAAATGAGAAATAACTTTTACTGCTTTACAAATCACTTCCGGACCGCCGCAGACCGATATACATCGGCTGTTTGAAGAGGGATATCTCTGTTATGGCAGCAGCTAGCTACCATAACTCCGCCGCTCTCTCGTGCCCTCCGCCGCTTACCGGAGCCGTCAGTAGTGGCGGAGGCGATCGGGTCCTTCTGGTAGCACGGTATGGAGATGAGTGAGGGAGTGAGGGCAAGATGGCCCCCCACCAATCTCCATACCATATCAGGGCGGAAGCGACGTCAAAATATCTCTTCTGCCTATAGGTCTTAAAGGGCCTTTTTTTTGCATTTTTTTTTTCTATTGCATTTTTGTGTAAATACAGTATAAGATCTGAGGTCTTTTTGACCCCCAGATCTCATATTTAAGAGGACGTGTCATTTTTTTTTTGTTTGTTTTTTCTACTACAAGGGATGTTTATATTTCTTGTAATAGGAATAAAAATTACTTTTTTTTTTTTTTTTTTGAAAGAACAGTGTAAAAAATAAAATAAATAATAATAAAAAATTTTTTTTTAAATGCGCCCCGTCCCACCAGGCTTGCTCGCAGAAGCAAACACATACGCGAGCAGCGCTTGCATATGAAAACGGTGTTCAAACCACACATGTGAGGTTTTGCTGTGATCATTAGAGTGAGAGCAATAATTCTAGCCCTCCTCTGTAACTCAAAACATGCAACCTGTAGAATTTTTTTAAATGTCGCCTATGGAGATTTTTATGAGTAAAAGTTTGTCCCCATTTCACGGGCAGCTGTAATTTTGAAGCGTGACATGTTGGGTAAAAATTTACTCGGCGTAACATTATCTTTCACAATATAGAGAAAATGGGCTAACTTTACTGTTTTTTTTATTTTTTTTTCAAAGAAAGTAAGTCCGCTGCGCAAATACGGTGTGACAAAGTATTGCAACGGCCGCCAATTTCTTCTCTAGGGTGTTAGAAAAATATATATAATGTCGCGTGCACAGGATCGGAAAATCCGACAAGAAAACCGCAGATTTTTTTTTCCGACGGAATCTTGGCTAAAAATTGTGTTGCCCAGTTCTAAACCTTTCATCTGATTTCTAAATTGCTGCATTTGTAAATTCTACATGCCAATATTAAGGAATAGTAGTGGTAAAAAAGCCTTTGTGGGTTTAACCAATCTTGTTTTTTTTTTTGTACAATTCTCCTTTAAGGGTTTGTGGCAAGGGGTGTGTCCTGTGCCTACATACTTTTGCTGATAGGTGCCCCTCATTCCCATCTCAAAACGTTGGGAGGTACAGTATGCCCCATGCTGTTCCTGACAAATACTGCATGTGATGCTGCCAGCAAAACCCTGGTGAAAAATATTGCATGTTTTTTTTTTTACTCTCTTTTTCATTTGTGAATTGGACTTAACAAATTACTGTTGTGCTTTTTTAAGGTCAGTTTTGCCCGCACAGTATTTATCATGGATTATTTTTAACAAAGATATTTTTGAATACGAGTTAATCTATATGACATAGTCTATAATCAGGGCCGATCCTAGGGTCACAGACGCCTGGGTGCAGAAATATTTCTGGCGCCCCCATCTTACTAACTCCTCCCCTTTACAAATGTTTCTATGGCTACGACTCAAACACAGAGATGCTCCCCTAAGAAGTCCTCATTAGAGTCCCCCATCAGAGTCCCCCCCAGCAGGTTTCCCCCATCATAGCCCCCGACAGCAGGTGTCCTCATCAGAGCCCCCCCAGCAGGTGTCCCCCATCAGAGCCCCCCAGCAGGGGTCCCCCATCAGAGCCCCCCCAGCAGGGGTCCCCATCATAGCCCCCGACAGCAGGTGTCCTCATCAGAGCCCCCCCAGCAGGTGTCCCCCATCAGAGCCCCCCAGCAGGGGTCCCCCATCAGAGCCCCCCCAGCAGGGGTCCCCCATCAGAGCCCCCCACAGCAGGTGTCCCTCATCAGAGCCCCCCACATCAGGTGTCCCCATAGATCAGTACTTGTCCAATAGATCCCTGTAGCTCAGGCGCGCTGGGAGCAGAAGCACATTACAGGGGTTGGGCATACGTGGCATTTGGGTACTTTGAGGGTGGCACTCGGAGAGCTTTTCTGGGACCACATGCAATCAGATTGTAGTTTCCCAGATATGATAAACTTACCTTGGTAGTATTCAAAGATTGTGGTTGAACAAAAAAATTCAAGTGGGCAGCTTATCTCTCCCCATCTGCAGAGGTCTGCCTGATATGTAAATGTCCAACAAAAATAACAAAGTCTAGTGTAAGCTGTAACATAAGAATAGATTGTAATTTAAAATGAATTGAAGGGAAAGTAAGAAATTAATATTAAAAAGAAAAAAAAATAAGAAAAAGAAAAGACATGCAAGACACGTGGAAGAAAAAAAAATAGGACATATGTATGGGGAAAAGAAAAGAAAGCAAATGAAAACAAAAAAAAACAAAAGGAAAAGTAAATAAAAACAAGGAATAGTTAGGCCTCGTACACACGATAGGTTAACCAGAGGACAACGGTCTGATGAACCATTTTCATCGGTCAAAACTGATTGTGTGTGGGCCCCATAGGTTATTTAACCTTTGGTTAAAAAAAGCCAGCTTGCTTTAAATTTAACCAATGGATTCCTAACCGATAGGTCAAAACCGATCGTTAGTACGCACGACCATCGGTTAAAAATCCACGCATGCTCAGAATCAAGTCGACGCATGCTTGGAAGCATTGAACCTCATTTTTTTTCAGCACGTCGTTGTGTTTTACGTCACCGCATTCTGACACGATCAGTTATTTAACCAATGGTGTGTGGGCACGACAGACCATCAGTCAGCTTCATCCGTTAACCGATGACAACGGTCCTTCAGACCGTTCTCATCGGATGGACTGATCGTGTGTACGTGGCTTTAGAGAGGGAAAAAGAAGAAATGGAGATAATAAGAACTATGGAAACAAATAAAAACTAAAGCAGGAAAAGAAAGAGAGGGAAAAAGGGGTTTAAGAAATCTAAATTGAAGATAAGAGAGGAAAGAAAATTAAGAAAATACATTTAAAAAGAGAGTAAAAAAGAAAAGCAAGAAAGCAGTAGAAAGAAAAAAAAGGAAGGAAAAACAGGAAAAAAGGAATAGTAAATTAAACAAATAAATAATAATAAATAAATAATTAATAAATAAAAAAGAAAAGACATGCACGTGGAAGAATAAAAAATAGCAAATGAAAAAAAAAGACAAAGGAAGTGAAGAAAAAGAAAAGTAAATAAAAACAAGCAATAGTTAGAAAAGGAGAAAGAAAAGAAGAAATGGACATAATAAGAACTATGGAAACAACTAAAAACTAAAGCAGGAAAAGAAAGAGAAGAAAAAAAAGGGGGGGTTTAAGAAATCTAAATTGAATAAGAGAGGGAGGAAAATTAAGAAAATACATTTAAAAAGAGAGAAAAAAAAGAAATGCAAGGAAGCAGTAGAAAGAAAAAATAAAGGAAGGAAAAACAGGAAAAAAGGAATAGTAAATAAAATGAAATAAAGAAAAGACATGTGAGACACAAAAAAAAAATAGGACTTATGGGGAAAAGAAAGCAAATGAAAAAAAAAAAAAAGACAAAGGAAGAGAAGAAAAAGAAAAGTAAATAAAAACAAGGAATAGCTAGAGCAGGAAAAAGAAAAGAAGACATGGACATAATAAGAACTATGGAAATGACTAAAAACTAAAGCAGCAAAAGAAAGAGAAGGGAAAAAAAAGGGGGGGGGGGGTTCAGAAATCTAAATTGAAGATAAAAGAGGGAAGAAAATTAAGAAAATAAATTTAAAAAGAAAAAAAAAAAGAAAAGCAAGAAAGCAGTAGAAAGGAAAAAAAAAAAAAGAAACGAGAGAGATAGACAACTAGAGAGAAGGAAAACATTTACTTACTTGCTCCTGTGCTGGATCCTGCAAGAACTGATAGCAGAACATAAAGCCGCACTACAGACATCTCTGTAATGTCTCCGCTGCATGTATGATGATTACCGATGTAAACCTTACTGGTTGGTTACAACCTTTATATAAAATAAGTCATGGGGTGGAGAACGGGACATGAAATGCTCGTCATATTACTAACATATGTTCAGTTTCATAATTCAGAGTGACAACCTATAGTGTGTGATTTTCATAATTGCATTCAGTAATACATAATGTACGGCACATTTAATGTAGGGAGTTACGAACTTATTTGCATCTGCAGAGGCATCTTGGGTACATTTTATGGCATTGTTATCAGCATTGTTTAACCTGCCCTGGGATATGTAAAAAGGTCGGCTGTATTAGATTTTAAAGAGGAACTGAAGTCTGCTCACATAATCTGTAATAAAAACATCTTTGCCATTCTGAAGCTTCCTTCCAACCACTTTGCATATTATTTTATGTATACTGTGATTCACTAACACAGGGTACAGGGGTCAGCAGAAGGATAGGGAGTCAGTAGGGCGGGGTACAGGGGTCAGCAGGACAGAGGACAGGGAGTCACTAGGGCAGGGTACATAGGTCAGGAGGAAGAGGTCAATAGGGCAGGGTACAGGGGTAAGCAGGACGGAAGACAGAGAGGGCATCAATAGGGCAGGGTACAGGGGTCAGAAGGACGGAAGAAAGGAGGTCAATAGAGCAGGGTACAGGGGTCAGAAGGTGACAGTGGAGATGTATGAATCGGTTTCCCCCTTATCTGTCCCTGCCATTAGTTTCCTCCATCTGTCCTCATTATTAGTCTCCTCCATCTGTCCCCGCCATTAGTCTCTCCCTCATCTGTCTCCTGTCATCAGTGTCCTCCACCATCAGTGTCTCCCACTGTCCTCCACCATTAGTGTTCCCACCATCAGTCTCCCCCACCATCATTCTCCCCCACCACCAGTGCCCCCCACCATCAGTGCCCCATCATGAGTGCCTTCACCATTAGTGTTCCCCACCATCAGTGTCCTCCACCATCAGTGTCTCCCACTGTCGTCCACCATTAGTGTTCCCACCATCAGTCTCCCCCACCATCATTCTCCCCCACCACCAGTGCCCCCCACCATCAGTGCCCCATCATGAGTGCCCCTCACCATTAGTGTTCCCCACCATCAGTGTCCTCCACCATCAGTGTTCCCCACCATCAGTGTTCTCCACCATCAGTGTTCCCCACCACCAGGGTCCCCCACCACCAGCGTCCCCCACCATCAGTGTCCTCCACTATCAGTGTCCTCTACCATCAGCATCCTCCGCCATCAGTGTCACCCACCATTAGCATCCTCCGCCATCAGTGTCCCCCACCATTTGCGTCCCCTTACCTGTCCTCCACTATCAGTGTCCCCCTCATCACATTCTGCATGTCGGCATCCAGGATGAGAAGGAGAAGGTGGACTGTCAACTCACAGAGCGCCACTCTGCATTACCACCTTCAGGCACTTCTGGGCATCAGAGCAGCTGGAGGCCAATTGCCACCCAGTCCGCCCCTTTCATGTCTCCTCCCTGCCTCCCCCCGCCTGTCTGTGTGCTGGAAAGCATCACACCCAAGCTGCCGGGAGCTGTGTATGTGAGGCAGCCAGCATCTCTCACAGCCGGTTGTCACATTTACACAGCTATGCTTGGGGCATGCAGGACACCAGATACCCCGCACAAGCCACAGGGTGGTGCCCGCACTGATGAGTGCATGGGCAAGCGACTGGAGCCAAGTGCTGGAACCTGTTCCAGCACTTGTCTCCACTCCAGGACAAAGCTTTCATTTCCCGGGTTGCCAGGACTTGCATCAAGTCCCAAGACAATCCCGGCACATCCGGGACAGTTGGAAGCTATGGACACAGTAGTTGCTTTGCTTGTAATGAAACTGAAAGCCAAATTATGTTGACAATTGGAATATATATTGTGAAGAAAGCACCAAGAATGCTAGTATGGCTGTGAAAAGGTGTAAAAATGAGTTTCCAGATGAGTTGACCTGATCATGCCTAATTCAACTACTGCTGTGGTTAGTTATTGTGTATAGAGGAATGAAGTGCATTCACAGTGGTGTTCTCCATTCTTAGGAATGACACTGCTTTCCCTGGAGATAGACATAAAGAAAGAGAGAGACTGTGCTGGAAGCCTTGAAAGTTAAACAGTTATGGCGCGTACACACGACCGTTTTTTGCACTTGTTGTACATCACTGCACTTTGCTAGAGCATTTTTTTTCACGATTGTGTGTAGGTAAGGCCATCCCTGATCAAGGCCCACTGGCGTGGGAAAAAAACTCAAGCTCCCCTGTTCTGTGACTGCGTGTGTATCTACCCTTGTGGCACCTGCGCTCTGCTTCCCGAAGGTATGGGGCTGAAGGTCTTAAGTTGGGCGATATAAGTCAGGAGCCGAGATCGGTTATGTGCGGGGTGTCCAAATCAAAGCCGCCGACATATGTTTCGTGCATTGCACGTCATCAGGGGGCTTGTCTGGCCGTTGAGGTTTCTGGTATATGGAGCAGATGTGGGGGGAGCCAATACTGTGTGCTAATGGGCGCTTTGAACTAGCAGCCACATTCCCGCACAGCAGGCGCACATCACTCCAGGCTCACATCCCCAATAGCAGAAACTCTTTCGTAAAAAATATATAAAACTAAAAAAGCATACCATGTTAAAAAACGAAGAAATCTCGAGACTATCTAGAGTCAGGGGGGGGGCGTGTCTAGTCGCCAAGGATTATGGTAAATGTAGGAAATGTGAGGGGAGCCAATGGTGTGTCCTGATGGGCGTGTGTGAACTAACCTGCAATCACAGTGCCGTAAAGCAGGTAAACACCATAATAAATCTCTTTAAAAAGAGATGAAAAACCCAGAAAAACATTGTATATTATGAACGAAATTATCTCAAACTAATGTAGGAGACCTCGAGACTAGTTTGTATGACAGTTGTGGAAAAATAGAAAAAACGTCACAGAACTAGTGTCTTAATGAAATCAAATTAAAAAATTAAAAATTCCACCTGGACATAGGTAAAATTATAAATATATGACATGGAAATTGGCAATTGGAATGAATTATTAACTATCAAAGAGGAGAATTCATTCTGGGAAGGTGCCTTATCTCTATGGGAGATTATCAATCTCACAAAGGTAATTAAGTGCATGCACCCACTGAGGGATGTATGCTGCCATCTAGTGGATAAATACGAATATAAGTGTGTCACTTGGTTAAATAAAAAGGAGATGTATTCTACAATAGAAGAGTCTACAGAAATAAATGAAAAAGAAAGCTCATAGATTGCAAATAAAAGGAAGTATACTTCCTCTATTGTTTGAAAATGATTTGGGTACTGTAGATTGTTTTGAATGTTCAAATTGTCCCTTAATGGTTGGCTATATAGAAGGGACAATCGCTGATGTTAAAAATGAATCATTGGCTAAAAAGCAATTGAGGTCCAATTCTATATTTAACCCCAAAGGGTGCATGGTCTTTAATCTATGTATCCACATGGTTTCGTTTTGGGACTCACTCCGTGTCATGTGTGTTCCTCTCCAATGTTTGGAGACTTTGTAAAGGTGCACAAAGTAGGGTCACTTTGGTGATGACTAGTAAAATAATGGGACACACTGTGGTTTGGAAAGTTATTCCGGATGTTAGCTAAATGCTCAAATTTGCAACATATATCTCAAGCGTATCTCGCGTGGCCAAAACATCACCCGCTTGGGCACCACATGCTTGAACAGACATATGTCGACCTGCCATGCAGTTCGTTGGCAAGCATACCTGAAAGACCCACACCAAAGAACAAAGCGGACCTCGCCTTGCCCCTAATCAGCTGGGAGCTCCAACCCCACTAGACCCTCAGTCCTCTCTGAAGCCTGCACTGATAGAACTGAAGGTGTAGAAATAGATGTGTCACAACCTAGTAGTACATGGGGGAAATCTACTGGTGATAGCAGACAAATTTCCCTGCCCCAGCTGCTGCAGCACCGAAAGAAGTACTCTCCCAGCCATCCACATGCCCAGCGGTTGAATGCTAGCTTAGCAAAATTGCTAGCACTTCAACTGCTACCTTTTCAGTTGGTAGATTCTGCCCCCTTCCGTGAGTTTGTGGAATGTGCAGTACCTCAGTGGCAAGTTCCCAAACGCCACTTTTTCTCACGGAAGGTGATTCCGGCTCTCTACCGGCATGTGGAAGGCAATGTCCATGCCTCGCTGGACAGGCCGGTCAGTGGTAAGGTGCATATTACCGCTGACTCATGGTCCAGCAGGCATGGACAGGGACGTTACCTCTCTTTCACGGCGCATTGGGTGACTCTGCTGGCAGCTGGGAAGGATGCAGGGCAAGGTACAGTAGTTTTGGAGGATGTTCCGCCACCACACCTCCAAAACACTACTACTGGTTGTGATACACCTCTCTCCTCCACCCCCTCCTCTTCTTCTTCCTCTGTGGCCTCTTCCTGTGCTGATGTGTTCTCTGGACCAGCCGTGTTCCGTAGGCATACGAGGGGCTACGCAGGAATGCAGGCAAAGAGATGCCATGCGGTGCTAAAGCTGGTGTGCTTGGGAGACAAGAGCCACACTGAGGCCGAGGTTCTGTCAGCTCTGCAGGGGCAGGCTCAGAGGTGGTTGACGCCACGCCAGCTTAAGCCTGGAATGGTGGTTAGCGAGAATGGCACCAACCTCCTCTCTGCACTGCAACTGCACTGTGCCCTGTTTTGCTCATGTCCTGAATTTGGTGGTGCAGCGGTTTTTGGGCAGGTACCCAGGCTTACAGGATGTCCTGAAGCAGGCCAGGAAAGTCTGTGTGCATTTCCGAAGGTCATATAATGCCAGTGCTCGGCTGACAGACCTCCAAAGGGAATACAGCCTGCCCAAGAACTGCCTAATTTGTGACATGTGTTATTATGATTACAATTGCCCTAGGGTGGTTACCATTCACCCACTAATAAATATGTGCCACATCCTTCAATATATGGATTTGTGAAAAAATAACATGTAACCATGTCTTTTAACGAGGAAAAATTGGACTTTGTAGGCACAACCCGATAAAATGTATGATATTTTTAATAGAAAAATACAAAATATATAACAATAGCACTATAATACAAAATAAGACAAAAAACATTGAAAGAACCCCATTCTTATCACTCTGGAAAAATACGCTCAGTAGCCACAGGGCTATAAGTAGATGATACAGTATAGGCGCTGGGTGGAGTGATGATTTCAGAGGATGGCATTGAATGGATTCTTGAAGTATTAAAATTCAGCTCAACATGTTTCGCGACTTGACCTGCGTCGCTTCTTCGGGAGCTTCGATAAACAGTGTTAGTTGAATTTGAGGAAAAGATAGCTGACGTATTGCGTCCCAATTATAGCATTCATTGACAATCAGAACACACCCAAAAAAACAACAATGGGTGAGGGCTGATGCATAACACCTCAAAAACTCACCACACACCAGAGGGCAAAAGAGCAACTAGTTGGGGTATCATATAGTATTCTTATAAAATTGGAACCAGATTTGAACAGACAAAAAAAAGGAAAAAGAAAAGACGTCCTCAAGGAGCATCCACCATAATGTTCCCCCAGAGGAAAGCAGCCACAATCTTAATGAATATTTTTAACCAGTAATGTTACCACTATGAAGGCATTCTCGTAAAGGACCACTGGATGGCACTAGAGTATGTCACTACACTTCCAAACTGGGAAGTGAGCTGGAGGAGTCCTATAAAGAAAGTGCCAGGGTAACATAAAGCGTGGCCGCGCTGATGAGTCTGTCAGGTCAGCTCTCCTTCCAGAGACACTTTCTTATTTTGTATTATAGTGCTATTGTTATATATTTTGTATTTTTCTATTAAAAATATCATAAATTTTATCGGGTTGTGCCTACAAAGTCCAATTTTTCCTCGTTAAAAGACATGGTTACGTGTTCTTTTTTCACAAATCCATAACGCAGCAGAGGGCCATCAATGAGTAGCTGTGCCAATATGGCAGCAGAACTGGGTAAGGGGAGCTTGTTTTTTTTCCCACACGCCAGTGGACCTTGATCAGGGGTGCATGCACTGTCCTGTCACCATTTGAGGAGGCCACAAGGATGATGAGCAGTAACAGTGCATGCATCAGTGAGACTGTCCCTCTTATTCACATGTTGGAGCACACGCTGCATGGAATAATGGACAGGGTCCTAGAGGCAGAACAGAGGGAGGAAGAGGAGGACTTCCTAACCTCTCAAGGCTCCATTTATCCAGACAGTAGTCCTGCTTGCCCACCTAGCACACAGGAAGAGGATGAGGAGGAGGAGGAGAACGAGGAGGATGATTGTATCATCAGCATGGAGGTGGAGCCTAGCAGTCAGCATCAGCATCAGCAGCCTTCAAGGGATCATTTACAGTCGCAAGGAACCCATGGACTTTTACGTGGCTGGGATGAGGTGGCTGCGGATCCTGTCGTCCTCAGTGACCCAGAGGACTGTGCCCCGAATGCCTCAGCAAACCTACGCTGCATGGCCTCCCTGATCCTGCAAAGCCTGCGTAAGGATCCTTGTATTCGTGGTATCAAGGAGAGGGATCATTACTGGCTGTCAACTCTCCTTGATCCACGTTACAAGGGTAAGGTTGCAGACCTTATCTTGCCATCGCAGAGGGAGCAGAAAATGAAAAATCTTCGGGAGGCCTTGCAGAAAGGTCTGTGCAACGCTTTCCCAGAACCTGGGGGATTACCAAATCCTGGTGCTGGTCAACGTGTTGCTGAGGCTTTGGTGAGTCACAGAAGGAGCGGCACAGGAGAGCCCAGAGAAGCACCAGATGGCGGCGGGAGGGGGGATGTCCCCTCCCGCGGCCTGTAAGAACGATCAAGCGGCGGAACCACTGCTTTGATCGTTCTTATGTCGTGCAGAATCGCCGGCTGAAGAAGAGGATATCTGGATGAAGCCTCTGGTTGCAGGCATCATTCAGATATCCACCCGCAAAGCTCAGGCCGTCAATTGACGGCCACTTAGGATGGGAGATCCAATCTCTGGCCGTCAATTGTATATGGGCGGGTATTGAAGTGGTTAAAGAAGTACCAGTTGAAAATTACAAACAGATTCTACTTAACAACAAACCTACAGTCCCTTTCTTGTTTGCACTGCCTGCATACTGCTGTGCAAAGTATATAGGGCCAAAGGGGCTTGTAATGACCTGGGGGGAGTGGTGGCGGGGAAACCCATGCTATTTTTTTCAGTGATTTTTATCCATATTGCAGGGACCAAACATTACATTAAAGCCGCAAGCAATCTGTCAGGGATCCAGCCCTGTGTCCCGATCGCCGCACATGCGCAGTAGAGCCGCGCTCCGGCGCGTGCCTGTGCGGGAGAGGCGCGCGCGTGCACGCATGCGCGGCCAGGCGGAGCGCTGTGTGCACGGGCGCGCATCCCCCCTGAACCAATCAGAGGCCTGACCAGGCTATTTAAACCAGCGCCTGTCTCATGGCGGGTTGCTGGTTTGTCTTCAGCTTGTGCTTGGACTCTCTGCCGTTTACCTGAACCACTGACCCGGACTTCCATACGACTCTGCTCTCTCCCTGAAGTTGACCTTGGCTCTTGTTCCTGGATACGCTGCCTTCTCCACCCCCTGACCTCTGGCTTGGCTTTGGACTTGTTGATTCTCTCAGACCCCTAAACCTTGGCTTGCTTCCCGGACCTGTCTCCAGTCTCACCCGCTTGTACCTGCTACCTTAGGCTACCTGCTACCTTAACCACTTTCCCCCCGGACCATTTGTCAGCCTAAAGACCAGAGGTGTTTTTACAATTTGGAACTGCGTTACTTTAACTGGTAATTGCGCGGTCATGCAATGTTATACCGAAACGAAACTTGCGTCCTTTTTTTCCCACAAATAGAGCTTTCTTTTGATGGTATTTGATTGCCTCTGCGATTTTTATTTTTTGCGATATAAACGGAAAAAGACCGTAAATTTTGAAAAAAAATGATTTTTCTTATAACAAAAAGTAAAAAATATCGAATAAACTAAATTTTAGTCAAACATTTAGGCCAAAATGTATTCAGCCACATGTCTTTAGTAAAAAAAATCGCAATAAGCGTATAATTATAGGTTTTCGCAAAAGTTATAGCGTCTACAAACTAGGGTACATTTTCTGGAATTTACACAGCTTTTATTTTGTGACTGCCTATCTAATTTCTTGAGGTGCCAAAATGGCAGAGCAGTACAAAACCCCCCCAAATGACCCCATTTTGGAAAGTAGACACCCCAAGGAAATTACTGAGGGGCATGTTGAGCCCACTGAATATTTTTTTTTTTTTGTACCAAGTGATTGAATAATGACAAAAAAAAAAAAAAATTACAAAAAGTTGTCACTAAATGATAAATTGCTCACACATGCCATGGTTATATGTGGAATTACACCCCAAAATACATTCTGCTGCTTCTCCTGAGTACGGGGATACCACATGTGTGGGACTTTTTGGGGAGCCTAGCTGCGTGCAGGGCCCCTAAACCAAGCATGGGCTTCAGGATTTCTAAGGTCACAAATTTTTGATTTCACTTCTCACTACCTATGACAGTTTTGAAGGCCATAAAATGCCCAAATAGCACAAACCCCCCCAAATGACCCAATTTTGGAAAGTAGACACCCCAGGCTATTTGCTGAGAGGCATGTTGAGTCCATGGAATATTCTATATTTTGCCACAAGTTGCGGGAATATGAATTTTTTATTTTTTTTTGCACAAAGTTGTCACTAAATTATATATTGCTCACACATGCCATGGGCATATGTGGAATTGCACCCCAAAATACATTCTGCTGCTTCTCCTGAGTATGGGGATACCACATGTGTGGGACTTTTTGGGAGCCTAGCCGCGTACGGGACCCCGAAAACCAAGAACCGCCTTCAGGATTTCTAAGGGCATACATTTTTGATTTCACTCCTCACTACCTATCACTACCTATCACCGTTTTGAAGGCCATAAAATGCCAAGGTGACACAAAACCCCCCCAAATGACCCCATTTTGGAAAGTAGACACCCCAAGCTATTTTCTGAGAGGTATGTTGAGTACATGGAATATTTTATATTTTGCCACCAGTTGCTGGAATATGACAAATTTTTTTTTTTTTTTTTTTTTTTGCACAAAGTTGCCACTAAATGATATATTGCTCAAACATGCCATGGGCATATGTGGAATTACACCCCAAAATACATTCTACTGCTTCTCCTGAGTACGGGGATACCACATGTGTGGGACTTGTTGGGAGCCTAGCCGCTTACGGGACCCCGAAAACCAAGCACCGCTTTCAGGATTTCTAAGGGCGCAAATCTTTGATTTTACCCCTCACTGCCTATCACAGTTTTGGAGGCCATGGAAATCCCAGATGGCACTAAACCCCCCCAAATGACCCCATTTTGGAAAGTAGACACCCCAAGCTATTTGATGAGAGGCATGGCGAGTATTTTACAGCGCTCATTTATTTTTGAAAATGAAGAAAGATATATATTTATTTTTTTTTCTCTTTTTTTTTTTTTTTAATCTTTGTGACAAAAAGCAAGAACTGCAAAATACTCACCATACCTCTCAGCAAATAGGTTGGGGTGTCTACTTTCCAAAATGGGGTCATTTGGGGGGGGGTTGTGCCATCTGGGCATTCCATGGCCTCCGAAACTGTGATAGGCAGTGAGGGGTAAAATCAAAGATTTGCGCCCTTAGAAAGCCTGAAGGTGGTGATTGGTTTTTGGGGTCCCGTACGCGTCTAGGCTCCCAAAAAGTCTCACACATGTGGTATCCCCGTACTCGGGAGAAGCAGCAGAATGTATTTTGGGGTGTAATTCCACATATAACCATGGCATGTTTGAGCAATATATCATTTAGTGGCAACTTTGTGCAAAAAAAAAATAAATAAAAAAAAGTTTGTCATATTCCAGCAACTGGTGGCAAAATATAAAATATTCCATGTACTCAACATACCTCTCAGAAAATAGCTTGGGGTGTCTACTTTCCAAAATGGGGTCATTTGGGGGGATTTTGAACTGTCCTGGCATTTTATGCACAACATTTAGAAGCTTATGTCGCACATCATCCACTCTTCTAACCACTTGAAGACAAAGCCCTTTCTGACACTGTTTGTTTACATAAAAACTTTTTTTTTTTTGCAAGAAAGTTAAGTTGAACCCCCAAACATTATATATTTTTTTAAAGCAAAGGCCCTACAGATTAAAATGGTGGGTGTTGCATTTTTTTTTTCCACGCAGTATTTGCGCAGCAATTTTTTAAACGCATTTTTTGGGGAAAAAATACACTTTTTTTTATTTTAAAGCACTAAAACACACTATATTGCCCAAATATTTCATGAAATAAAAAAGATGATCGTAGGCCGAGTACACAGATACCAAACACGACATACTTTAAAATTTCCCACAAATGCGCAGTGGCGACAAACAACATACATTTTTAAAAGCCTTTAAAAGCCTCTACAGGTTACCACATTAGATTTACGGAGGAGGTCTACTGCTAAAATTATTACCCTCGATCTGGCCTTCGCGGTGATACCTCACATGCATGGTACAATTGCTGTTTACATATGACGCCATACCGACGCTTGCGTTCGCCTTTGCGTGAGAGCAGGGGGGGACAGGGGTGCTTTTTTTTTTTTTTTTTTTTATTATTTATTTTGCTTTTTTAATTTTATTTTAGACTGTTCCTTCCTTTTTTTTTTTTTTTTTATAATTTTTATTGTTATCTTAGGGCATGTAAATATCCCCTATAATAGCAATAGTTAGTGACAGGTACTCTTTTTTGAAAAAATTGGGGTCTATCAGACCCTAGGTCTCTCCTCTGCCCTCATAGCATCTGACCACACCAAGATCGGTGTGATAAAATGTTTTCCCACTTTCCCAATGGCGCAGTTTATATCCGGGGGGGGGGCATACCCTCCCACTGCTTTTAAAAGCAGTCTAGAGGCTAATTAGCTGCTAGAATTGCTTTTACATGAAAGCCGACCGCTGGCTGAAGAGAATGATACCAAGATGATACCTAAACCCGCAGGCATCATTCTGGTATAACCATTCAAAGTCCAGCAACATACCATACGTTGATGGTTCTTGTTGGACATGTATTGTAATCTTTTTTTTTTCATTCAGCCTGTTGGCTGAACGAAAAAAATTGATTGATCGGTGGGTATGCCCACCATTAGAATACCTCCCTTCATCCACCCACTTCTAATGATGGGCATACATGCACCAGTTATATATGCCGAAGCATGGGGGCATCCTCCCTCAAAAAAGTTATGCCGCTCACAGACGTATGTACGCTGCATAAAAAGTTATGGCGCATACACACGGTCGGACTTTTCCACGGACAAGCTTCCGACGGAATTTCGACCGTATGTACGTGCATTAGGAGCAAAATCGCTCCTCCGCCCCTAATGCCCCCATGCTTCGGCATATATGCTCTTTTTTTAACTGTGGTGGTGAAATCACCTCCTACAGTGTTGGAATCACGGCTTTAAATATCGTGGGAGCAAACGCTGTTGCTGTCACGCTAAATAAATCGGCGATGCAACTGGATGGCGTACCTGCTAAGCAAATGATGGTTAACATTAAAACAAAGTAACATTACATTCTAACAGTAAGATCTTACCATACCATACCTGCAAATCAAATACCAAAAAATAAAAAAACAGTAAAAAATAAATTAACGCAACCTGTGCCTAAAAAATATATATGCCGAAGCATGGGGGCATCCTCCCTCAAAAAAAGTTATGCCGCGTACACACGGTTGAACTTTTCCACGGGAAAGCTTCCGACGGAATTTCGATCGTATGTATGCGGCATTAGGAGCAAAATCGCTCCTCCGCCCCTAATGCCCCCATGCTTCGGCATATATGCTCTTTTTTTTAGCTGTGGTGGTGAAATCACCTCCCACAGTGTTGGAGTCGTGGCTTTATATATCGTGGGAGCAAACGCTGTTGCTGTCACGCTAAATAAATCCGCGATGCAACTAAATGGCGTACCTGCTAAGTAAATGATGGTTAACAATAAAACAAACATTACAGTATAACATACCATACCTGCAAAGCAAATACTATAAAAAAAAAATAGAGAGAATAGATATAGAACAATAGTGAGTAGACAGTAGAGAGTGAACATAAGAGAACAACAAATAGAGGAGAAAAATACAACCACAACTATTTTTGGATTTTTTATTTTATATTTTTTTTGTGTTTTTGTGTGAGTTTAATTTTTTCCACTTTTTTTCACTTTTATAAACTGTAAACTGAACGTTGCAGATTATGGTCTCTCAAAATGTGATGGCCATCACATCTTCTGAAACCCTGTGTTTATGTGCCTAGGACTGTGTGGTGCTGTACCCTACGCTAAAACTCAATTAGTGTGTGGTAGCGTTTGAAACATACACCAATGCAAAGACCAGGTTGGTCAGGACAGTCGGGACAATAAAAGCGGGTGTCACGCCTAAATCCGAGTTTGCTGCAGACACGACATCTTCTTTGGCGGGTTCTTTGGGTAGGGGTACTAGGGATGATAAAAGGAAAATGTCTCTCATACAGCCGGCTCACTGCATTTGCGTTGGGAAGGTGGGGCAAAGCACCGTCTGGAAACAGAAGGGCTTCGGCGATCTCTTCCTGGAATTTTAGGAAGGATCCAGCCTGTCCTGAAGCTGTGTATAGCAAATGAGCGTTCAGCAAAGCCAATTGAAACAAATAAACCGACACTTTTTTGTACCAGCGTTTGGTCTTACGGGTAATTAGGTACGGCGCCAACAACTGGTCATTGAGGTCCACCCCTCCCATGTTAAGGTTGTACTCGTGGATACAGAGGGGTTTCTCCACAACACCAGTCGCCGTAGGAATTTGGACTGCCGTGTCTGCGTGAAGCGAGGACAGAACGAAAACATTCCGTGCATCCCTCCACTTCACTGCTAACAAATTGTTACACTGTAAGCAGGCTCTCTCCCCCCGACTAAGACGGGATTCTACAAGCCGTTGGGGGATGCCCCGGCGATTAGGTCGCACGGTGCCACATGCGCCAATTCCATAATCAAAAAGATGACTAAAAAGTGGCACGCTCGTGTAATAATTGTCCACGTACAAGTGGTACCCCTTTCCGAATAAGGGTGACACCAATTCCCAGACTATCTTACCAGCGCTCCCTAAGTAATCAGGGCAATTTTCCGGCTCTACGTGACTGTCTTTTCCCTCGTAAACCATAAAGCTAGATGTATAGCCTGTTGCCCTGTCACAGAGCTTATACAACTTGACCCCGTATCTGGCACGCTTGCTGGGAAGGAACTGTTTGAATGACAAGCGACCAGAAAACTTAATCAGGGACTCATCAACGCAGACAACTTGATTGGGATTATACAAGGCTGCAAACCGTTCGTTGAAGTGGTTTACGAGGGGCCGAATTTTGTAGAGCCGATCGAATTCAGGGTCTCCCCGAGGACGACAGAGTTGATTGTCACTAAAATGCATGAACCGCAAGATCTGCTCGTATCGTGTCCTGGTCATGGAGGCAGAGAAAATGGGCATATAGTAAATTGGGCGCGTGGACCAATACAACCGCAATTCACTCTTTTTAGTAATGCCCATGAGGAGGGTAAGGCCCAGAAAGATCTTAAATTCGGAAACCGTAATTGGCTTCCAATCTCTGGCAAGGGACAGCTGGGGATTAGCGGCGATGAATTGACCAGCATACAAATTGCTTTGGTCCACAATAGATCTATAGAGATCTTCCGTGAAAAACAGTGAATAAAAATCCAGTGGCGTAAAATCAACTGTTTCCACCTGAATTCCGGGTTGGCCAGTGAATGGGGGAAGTACGGGTGCTGCAGAAGTGGCGGGGACCCAATCAGGATTGGCTAATGCAGCAGGAAGGGCACTATGGGCACGACGGGCCTGTCTTTGTCTTCTTCTTCTTGGTGGCAGCGGGACACTACTTGTGCTTGCCACCTCGCCAGCTTGAACTGCACTTATGGGACTCGCCACGTCACCAAGTGTTACTGCAGTGCTGGATGTATGACCAGGATGTACTAGGCCGCTGGTGCTTGCCAGATCACCCGAAGGAATAGCGGCGCTAGTACTACTCTGCCCCATACGAGAGCCCTGCGGTTCTTGCACCTCAGCGACAGCAGAAGATCGGGATCTGGTACGCCTGACCCTAGCAGGGACCACTCCGTCGTCAGAGCTATCTGTCAGGGAGCCACTGTCGTCTACAGGATCATATGAGCTAGAATTTGACAGATGCGTGACCTCCTCATCACTATCTGACAGGCTCATGAACAAGTAGGCCTCTTCATCACCAAACATTCTATTTGCCATTTTGGGCTCTAAATTTAGGGGTACGGTGGTGAGATTCACAGGAAAAAAAGCACCTGACCTGTTAGCGACAGTCAAACGCTACCAAAAAACTGTTAGTGATCGCAGAGATCAGGCCTGACTCTGCGAACGCTGCAGTTATGTGTTTTTGTGTTTTGTGTCAGTGATCGATTGATTGATACTGCACTTTGTTGGGCTGGGCTGGGCGAAGGTGCTAAACGCAGGTGCTAGCAGGTATCTGGGCTGATCCCGCTAACAATGCGTTTTTGGGAACCCTAAACTGCAGGGGACGCTAGTATAGATCTGATCAGATCAGGTATCGATCAGTTCAGATACTATACCACTAAGGGGGGGTGTATGGTGCGTGCGTGGGTGTTAGCGCTACTGGCACTAATCTGACGCTGCCTGGGGCAACGCAGACCCTATCCGGCGCTAAAACCAAACTTTGATCACCCGCCGGGCAATCAGGGGGTTAAAACTTTATTGCAAAAAATATGGCGGGTGCCTTGATGCTATAAAAAATAAACTAGCTAAACTGCGTCACCCGTGACACTTATACTGTGATCACTGGTGACAGGGGGTAATCAAGGGGTTAAACCTTTATTGGGGGGGGTTAGGGGGGGTCCCTAGACTTATTAGGGTCTAAGGCTAATTACCCTAACAACTATTTTAGTCACTAATGACACTTGTACAGCAATCAAAAAAAAATCTGATTGCTGTACTGGGTGACACAGTGACAGGCAGTGAAGGGGTTAATTTGGGGGGCGATCGGGGGGTTAACAGGGGTGAATTGTGTGCCTACGTGACCTGGTGTCAGTGTAGTGTTGTGCAACTCACAGTTAGATGCTCTCTCCCTCACGGTCAGGAACAGAAAGACCGACACGAGGGAGAGAGCAGCATTTCCCCTGTCAATGTTTACAAAACATTGGCAGGGGAGAACAACCATTGGCTGAGGGTGATCACCAGGTCCAGGCCAGATTTTATTGGCCTGGACCTGGTGAGTGATCGGTTCTGTATCGAATCCGATCGTCGGGAACGGCGGGGAGGCGCGCGCGCGCGCTCCCTGGCCGTTCACGCGCCCGACGTAGAGCTACGGGCTCTCGCCTGGGCGAGCCGACCTGCCGCCGTATAACTGCGGCGGCTGGTCGGAAAGTGGTTAAGCTACCTGCTACCACAAGCTACCTGCTACCTTACGCTACTAGCTCCACAGCTGCTAAGTACCTGCCCTGCACCTGTCCTGTGCCTCCCAGGCTACCTGCTCTGCTCAGCGCCTCCAGTAGGGGCTCCTGTTCAAGTCTTCACCCAGAATCCCAGCTACCAACCAGGACCTCGCTGGCGCCGGTGCCTCCTGGGGCCCACCTCCTCTGTTCCAACTCCAGGGGACGGTGTGCACCGGGTCGCAACGGTGGGCCACCCTCGGCATCTCGGCTTCGGTAAGTACGCAGTCTGATACAATCTTAAATTACTTTTTTCTTATAGTAGTCTCATTTTGTGCAGGGACATTTCTAAACACGTGCCACTACTATAGACACCCAGCAGGTACGATATTTTAAGGAATTTTTTTTTTTTCACTTTAAACATCATTAAAATCGCTGCTCCAGAAAAAACGCCGGTTTTTAAAACTTTTTTTCCATTGATACATGTTCCCTGGGGCAAGACCCGGGTCCCCAAACCAGTTTTCTCACAATAACTTGTATATTGGCCTTTAAAATTATGATTTTTGAATTCGAACGTTCGAGTCCCATAGACTTCAATAGGGTTCGATACGTTCGCGCGAACGGGAGTTCCATTCGAAGGTTCTGGTGCGAACTGAACACGGGGGTGTTCGGCTCATCCCTATTTGTAAGCCTGAAATACAACCTATGCTTATTTACTGCTTGAAAACTAATAAAGCTAGTTGTACATTTTAAATATTTTACTTCTGCATTGCTTCTTGTGTACTGTGTGGCTGGACAACCATACAATCAAAGATAATAGCATATTTCCTGGGACAAACATAATACTCTTCCTTGACCTTTAAGATCTCTGCTTTAAAGTGACCCTATCAGCACGATTGTACGGACCTGAATATAACCTGCAACCTCTGCTGTGTGTGGCATTCTAGAGGGACGCTTGTCTGCATTAGTTTTTTTTTTTATGTTTTTTTCTGGTACAGACCTGATAGTCACTGAGATGGTGTATAAAACTGGCAGGCAGAATGCTCTGCCGCCCAATTGCTTCCACACACCTCCGGTACCGGGACCCCTTGGACACGGCCAATCACAGATCGCGGCGAACGGCCAATCAGAGTGGCCGTTTGCGATGCGATCTGTGGGCCAATGAGAGATGATCTCTCATAGATCATCTCTCATTGCCGTGTTACACAGAGACAGCGTCCTGTCTCTGGAGAGGAGGAGCCCGATCTGTGTTCCTTCTTACATAGGGACACAGATCGGTCAACCCCCCAGTCACCCCCTCCTCCCCCCACAGTTAGAACACACCTAGCATACATATTTAACCCCTTCCTCACCCCCTAGTGTTAACCCCTTCAATGCCAGTCACATTTATACTGTAATTAGTGCATATTTATAGCACTGATCGCAGTATAAATGTGAATGGCGCCAAAAATGTGTCAAAAGTGTCCGATGTGTCCGCCATAATGTCGCAGTACCAATAAAAATCGCAGATCGCCGCCATTTCTAGTAAAAAAAAAATAATAAAAAATAATAATTCTCTCCCCTATTTTGTAAGCGCTATAACTTTTGCGCAAACCAGTCGCTTATTGCGATTTTTTTATTTTTTACCAAAAATATGTAGAAGAATACGTATCGCCCTAAACTGAGAAAAAAATTTTTTTTTTTTTTTTTAATTGGGATATTTATTATAGCAACAAGTAAAAAATATTGTATTTTTCTTCAAAATTGTCGCTCTTTTTTGTTTATAGCGCAAAAAATAAAAGTCGCACAGGCGATCAAATACCACCAAAAGAAAGCTCTACTTGTGGGGAAAAAAGGACGTAAATTTTGTTTGGGAGCCACGTCGCACGACCGCGCAATTGTCAGTTAAAGCGACGCAGTGCCGCAAGCTGAAATTTTACCTGGGCAGGAGGGGGGTGTAAGTGCCCAGTATGCAAGTGGTTAAAGACAAACATAATTTGTGTATGTCTCCTAATATTTGGAATATAATTATTTCATACCGCAGTTAAAAATAATATAATCCAAATTATTTTTGCCAAATATTTTTAAATGGTTTTAGTTATGTGTATGCGAAAAACATCCAATTACCTAAATGGTAATAATAAAAATGATACATTACCAGTATTTAAGAGTTACATAGTTACATAGTTAGCCAGGTTGAAAAAAGACACAAGTCCATCCATAAAAAAATAAAAAAATAAACATACAAAATAAAACACAGTACAATCCCATACACCCAACTCCATACCCAGTACTGCTTGAGAAGCAAATCCTATGAGGGACCTTTTTCAACCTCCTAAATTTTTGCGTTCAATTTCTCCCTTCCAGCTTCCTTCAGAGATAGAGAGATAGCCTTCAGAGATAGAGTGAGAGCTCTCCCATCAGCAATACTCAAAGATCCATCCAAGCTCTCTCAAAGATTCCTCCAAAGATCTTCTTGTTTCTTCTGTAACACCTTTTTAACACACCCAAGAAGTGGGTGTGTATCTCACTTTACTACCTCACTGACAATGTCATATGATGCTATGTTATGTAGGCTGCCATAGCAACCAAGCATGTGGCTATTTTGAGTAATGCCACTTTTAACCTGTAGGGGCAGTGGTGTATAATGAATAATTCCTAATGATAGGTCATCCAGGGTTAATCCTAATTTATGGCCCCCTTTGACCTAAATCTTGGTGGAGCACCATAAATTGTTTTATATGTCAAGCAATTGTCAGACATCCTGGCATTTCCAGTAAATTTGTGGACTGGGAAAGTTTACATACCATTAGTTTAGACCATTTGTTGAATTCTTAGGGAAGTGAAATCCTTAGAAGTACTTATCAAAGCACTGGGTATGAAGGAGGATAACGTCGAGGCCAACCCTGCTGATTTTTGACTCTCTCATGGATATTATATAAAGAAGTTAAAAAAGGCTGCATAGTGTAAAACCGTGGTGGTTTTATTAAAAAAATGTTGGTAAGTACCACACATGAATATAAAATTCCTACATTAAAGTCTGCAGATCTCAATCAAAATAGAGTGGTGTAGTTGAACATAGACTCCGCCCTACTAGTTTTGTCATACATGACGTCTTGGTTTTATTGAAAAAATGTTGCTAAAAGTTTCCACACGTACAATAAAGTGGCACACATGAATATCAATTTCCTACATAAAAGTCTGAAGATCTTGATTAAAATAGAGTGGTGTAGTTGAACATAGACTCCGCCTTACTAGTTTTGTCATACATGACGTCGTCGGGGGCATACATACATAACTTTTTTCTCATTATTATAATTTATTATTATTAATTCATTACATTACATTAGTTTAGATGCGGCATTCATTATTTCGGATAATTCGTAACTTCGGATAAACTCATAAACATTATAGATACTAATAGCCAAATTTGAAAGGAAATTCCAATACCTATAATTTAATAGTTATTAAATTATAGTTATTATTATTAGTTAGTTATTATTTTGGATTTTCACATTTTTAAGTTTTCGGCTTTTTGTTCTTTTGAATTTTCGGATTTTCATTCTTATTTTCAAAATTTTTAAGGAAAAATTTGTTAAACGGGTTTTCTTTAATTTGAATATTTCTGAATTAACAAATGTGTCGAATTTCACTGAAAAAAACTCATCTGGAACAAAACTAATTGTACATGTCTAGAAGGGGCAGCACTGGAAGCCAGTTGGCTCTTCTGCATGCACATGTACATAAAGGGAACCTGTTGATAGGAGGAGAGTTAATGACCTGTCTTCTGCTCCTTCATTGTCCAATCAGCATTCTGGGGGGGGTGACATCACTGCCTTCCTTAGCCACTCCCGGACTGCCGCACGAATATATACATCGGCACTTTAAAGAGGGATATCTCTGTTATGGCAGCAGCTATAACCCAGGTATTTATCTCTTTAGCCGGCGGTCCAGTTTCCCGATAATAGTGGTCTTTACAGCGGACTCGCCACGATGATCACCTTTATCGCGGCGGGAGAGGGGCCTCCCTTTCCCGCCGCTCTCCATGCCCTCCGCCTCTTACCGGAGCTGTCGGTAGCGGCAGTGGCGATCGGGTCCTTCGCATTGCTGGGTATGGAGACAAGTCACTACCTCCCATAGCTCTTAAAGGGCAATTTTTTTGTAATTTTTTCAAATCTCTTATTGCATTTAAGTCCAAATATGGCATATGAGGTCTTTTTGATCCCAGATCTCATATTTAAGAGGACCTGTCATGCTTTTTTCTATTACAAGGGATGTTTACATTCCTTGTAATAGGAATAAAAGAGACACAATAAAAAAAAAAAAAAAAAAAATAGTGTAAAAAAATAAAGATAAAATAAATAAGAAAAAAATGTAAACGCGCCCCGTCCCGCCGAGCTCGCGTGCAGAAGCAAACGCATACGTGAGCAGCGCCCGCAAATAAAAATGGTGTTAAAACCACACATGTGAGGTATCGCCGCGATCGTTAGGGCAAGAGCAATAATTCTCACCCTAGACCTCCTCTGTAACTCAAAACATGCAACCCGTAGAAGTTTTTTTAAACGTCGCCTATGGGGATTTTTAAGGGTAAAAGTTTGTCGCCATTCCACGAGCAGGCGCAACTTTGAAGCGTGACACATTGGGTATCAATTTACTCGGCGTAACATTATCTTTCACAGTATAAAAAAAAAATTGGGCTAACTTTACTGTTGTTTTATTTTTTAATTAAAAAAAGTGTATTTTTTCCAAAAAAAAGTGTGCTTGTAAGACCGCTGCGCAAATACGGTGTGACATAAAGTATTGCAATGACCACCATTTTATTCTCTAGGGTGTTAGAAAAAAATGTATAATGTTTGGGGGTTCTAAGTAATTTTTTTTAACTTAAACAACAAATCTGAGTGGTTAACAGAGGAAAGAGGTTTCACCTCTCTGGGTGTGCTATCTGGCAGGGGTGTACACATTATAAAGATAACTGGATAGAATTACAGATAATTTTTAGATAAATAGTAAATAGTAAATAATTAAATGTCCTAATAATCAAGGTTTTATTTCAATTTTTTTTTTTAATTAGTCATTTAATTTCTAAAATATAAACAGATAGAGTAAAATCTGAGCAATAAAACAAAGAATCAGAGTAGAGGGGTAGCTGGAACTTTCTTCAGTGCTGCCCGTACATTCGTAGTTAACCGTCTCTTGTACCGTATATTTACCGAGATATTGTGTGCCAAATTCACAAACGCTATCAGTGGCGCAACCCCGATAGGAAATCTGCTCCTGCCAGAATGGTATTTTATCCGTGTAGTTAAAATATTCTGGTGAGCCGCTCCCATACCAGTAGTTTTCCAAATATGTGTCATCATAGTATGCTGGAAAAATAAATAAATATTCCCGATAAGAAAACGTTCAATGCTATTATATTTTTTTTCTATTTTATTCCTTTATTTTCTATTTTATTCTCTTTTGGAAACGTGAAAACTGTTCGAATTTAAAAACTATTCTAAATTGATTTGAAAATGTTTCCAATCGCGTTGAATTTTTTCCATTATTGTGGTTTGTTTTGTAAATTCGGTGCTATTGTAAATCAGATACGTGCAAATTTCCAAAAAATGTGTCCAAATATCAATTTGGAACAAAACAAACTGCACGTGTCTAATTGCAAACCATTGCACAGACCAGGTATGTATGCCATGTTTGTTTGTTTTTTTATTCCTTTACAAACAATTTAAGTTTTGTCTTGGATACACTTTAAAAATTAAACAAAAATTAACTCCAAACTGTTATTATTTCCCTTTATTTCATAAAAAAAAATCCAAATAAAAAAAAAGATACATACTGTATATACTCGAGTACAGGGTGACCCGAATATAAGCCGAGGCACCTAATGTTACCACAAAAAACTGGCAAAACGTATTGACTCGAGTATAAGCCTAGGGCAGTGATGACAGATGTTTTGGAACTACATTTCCCATGATGCTCAGGCACTCTGCAGTGTAGTGGAGCATCATGGGAAATGTAGTTCCAAAACATCTGGGGTGCCAAGGTTCGCCATCACTGGCCTAGGGTGTCCATCTGCATGCCTCACTGTGCCTCACTTTGCCTCACTGTGCCCATATGCATGTCTCACTGTGCCCATGCCTCACTGTGCCCATGCCTCACTATGCCCATGCCTCACTGTGTCCATGACTAGACTGATGTTTAACATGGGAGTCTATGGAAGGGGTGCCCGGATTTGAAAAATTGGTGCTCCCCAGCTGTAGGTGCCCCAGACAACAAACTTTGCCCACTTGTAGAGGAGAAATAGGGGTACATGTGTGCCAAGGTCCGGGTATAGGGGACCTACGACTGGCCAGTCTCGGGTCCCCAAAGTCACTGAAGAAATGACCAATTAACATGGGAGTCTATAAAAGGGGTGCCCGGTTTGAAAAATTAGTGCTCCCGAGCAGTAGGTCCCCCAGACAACAGACTTTGCACACTTGTAGAGGAGAAATGGGGCTACATGTGTGCCAAGGCCTGGGTCCAAGGGACCTACGACTGGCCATGACCGGGTCCCCAAATTCACCAGCCATAGGTCCCTCGGACAACAAACTTTGCACACTTGTAAAGGAAGAGTGTACCAAGGCTGGGGTCCAGAAGGCCTTCGGCCAGCCGGTACCGGGTCCCCATATCTGGGAGATCAGGTGCAAAAAGGTGACTCGAGTATAAGCCAAGGGAGGCATTTTCAGCACAAAAAAAAATTCCTGAAAAACTTGGCTTATACTCGAGTATATACAGTATTTGGAATACTTGTAGACAGATCCCCCTAAAGAATATTACCTGTATATTCTGTGGTTTTCAAAGCACAGTTGGTCTCGTCCCCTCGACACGCCATAAATCCATCAGGTTCACAATTAAACGTTTTACGAGAAGCGCAGGCGGGACATGTTACTCCATTGGGCTCAGAGTTTGTCTTTAGTACTATAAAATAAAACAATGAAGTCATATAGATCTTCTGCGTGTAATAATGTAATTTTCCTTAATGGCGTTAACATTTCACAATTTTACAGACATTAAATACAAATTCAACCTAACGCTACCCAGCCAATGTCGGCAAACGTCTTGAAGCCACTTGTTTGATACTCACTTTACTAGCGATTTCAAATCTTAGACTTGTTCTTCGCTATAATTTTAACCCTTTCATGCCTACACCTATTTCTGACATTTGTTGCTTACAAGTTAAAATTCATTTTTGTTGCTATAAGATTACGTAGAACCCCCAAACATTATATATATATATATATATATATATATATATATATATCCCTAGCCCTATGTGCTTTTGTATTTGTCTTATCTATATATAATACACTCTTCAAATGTGCTTTAACCACTTGCTTACTGGGCACATATACCCCCTTCCTGCCCAGATGAAATTTCAGCTTTCAGCACTGTCACGCTTTGAATGACAATTGCGCGGTCGTGCGACGTGGCTCCCAAACAAAATTGACGTCCTTTTTTTCCCCACAAATAGAGCTTTCTTTTGGTGCTATTTGATCACCTCTGCGGTTTTTATTTTTTGCGCTATAAACAAAAATAGAGCGACAATTTTGAAAAAAAAACACAATTTTTTTACTTTTTGCTATAATAAATATCCAATAAAAAAAATAAAAAAAATTTTTTCTCAGTTTAGTCCGATACTTATTCTTCTATATTTTTGGTAAAAATAAAAATCGCAATAAGGCGTATAGTGCTCTTATGTCCCTGTCTCCATGACCGCTGATCGCAGGTGCCCGGAGGACATTGCAGCCGCCAGGCACGCGCATCGGCAACTGACTGTTGCTGCAGGTGTGCGCCTGGAGGCCGTATAAAGACGGCCTCCTGGCAATTGAGAGCCGCATTGCGGCCGTAAAAAGCCACCATGCGGGCGGGAATTGGTTAAAATGCATGGTTTTTCCTTTTATGAACAAGAAAAAAATGCTGTTATGCCACTGGTCTGGTATAATAATGCTATGGGGCTGGTATGAAATTATTTCCAGGGCTGGTTTTTATTCCCACTTTAAGGTTAATACAAAAAAAAAAAAACAGAGACCCTCCATGTTACTCTCCAATGTTTTTACAAAAAAAATCACTTATTATTTTAGATACTTACCAGCAGGTACATCCGGGGTGCAAAAGTCGGTGTCACAGCAGGCGGTAGCCAACCAAGTCGATTCTTGTCCAGAGCTGAAACTTCCAATCATATTGCATTGTTCCGGAGGAATACAGTCATTGAAAACGTAAACATAAGTAAGCTCCTTGGAAAAATCTGCAGATAGAAATGCAGTCACAGTTGGAAATGCTTTAAATTTGTATCAAATGCGAAAATAACTTTCACTATTTTCCAAAACATATCAAAGGTTAACTCAGATATTAACCACTTGAGGACCGCCACACGACCATATACGTCGACAAAATGGCATGGCTTGGCACAAGGGCGTACATGTACGTCCCCTTTCAGAGCCCAGCCGTGGGTCGCACGGCGTGCCGCCGACAGCGCGCTTGTGACCTGGTCCTCTCCTCCGTGTCCGCCCCCCACGGGAACAGTGGACCTGATTGCCGCCGGTGTCCCACGATCGGGTCACAGAGAGGAAGAACGGAGAGAGATAAGTCTAAACAAACCTTTCCCTGTGCTTCCTAGTGTGGCTGTCACTGATCGTCTGACCCCTGTGTTAGGGAACGCCGATCAGTGATGTCACATGCACAGCCACGCCCCCCCACAGTAAGAACACTCCTTTAGGGCGAACTTAACCGCTACAGCTCCCCCTCCTGGTTAACCCCTTCACTACCAGTGTAATTTTTACAATAATCAATGCATTTTTATAGCACTGTTCGCTGTAAAAATGACAATGGCCCCAAGATAGCGTCAAAAGTGTCCGATGTGTCCGCCATAATGTCGCAGTCACAAAAATCGCTGATCGCCGCCATTACTAAATAAATTATGCAAAAAATTAAAACAGCAGAGGTGATGAAATACCACCAAAAGAAAGCTCTATTTGTGGAAAAAAAAGGACGCCGATTTAGTTATGGGAGCCACGTCGCACGACCGCTCAATTGTCAGTTAAAGCGACACAGTGCCGAATCGCAAAAAGGGGCCTGGTCCTTTACTGCATAAAAGTCCGGGTCCTAAGTGGTTAAAAATCTCATTAGTAAAGCAGAACCCCAGGCAATTTAACTTTTTAAACTTTGCAGTGTTACCACTTTAACCGCTTCAATACCGGGCACTTTCGCCCACTTCCTTCCCAGGCCAATTTTCAGCTTTCATCGCTCTCCCACTTTCAATGACTTTTGCGCTATCATGCAATGCTGTGTAATGGAGGTGAAACTCAATGGGGTTCAGGCTGAATATCTGCTGCTGTTCCAAAATTATTTGTGTGGAGATGCCTGCCCACAGGCGCAAACACAAGAACAGTTACTTCCTTATCTCTGATTTATTACAGGCAGTGCCAAGCTCTTTTACACACAGCACAATAAAGCATACATCACTATTATGTTAATGTGAGTCTAAAAAGGCACATCTGATTGGCTGGTGCTTGTTTGTCACTTGTTCAATCTTCCCATTTCCTTATTCTTTCAATGCGTGGGTAGTAAGGGGTGGGCGCCATCTTTAGCTTCAGTCATCTCGCTGGGAGGGGGTGTTACTAGAGACCATTTTGAGTAGGGACTTTACTAAAGCAGTTTATAAATGTGTAGCGCCTGGTTACTTCAAAGTAACAGTGCTATTTAAATTTAGAGGGTGATCAGAGTGTTAATTGAACTCTGATCCAGTTAATGTGTTCAAAATTGGGTCTCTGTCTCAGCTTGGCTCTGTGCTGTGGGCTTATCCTGTTGTTGACGAGAATTTCGCAATCAATTTCGCATTCGCATTAGCGAAATTTTGCATTCGCATTAGCGAAATTTCGCATTCGCATTAGCGAAATTTCGCAAATTTTTTTTTTTGATAAAATATCACGAATATTCGTTATTAACGAATATTTCGCGAATATTCTTCTATATATAGTGAAATATCGCAATATCGAATATGGCGTATTCCGCTCAACACTGTTAATGACCAATTAAAAACAATTGCATTTATCTCGTCATGAAAAACGTCTAAAACTAAGCCTAAAGCCCCGTACACACGGTCGGACTTTTGGCCAACCAACTTCAAAATCTGCAACTTTTCGAATTTGTCCGACCGTGTGTACGTTCCATCGGACCAACTTTTTTGAGTTTCATCGGACAAAAAGTTGGGTCTGCGAACGGACCAACTTTTCGGCAACAAAAGTCCGATGGTGCCTAGTCCGACCGTGTGTACAGCAAACCATCAGACTTTTGGACAAATTACAAATGCGCCTGCTCAGAACCAATGTTAAAATCAACCAACAATAGCAGAAGTTAACCAAAGGGTGGCAGTAAAGAGCAGAAAAGAGCAGAAAAAACATGTGATGATGGAAAAGTTTTAGAAAAGTTTGCAGAAAAGTCTGACTGTGTGTATGCTATGGGTGTGACCGGACAAATCAATTAGGACAAAAATCCAAGGGAAATTTTATTGGATGTCCTACCGTGTGAAGTTCGTTTTCATCGGTCCAAACCGATCATGTGTAGGTCCCATTGGTCCGTTATCCTTCGGTCCAAAAACAGAGGGCTTGCTTTAAAATTGAACCGATGGACGGCTAACCGATAGGTCAAAACCGATCGTTAGTACGCACGAGCATCGGTTAAAAATCTACGCATGCTCAGAATCAAGTCAACGCATGCTTGGAAGCATTCAACTTCGTTTTTTTCATCACGTCGTTGTGTTTTACGTCACTGCGTTCTGACACGATTGGTTCATGAACCGATGATGTGTAGGCACATCAGTCCATCAGTCAGCTTCATCGGTGAACCGATAGTGTGTACAGGGCTTTAGTGTTTTGACTAAAATGCCATTTTAGTTTTAGGTGTATTTTAGTAATCTCAATTGTTTTAGTTGTATTTTAGTCGACTAAAATGGTATTAAGTTAGTCGACTAAAATGTTTTAGTCAACAAAATTAGCACTGGTTGTAACATGACAAATTGTGGGAAATTTCAAGGGGTATGAAGACTTTTTCATGGCACTGAATGAAAAAATACATTTTATAAAGTGAATAACGTAAGACCACATGCAATCTGAAGGTACTTTCTCAGATATGATAAACTTACCTTGGTAGTATTCAAAGATTGTGGTGGAACACAAATATTCAAGTGGGCAGCTTATCTCTCCCCATCTGCAGAGGTCTGCCTGATGTGTAAACGTCCAACAAAAATAACAAAGTCTAGTGTAATCTGTAACATAAGAATAACTCGTTAATTAAAAATGAATTAAAGGGAAAGTAAAACATCTATATTAAAAAGAGGGAAGAAAAAAAGATAAGAATAGAAAAAGAAAGAAAGTAAAAAAAAAAAAAAAAAATGGAGAAACAAGAAAAAAGGAAAAAAAGGAATAGTAAATAAAATGAATAAAAAAAAAGAAAGCGAGACACATGGAAGAAAAAAAAAATAGGACATATGGGAAAAAGAAAAGAAAGCAAAAAAAAAAAAAAAGACAAAAGGAAGAGAAGGAAAAGAAAAGTAAATAAAAACAAGGAAAATTTAGAGAAGGAAAAAGAAAAGAAGAAAGGGACATGATAAAAACAATGGAAACAACTAAAAACTAAAGCAGAAAAAAAAAAAGAAGGGGAAAAAAAGGGGGGGGGGAATTCAAGAAATCTAAATTGAAGATAAGAGAGGGAAGAAAATTAAGAAAATAAATGTAAAAAGAGAGAAACCAAAAAAAAAGCAAGAAAGTAGGAAAAAAAAAAAAAAGAAATGAGAGAGCTAGACATCTAGAGAGAAGAAAACGATTTACTTACCTGATCCTGTGCTGGATCCTGCAAGAACTGATAGTAGAACATAAAGCCGTACTACAGACATCTCTGTAATGTCCCAGCTGCATGTATGATGATTACCGATGTAAACCTTACTGGTTGGCTACAACCTTTATATGAAATAAGTAATGGGGTGGAGAACGGGACATGAAATGCTCGTCATATTACTAACATATGTTCAGTTTCATAATATAGCGTGACAATCTATTTTCATAATTGCATTCAGTATTACATAATATACGGCACATTTAATGTAGAGATAGCATCTTATTTGCATCTTCAGAGGCATCTTGGGTACATTTTATGGCATCGTAATCAGTGTTTAACATGCCATGGTCTTCTCAGGGACATGTAATAAGGTTGGCTGTATTACAATTTAACCACTTAAGACCCGGACCAAAATGCAGCTAAAGGACCTTGCCCCTTTTTGCGATTCGGAACTGCGTCGCTTTAACTGACAATTGCGCGGTCGTGCGATGTGGCTCCAGCGGCAATCGGGTCCGCGAATCCCACGGTCTCGGTCCCGGAGCTTCGGACCGGGTCACGGGAGTGCGCCTCGGGTGTGCGCCCGCGACCCACGGCTGGGTACGAGCACAGCACTGCAGAGGAACTGCAGTCTGCTCACATAATCTGTAATTTAAAAAAAACGTTAAACTTACCAGTAATGTTATTTCTAGGAACCTTCCAGGACAGCTACTTGAGACATGATTGGCTCCGCCCTCTACAGGAAACACAAATCAGACACACTTTAAAAAACCCCTCCCTTTCCCCTGCCCTTCAGTTGTATGAAGATCAAGAAACCGTCCACCCAAAGTAAACTCAGAAGAGGTTACGTTAATGGGCCCAGTGAATAATGAATGGGTGGGAATATAGACGCTGTCCTGGAAGGTTCCTGGGAAGACTGTTACCGGTAAGTCTAACGGGGGTTTTCCACCCTCACCTTCCAGGACAGCTACTTGAGAGGATAAGCAATATTCTATACCTTAGGGAGGGACAACAGCCTGAAGTACTTTCCTTCCAAAGGAGAGGTCCTGGCTGGAGAGCATCTGGACCCTATAATGCTTGATGAATGCATGAGAGGAGGACCAGACAGCAGCTTTGAAAATATCATCCCATGATGCACCCACTCTTTCTGCCCAAGATGCAGCTAAAGACCTAGTAGAGTCAGCCCTAAACTTGGAAGGAGGGGACTGAAGATCTATAAGCTGCACAAATAGCTTCTCTAATCCATCTGGTGATGGAACCCTTGGAAGCCCCGGAACCCTTCTTGGGACCACTAAAAGTAACCAGTAATTGAGAAGTTTTCCTAAACTCACTAGATACTTCTAAATAATGAAGAAGACATCTTCTCACATCTAAGAGACTAAATCTTTCCTCCTCTGCATTCCCAGGGGAGGAACAAAAGCTAGGAAGAACCGCCTCTTGGGATCTATGGAACTCAGACGACACTTTGGGTAAATACAATGGGTCAGACCTGATAACTAATCTGTCGTCTAAAATTCTGAGGGAAAGGGTCCTTACACGAGAGAGGCCCTGAATCGGAAACGGGGCTCTGGTAATAGCATTCAACACCAATGACAGGTCCCAGGGGGGAATCTGCCTAACGACTCTTGGTGTCTATCTAGCCCTGGCAGAAAGGAATCTTTTAGTCAACGGTTCTTCCGCTAGTCTATTCCCCAAGAACAGAGACAGAGCAGCAACTTGAACCCTAAGGCCTCGTACACACAATCAAATCTGTCCGCTGGAAACGGTCCGCTGGACCGCTTCAGCAGACAGATTCGATCGTGTGTACGGCCGAGCCGACGGATTTGGCCACCCGACAGATTTCAAAGCATGCTTTGAAATCTATCGGGTGGGAATCCGTCCGCCCGACATGTCTGCTGGTTAGTACACTTACCAGCAGACATGTCGTCCCGCACCGCCGCCGCACCGCCGCCGAATGGATTCGGGGCGCATGAGCGGAAGTGTTTTACTTCCTGGTGCGGTGACGTGGCGGCGTCAACGTCACCGCCACGTCACCGACACGTCAGCGCGCCGTCTGCTGGCAGGGATTTTGGTTTGCTCGTGTGTACACGCGAGCAAACCAAAATCCCAGCAGACAGATTTGAACAAATCTGTCTGCTCGTGTGTACGAGGCCTAAGAGTGCTGACAGCAAGCCCCTTTTCCACCCCCTTCTGTAAAAAAATCCAGAACACAAGGGAAAGAAAACAAGTCCACTCCAGCACATTTTTGCCAGGCCACAAATGTTTTCCAAACTTTGCCATAAATCTTCCTTGTGACAAGTTTATGGCTGTCTAGAATAGTTTTTATAACCCTAATTGAACATGCTTTTAACTGTAGGATGCACCAGCCTCCAAGCCGTCAAATTGTAAATCTGAGGGTTTGGATCGGGCACTGGACTCTGACGGAGAAGGTCCCTCCTCTCTGGAAGGGGACTCTATTGAAAGTGCTTTTAGTCTGGAGAACCAACTTCTCCTGGGCCAACATGGAGCAAATAGAATTACTTCTGCTTGTTCCTGCACAACCTTCCTGACTACTAGAGGCAATAGTGGAAATGGAGGGAAAGCGTAATCTAGGGAAAAATTCTACTGGAGAGAGAGCGCATCCTTCCCTAGGGACTCCATCTCCCTTTCCAGGGAAAAATGAAGCTTCTTGTTCTAGGTGGAAGCAAACAGATCCACTCTGGTCATCCCCCACCGTGCTACTAACTCCTGGAAGATTTCCTGGTTCAGCTCCCAACTGCTGGGGCTGATAGCGACTCTGCTCAGATAATCTGCCAACACATTCATCGTCCCGCTTATGTGGACTGCCCTGACCAAGAAAACATTGTCCTTTGCCCAGGAAAGAATCTCTTGACTTAACTTTAGCAGACTGTCTGAGCGAGTACCGCCCTGTTTGTTGAGGTAAGCCACTGTTGTGACATTGTCTGAAAAAACTAACAGGTCCCTCGCACGGACTATGGAAGCGACTAAAGCTTTCCCTACCACAGGAAACTCCCTGAAGCTTGCTCCTCTGGCAGCCAAGACCCCTGAGATTTCCAGCCTTCTGAGTGAGCTCTCCAACCTCACAAGCTGCTGGCATTCGTGGTAATCTTTACAGGGGAATGCTGGGCCCAAGCCTTCCCCGCCTGCAGATGTTCTGGCCGGTCCCACAAAATTGAGGGAATTGTCTCCTAGGAGTTGAATAACCTGGTCCAAAGAGGATCTTTTGCAGTCCCAACAGCGTAGAAGAAACACCTGCAGGGGCCTGGAATGTAATTGGGCCCAGGTCACTCCCGGAATCACTGCAAACATCAAGCCCAACAGCTGCATTGCTCGACGCAGGGAGGCCTGGGGACTGCACTTGAAACTTTGCACGAAGAGAAGGATCTTGGAGATCTTCTCCTTCGGAACATAAATATTTTGGGCGACTGAGTCTATTCGGTAGCCCAAAAACAGATGGCTCTGGGAGGGGACCAGAGCGGATTTCTGCAAATTGACTTTCCAACCCAATCTTGAAAGGGTCTGCAGAAGTACCTGTAGATCCTGAGCAAGAGTCTATTTGTCTTGTGCAAAGATCAAAAAGTCATCCAAGTATGGGATAAATTAGATCTTTTGTAGACGAAACAAGGCCATGACCTCGGCCATGACCTTTGTGAAGATTCTCAGGGTACCAATGGGCACTGATAGGCAGCATTGATGAGCACTGATAGGCAGCATTGATGGGCACTGATAGGATGCACTGATGATCAGGGCACTAATTATCAGTGTAAACAATTCACTGACATTGTAGCCTCTCCTTTCCCTACACAGACACAGCGTGGGAGGAAAGGGCTGCCGATAACCAGCAAGTCTGTTTACATGTGATCAGCTAATCACATGGTAAACAGGCACCGTAATTGCACTGGATGCACGTCCCAGGGGACACGTGGGAGGCAGTGTTCTAGCTGGATGTCCATGGACGCCCTCCCAAAATTGGAAGCCTGGGGCTCGGATGGAGGGGGGGGGGCATCATGGTTTCTTGCACCAGGGCCCTGAGGGTTCTAGTTACACCTTTGGTGGCACATATACAGCAGCAGGTAGGTATCAAGCAAAAGCCTGATGCCTGAAGTTGCTAATTTACTGGCTATATGTGTATACTCATTGTGCTGTAACCTCTTTGTATTATATATTGATTTTGGTTGTTATTTTGGGATCCACCTGGTTACTCACTTAGATAACTAACCTTACCTGGTGATGCTGCCCACCCTCTTAACCACTTGCTTACTGGGCACATATACCCCCTTCCTGCCCAGGCGAAATTTCAGCTTCCGGCACTGCGTCACTTTAACTGACAATTGCGCGGTTCCCAAACAAAATGTATGTCTTTTTTTTCCCCACAAATAGAGCTTTCTTTTGGTGGTATTTGATCACCTCTGTGGTTTTCATTTTTTGCGCTATAAACAAAAATAGACCGATACGTATTCTTCTACATATTTTTGCTAAAAAAAAAAAATGTTTTACTTTAATAAATAACCCAATTAAAAAAAAAAAAATCTCAGTTTAGATCGATATGTTTTCTTCTACATATTTTTGATAAACAAAATAAAAATTTCCTAGGAGTGATTCTAACTGTGGGGAAAGGGGACTGACTAGGGGAGGTGACCGATCTGTGTCCCTATGTACAAGGGACACAGCATTGGTCTCCTCTCCCTGACAGAACATGGATCTGTATGTGTTTACACATACAGATCCAGGTCCTTGTCTGTGACATCGCGGCCGACCAGGCACGCGCATCGGCACCGCAGTGGTTGGAGGAGCCGAGGACGTCTATAGACGTCCTCCCAGCAATTGAGAGCCTTGTGGCCGTCTTTTGCCTATGGCCGGGATACCAAGTGGTTAAACACATATATATATATGTATATGACCAGAGCTTTTTTTCTCAGAAAATAGGTGCAGGAACTCAACCACGACCCGTTCAGATTTCACAAACAGTAGAAGGGTCTTAAAGGGGCATTAAATACCAGAATTGCATTACATACAGTGTGCAGAGTTCAGGGGGTTACAAAGCAGTCACTTGTAAACACAGAAACCAGACTTCTGTGTTCACAAGTGATTGTGGTGAGCGGGCACCAAAGGGTCTGAGCCAAAGGTGGTGGAACTGAGTTCCACCAAGTTCCCCCAGAAAAAAAGCCCTGTATATGACACAGAGTAGCAATGATGTCATCAGATCAGCACCATTCTCTGCATTATCAGGACTGACCACCTCCAAGATCCACAAAGGAAGAGACCCCTGGAACATTACATGACCAACCTGAAGACATCAGAGGAAGAATAGGCAAGAATAATAATAAAAAATAAAAAAACATAAAATGCAGATGGGGGTGGAGGTGGGCCTTAAGCCGCGTACACACAATCGGTTCAAACCGATGAAAACAGACTGAAGTTTGTTTAAAAACGGTCCAAACCGATCGTGTGTAGGCCCCATCGGTCCGTTATCCTTCGGTCCAAAAACAGATGGCTTGCTTTAAAATTGAACCGATGGACGGCTAACCTAAGGTCAAAACCGATCGTTAGTACGCGCGAGCATCGGTTAAAAATCCACGCATGCTCAGAATCAAGTCAACGCATGCTTGGAGGCATTCAACTTCATTTTTTTCATCACGTCATTGTGTTTTACGTCACTGTGTTCTGACACGATCGGTTCATGAACCGATGGTGTGTAGCCACATCAGTCCATCAGTCAGCTTCATCGGTGAACCAATGAAAACAGTCCGTCGGACCGTTCTCATTGGATGGACCGATCGTGTGTACAGGGCTTAAAGCGGAGTTCCACCATTAAAACCACTTTCTTTCATCCCATCCAGCATACTGGCGTCAGCGCCAGTATGCTGTTTTTTTTTTTTTTTTTTAATCCACGTACTTACTTTATAATAGATCATTTAATTTTGGGCGCAACGCGGTATGACGCCGCTATAAGGCGTCACACCTTCCGGAAACAGCCGACTAGCGTTCGGCTCTTCTCGGCGCCTACGCACAGACCCAGAAGCTGACTGCGCAGGCGCCGTATATAGCCGCGTCACGCCCTCCGAAAAAAGCCGAACTAGGACTGGCTATTTACGGCGCCTGCGCAGTCAGCTCCTGGGTCTGTGCGCAGGCGCCGAGAAGAGCCGAACGCTAGTCGGCTGTTTCCGGAAGGCGTGACGCCTTATAGCGGCGACATACTCGGCGGTGCGCCCAAAATGAAATGATCTATTATAAAGTAAGTACATGGATTAAAAATTAAAAAAAAAACAGGATACTGGCGCTGACGCCAGTATGCTGGATGGGATGAAAGAAAGTGGTTTTAAGGGTGGAACTCCGCTTTAAGGTTCTTGGTGGGGGGAAGGGGGGAAGGCGTGGGGGGAGCTTGGGCTTTAACAATTGCGTAGTTTAAAAAAACTCAAACTGTTCATAAGATAACATTGGTTATGTTTGGATGATGTTTGGGTTGAGGTCCAGATGTCTTTTGTAATGGCTTAGCGATGATGCTGATGATAATGAAGTGTAAAAACATGCATACAATTATTACCGTGATACGAAACTCACACACCCAAAGTCTGGGTGCAAATTTAAATAGGCCCCAATACCTTTACGTAAATTGTGGTCACATTATTCTACTGTCTGTACATACAGTATGTAAAATCGATAGATGACATGAATTTGTATTTTATGCTTATTGTAAGACACATTTTAATATTTTATTTTGTTACTGGCATGCTACATACTTCAAGGTGTTGATGTCTTCATATCTCCATGATGTGACTTTCCATATTCTGCATATGAAGGTTGGTGGAAAGCCCTACAGCAAGCGGAGTGGAGCGTGTTCCACCCCTCCCATCGATTTTTTATTGCCTGTCTGTTTATTAATAAAATAATTTATGACATCAACAAACACAAACATGGTCACCAAGCATAGGTTTAGGTGGAGTAATAATTAATAATATATATATATATATATATATATATATATATATATATATATATATATATATTTATATTTATATTTATACATACATATGCTTTTCTCAATCTTTTTACTTCAGATTTCCTGACGAGAAACCTCAGAACCTCTTAAGCCCTGTACACACGATCGGTCCATCCAATGAGAACGGTCCGACCGACCCTTTTCATCGGTTCACCAATGAAGCTGACTGATGTGCCTACACACCGTCGGTTCATGAACCGATCGTGTCAGAACGCGGTGACGTAAAACACGACGACGTAGTGAAAAAAACAAAGTTGAATGCTTCCAAGCATGCGTTGACTTGAGTCTGAGCATGCGTGGATTTTTAACCGATGCTCGCGCGTACTAACGATTGGTTTTGACCCATCGGTTAGCCGTCCATCGGTTCAATTTCAAGCAAGCCCTCTGTTTTTGGACCGAAGGATAACAGACCGATGGGGCCTACACACGATCGGTTTGGACGGATGAAAACAAACTTCAGTCCGTTTTCATCGGTTTGAACCGATCGTGTGTACGCGGCTTTGTGTGTACAAGGTTCTGAGGTTTCTCGTCAGTAAGGATGAGCCGAACACCCCCCTGTTCGGTTCGCATCAGAACTTGCGAACACACCAAATGTTCGTGTGAACTTTAGAACCCTGTTAAAGTCTATGGGACTCGAACATTTGAAATCTAAAGTGTTAATTTTAAAGGCTAATATGCAAGTTATTGTAATAAAAAGTGTTTGGGGACCCGAGTCCTGCCCCAGGGGACATGTATCAATGCAAAAAAAAGTTTTAAGCCGTTTTTTTCAAGAGCAGTGAATTTAATAATGCTAAAAGTGAAACAATAAAAGTGTAATATTACTTTAAATTTCGTACCTGGGGGGGTGTAAAGTCAGCATGTGAAAAAGCGCATGTTTCCCGTACATAGAACTGTCCCTGCACAAAGTGTCATTTCTGAAAGAAAAAAAGGCTTTAAAAACCGCGGCTTTGCGGCTATAATGAATTGTCGGCTCTGGCAATTCAGAGATGATTCATTCATAAAAAAAATAAAAAAAAGTGGGGGTCCCCCCCAAATTCCATTCACAGGCCCTTCAGGTCTGATATGGATATTAAGGGGAACCCCGCGGTCAATTTAAAAAAAAAATTACGTGGGGTTCCCCCCAAGTATCCATACCAGACCCTTTCGGTGGTTGTGGGGGTATGCGGGCGGGGGGCTTATCAGAATCTGAAAGACCTCTTTAACAAAGGGGACCCCAGATCCTGCCCCCCCATGTAAATTGGTAATGGGGGTACACTGTACCTCTAACATTTCACGAATGAAGTGTAAATGGTTAAAAAAAAAACACAGACACCGTAGAAAAAAATCTTTTATTAATTAAAAAAAATAATAATAATTCAGCGGTGGTAATCCACTCTCGATGCGGCTCCCTGCTCCAACATTGTCTTATATCCAGCGACGGATGATCTCTCCAGTAGTGTTGAGCAGAATATGCCATATTCGATTTCGCGATATATCTCGAATATATAGTCGAATATTCGAGATATATTCGCTAAATACGAATATTCGTGATATTTTTTGGAAATGAAATGATTGCGAAATTTCGCTATTGCGAATGCGAATGCGAAATTTCGAGAGATGCGGAAGGAGCACTCTGATTGGCTCAGAATATTCGTGATATTTTATAATACCAAATAATTGCGAATATTCGAGAAATGCGGAATGAAGCACTCTGATTGGCTCAGAATATTCGTGATATTTTATAATACCAAATAATTGCGAATATTCGAGAAATGCGGAATGAAGCACTCTGATTGGCTCAGAATATTCGTGATATATTACAATACAAAATAATTGCGAATATTCGAGAAATGCGGAAGGAGCACTCTGATTGGCTCAGAATATTCGTGATATATTACAATACAAAATAATTGCGAATATTCGAGAAATGCGGAAGGAGCACTCTGATTGGCTCAGAATATTCGTGATATATTACAATACAAAATAATTGCGAATATTCGAGAAATGCGGAATGAAGCACTCTGATTGGCTCAGAATATTCGTGATATATTACAATACAAAATAATTGCGAATATTCGGCAAATGCGGAAGGAGCACTCTGATTGGCTCAGAATATTCGTGATATTTTATAATACAAAATAATTGCGAATATTCGAGAAATGCGGAATGGAGCACTCTGATTGGCTCAGAATATTCTTGATATTTTATCGTAATTTCGCAAAAATGCGAATGAGAAATTTATTGCGGAATTTCGACAGTAACACTCTGAAATCGAATATATGTGTTATTTTAGCTAAAAACAATATTGCGAATTTCTCGAAAATAATCGCGCGATATCGCTATTGCCGAATAATCGCATTGCGATTTATCGGCAATATAAAATGATCGCTGCAGCTACTCGGCCCAAGGTCTCTAATCATACCAGCAATGCTTTTAGACGTCGATGGGGATCTCTAGGATGTGATCTGTTCTAAAAAAAAATTGAAAAAATACGAATATTCGAAATAGCGAATATTCACCGCGAAATTCGGAATATATCGCGAATACTCGAATATGCCATATTCGAGCCGAATATTCGCAATACGAATATTCGTGAGCAACACTTCTCTCCAGCGACGGGTGATCAGCGCTCCGGTCCAGCGATGAGAAGATCCATCCGTCCAGAGCGCAGCAGGCGAGCTCCACTCTCCGCTGGACACAGCCCAGCGGAATGACACGGCGGAGCTTGACATTTCTTATATAAGGGAAGCGGCCACCTGTCACGTAACCCCGCCCCCTCTGAGGCAACCTCGGCTACGTCACTAGGAAAGGCCGGGCTTTCCCAATGACATACGAGGGTGCGGTTGGGTCTGCGGGTCCCACGGGCGCCGGATTTAAAAAAGTACACAGTATTCAGAATCGCAGTTTTCGACGATCTGAATACTTTGAAGTGCAAAGGAGGGATTGGGGGGATTGGGGGTCAGTGTGGGGTCAGTGTGACAGCAATAAAAGTGATAAAAATGTAAAAAAAAAAAAATATTTTAAAAATAAATAATATATTTATTTTTTTTAAAGCGCCCCCCTCCTCGCAAGCTTGCTCAACAAAGAAAACGCATATGGAAGTCGCGCCCGCATACAGTATGAAAACGGCACTCAAATCACACATGTGAGGTATCGCGGCGATCGTCAGAGCGAGATCAATAATTCTAGCCATAGAACTTCTCTTTAACTCTAACCTGGTAATCGTAAAAACAGTTTAAAGCGTCGCCTATGGAGATTTTTAGGTACCGTAGTTTGTCGCCATTCCACGAGTGCGTGACATGTTTGGTATCTATTTACTCGGCGTAACATCATCTTTCACATCATACAAAAAAAAATGTAATTCATGAAAGTGCATTTTTCCCAAAAAGTTGTGTCTAAAACACTGCCGCACAAATACCGTGTGACACGTGCTGCAACAATCGCCATTTTATTCTCTAGATTCTCTGCTAAAAAATATATATAATGTTTGGGGGTTCCAAGTAATGGATTTTAACTTGTAAACACCAAGGGTCAGATTCTCATATGAGATACGACGGTGTATCTTCAGATACACCGTCGTATCTCTGTTTTTCCAGCTGGGTATCTATGCGACTGATTCTTAGAATCAGTTACGCATAGATTTTGCTTAGATCCGACTTGCGTAAGTCACTTACACCGTCGGATCTAAGTTGCAATGTTACGCTGGCCTCTAGGTGGCGTTCCCGTTGATTTCTGCGTCCAATATGCAAATGAGCCTGATTCCCGAACGTATTTGCGCGCCGTCGTCGTAGTTTACGTCGTTTGCGTAAGCGTAAGGTCACAGCTGCTATAAGAGGGGTAACCTTGCATAGGTCCGGCGTATGCCATGTTAAGTATGGACGTAAGGACCGCGTCGTGTTTTTACGTCGTTTACGTAACTCGTCGTAATTAGGGCTGTGCGTTAATTACGTTGACGTCGAAACCAATGTATTTGCGGCGTACTATGGAGCATGCGCAGTGGGCTACGTTTACGGCCGTTGCATTCGCAGTTCGTTCGGTGCGGGGGCGCGCTTAATTTAAATACAAGCCGCCCCTTTGAATTACGCGGGGGTACGCCATGCCATTTACACTACTCCGCCGCAAATTACGGAGCAAGTGCTTGGAGAATACAGCACTTGCTCCTGTAAGTTGCGGCGGCGTAGTGTAAATAGCATACGTTACGCTACCCCGCCAGATATGAGAATCTGGCCCCAAATGTCAGAAATAGGCTTGGGCATGAAAGGGTTAAGCTGATCAAATGGCAGTACAGCGGACCTCCAGTTCCTGGCAATTGTTATTTTAGCTGAGATAAATATAAAAGTGAGGAGCCGCTGTTGGACTCCGCTATGCTGCCACTGAGGAGTGCATGTTTTGCTGATTTCGTCAGGCTAATCTGGGTAAGAGTATATATAAAATTGTAGACACTGATCCAAAATCTCCTGACCTTGGGGCAAGTCCACCATACAGTATGTGATAGGTGGATCCCACTTGACCACATCCTCTGAAACACCCAGAGGTGGCTTCGGGTACAAAGGTGGCCAATCTTGCCGGTACTATATACCACCTTAACCGCTTGAGGCCCGCTCTATAGCCGAATGATGGCTACAGCGCGGACCTGAAAATCCAAGGCGCCGTTAATTGACGCCCGGCCCTTTCCTCGTTCCCCACGCGCGCTCCCGAGCGCGTAGCGGGGAAATTCTGTATTGCCCGTGTCCCTTGGACGCGGCCAATTACAGATCGCCGCGAACGGCCAATCAAAGTGGCCGTTTGCAATGCGAATTGTGTGGCCAATGAGAGATGATCTCATATGTAAACATATGAGATCATCTCTCATTGCCGCCTCTCCCTCCTCACACAGAGACAGCGTGTGAGGAGGAAGAATGGATCGGTGAGTCATACAGTGCCATACAGTGAATCTCAGCCTCATCAGTGCCCACCTGTGCCGCCACACAACAGTGCCCATCTGTGCCACCACATCAGTGCCCACTTGTGCCACCACATCAGTGCTCATCTGTGCCGTCACCTCAGTGCCCACCTGTGCCGCCTCATCAGTGCATGGGGGGCATTTGTACTTTCCTGGCTTGTTAGGGTCTCAAGAAATGAGATAGGCCTTCAGTACATCAGATGTGATCAGATGTGATAATTTTTTATGATTGCACTTTAGCTTGTAGACTCTAAAACTTCCACACAGACCAAATAATTTCCAAAAAATTTGGCTTATTTTTATCAAAGACATGTAGCAGTATAAATTGTGGCCAAAATTTATGAAGAAAAATTAATAATTTGCACAATTTTATCACAGAAACTAAGGCCGCGTACACACGAGCAAATAAATCCGATCAAATCGGTCTGACAGACCGATTTGATTGGATTTGTCTGCTGGGCTATTTTGATTTGATCGTGTACACACGATCAAACCAAAATCCCCGCCGGCAGACAGCGCGGTAAAGTGGCAGTGACGTTGACGCCGCCACATCACCGCACCAGGAAGTAAAAAACTTCCACTTCCACGCAGACATGTCGGACGGACGGGTTCCCAGCAGACAGATTTTAAAGCATGCTTTAAAATTTGTCTGCTGGAAAAACCTGTCTGTCCACCCGTACACACAATCGAATTTGTCTGCTGAAACAGACCGTTTGCAGCAGATAAATTCGATCGTGTGTACGCGGCCCCAAAAAAAAAAACATTTTTTTTTTTCAAAATTTTCGGTCTTTTTTCGTTAATAGCCCAAAAAATAAAAACCGCAGAGGTGATCAAATACCACCAAAAGAAAGCTCTATTTGTGGGAAAAAAAGGACAAAATAATTTGGGTACAGTGTTGCATGACTGAGTAATTGTCATTCAAAGTGTGAGAGCGCTGAAAGCTGAAAATTGCTCTGGGCAGGAGGGGTGTTTAAGTGCCCAGTAAGCAAGTGGTTAATAAGACCTTGTACTGTAGTTGGCTTCAATAATGGAGGTATTGATGAGTGATCTAGAAGCAGTCTCTGATATCTCATGCCATTCCTCTAGATCAGAGGTGGGCAAAGTATGGCCCGCGGGCCGTATACAGCCCGGCGGACCTTTTAATCCGGCCCCCGGATAGCTGCGGCCCGTCGCAACAGGACAGGCAAACCAGACCAGAAAGGGGCCCCCAAGCTGGCTCATTTGTCTGCCTGTTGCTATGTTCACAGGCCTCCCTCCTCCCCCCGCGGGCCGGCGGGGGGAGGAGGGGTGTTCGCAGGGGGGCGCTTTTTCGCGGCCCCCGCAAAGTGACGCGGTTACCCGGGACATCTGCCGTCCGGGGTCCCGCAGCGTCATTCGGCTACAGTGCAGCTGTCCCTCTCTCTCCACTGACTGCAACACACAGTCACACGCCGACTCCTCCCCCCTCTTGGCTCAATGTGTACAGGAGGAGGAGCCGAGAAGAGACAATACTGAGAGAGCCATGCTGCACGTATGAACGTATGAACGTATGAAGTGATAGGAGAGGAGAGGGTGGTATGTGGATATGGGCTGGGGAGTGATTTGAGAGGGAAGATGATATGTGCTAGTGGGGGGGTCCGTACCCCCCCCCCCCCCCCACACTAGCACATATCATCTTCCCTCTCAAATCACTCCCCAGCCCATATCCACATACCACCCTCTCCCCCCAAAAGATGCTCTGTCCCCCTGTACTCCTCATCCCACCCTGTACTCATCTTATCCCACCCTGTACTACTCATCCCATCCCACCCTGTACTACTCATCCCATCCCCCCCTGTACTACTCATCCCATCCCACCCTGTACTACTCATCCCATCCCACCCTGTACTACTCATCCCATCCCACCCTGTACTCCTCATCCCACCCTGTGCTCCTCATCCCACCCTGTGCTTCTCATCCCACCCTGTACTCCTCATCCCACCCTGTACTCCTCATCCCACCCTGTACTCCTCATCCCAGATTCCCACCCTGTGCTCCTCATCCCACCCTGTGCTCCTCATCCCACCCTGCGCTCCTCATCCCACCCTGCACTCCTCATCCCAGATTCCCACCCTGTGCTCCTCATCCCACCCTGTTCTACTCATCCCAGATTCCCACCCTGTGCTACTCATCCCACCCTGTGCTCATCCCACTCTGTACTACTCAGTCTGCAGGAGCGATGTCCAAAAATTAAATTTTTTTTCTTGTAAGGCAACCTCACTTTTTCATTGTTTAACTATATAACAAGTACTCGTACCAGTTGTCCAACAATGATATTTACTGCTTTTTATAAAGAAATACAATTGATTTTATGCAGTATTGAGTTTAGCCTTTTGGCCCGGCCCTCCAAAATATTTTTAGTTTCTCATGTGGCCCCATCGAAAAAATAATTGCCCACCCCTGCTCTAGATCAAGGGTTTCATGCAAATCCTGTTCCCATCGAAGCATATAATTCAGTTTAATCCAGACATACATAAAAATAATATATATAGCAGATATGTGACCCCTTAGTTTATCGTAGTGCCTGCACAAATGTTCCATGGGGGTCATCGTCACTAAATCCCCCTTACGAGCTACCGTTTGCATATAATGATATATTTAAGTATATCTGTAGCGTTCAAAGGGAGGCAGTTGATATTTTTCTACCAGGGATCGTTCGGGTAGCATACCCTTCTTATCACAAAGATCAGCCATCCGTATGAAACCCTTATTGGTCCACCATTCAAATGCAAGGGGGGCGAGGCCCGGGGTGAACAGGGGAGCTAACGGAGTGACAGTCTATCCCAAATTTCTAGCGAGAAGGAAAGAGTGGGGCATAGTACTGCCGGTCTCTCCTTCTTTGAGAGCCACATAATATGAGAAACAAATTCAGGGCGACAGCAATAAGATTCCATAGTCATCCATATTGTTCTGGGTTTTTGGGAGTGAAACTTGGTGAGTTGGGCAAATTGTGCCGCGTAAAAATATTTCAATAGGTCAGGCAAGCCAAGTCCCCCTTTACGCTTTGGAGTGTACATTGTCCCCCTTGTTCACCCTAGCCCTCTTGTCCCCCCCAAATGAACTGGAGAATTTTATTTTGGAAGGCTTGGAGTTCTGTTCGGTTTAATGACACCGGTATAGTGCAAAATAAATAAAGGACCTTTAATATATTCATTTTTATCGAGTGTAGTCTGCCAAACCAGGATGGGGGGTGGATCTGCCATCTGGCTAGGTCGCCAGTCAGCCTCCTGATCAGGGCAGGGTAGTTCTGTTTATACAGCGCTTGAATAGATAAGGTCAAACATATCCCCAGGTATGGAAGAGCCTCCGGCTCCCATAAAAATTGGAAGGACTGTTCTAGCACCTTCTGGGTGGAGCCCGGTAAGGAGAGATTCAATGCCCTGGATTTGCTGTGATTGATGTGTAGGCCTGAGATTTCTGAGAATGGTTGTAATATTGCATATAATTTGGGGAGGAAGTGATCAGTGAAGACAAAGCCAGCAGCAGGTCATCAGCGAAGAGAAGGCATTTATGCTCAGACTATACCTCTGATATCCAGACAGGAGCGAATCCATATAGCTAAGGGCTCCATTGCTAGAGCGAATAATAGCGAGGACAATGGACATCCCTGTCTAGTCAACGTATGCTTTTTATTGGTCTAAAAACCCATGACAATGTCATACAACAAAAATACAAATATAATATTTGCATCAAGGACATGTCACAAATCATATACAAAGATTGTGCAAATGACAAACATAATGAATGGTAAAAATAGTTACAATTGATTATTATTCACAAGGGAAATCCCTGTAAGGGCATGTGTAGTACTGTAAGCTGAATGATTTATGACATCTATGTAAGCACTAAGCCATAGGTGGCAAACACGAGGCCCGCGGGGCAAAACCGACCCTCTTGGCTATTTCATGTGGCTCTCGCACCTCTCCTGCAGCTGCAAGAGAGCTTCAGCCTTCCTCTGGTCCTACTCCAGACCCTTACTTTCTGCTTTCAAGCAATGTATCCAGCTTCTTCCCAGCAGCAGCATAAGGAAAGGGGGATGACCGGGGCAGGGAGTTCCAGAGGATGGGAGGCGCTCTGGAGAAGTCCTGAAGGCGAGCGTGGGAGGTGGTAACAAGGGTGCTAGAGAGCAGGAGGTCCTGGGAGGAGCGGAGTGGACAATTTGGGCGATATCTGCAGATAAGGTTGGTGATGTAGATGGGGGCGATGTTGTGCATGGCCTTGGATGTTATAATTAGCATTTTGAATTTTATATGGTGGGGTACGGGAAGCCAGTGAAGGGATTAGCAGAGAGGAGCAGCAGTCACGGATTGGTTAGTGAGGCGTATTCGTTTAGCAGCAGTATTCGTAATAGACTGAAGGGGGGGTGATAGCCTGTGTAAGGGTCGGCCATTAAGGATAGAGTTGCACTAGTCAAGGCGGGAAATAATCAAGGAGTAAACACCGTATTTATCGGGGTATTGGGAGCTCCGGCATATAGCGCGCACCCCTAAAGTGGACCCTATTCCTGTGGAAATATTTTTGTACTTACAGTTTTGGTGTCTTGCGCGGCGTCCATCGGCGGCCTCGTCGGGTCTGGCTGCGGCTTCGGGTGTCGGGTCCGGCGTGCGTCTGCGGCTTCGGGTGTCCCCTTCGTCGGGTCCAGCGTGCGTCTGCGGCTTCGGGTGTCCTCTTCGTCGGGTCCGGCGTCCTTCTGCGGCGTCCTCCCCGCTCGATTCCCGCGCCGAGTTTGAATACTGCGCCGACATATAACGAGCGCAGTACACTCGTGTATAGTCGGGCAGGCTTGGCTACTCTCGCGCTCACGTCCTGTACGCCCAGGACCTGAGCGCGAGAGGAGCCGAGCCTGCCCGACTATACACACGTGTACTGCGCACGGTATATGTCGGCGCAGTATTCAAACTCGCCGCGGGAAAGCGGGTATCAGCGTATATCGCACACCCACGATTTTGCCCTGATTTTCAGGGCAAAAAAGTGCACGGTATACGCCAATAAATACGGTAAGTTGTTTTGTGGTGTCGTTAGTCAGGAAGGGTTGAATTCTGGAGATGTTGCAGAGGTTAAGGCGGCAGGATTTAGTTAGTGATTAGTTAGTGATTAAATATGGGAAAGGTCAGAGTCAAGGATTAAACCCTGCCATGTGTGGAGGGACCAATGTTTGTGTTGTTGAAATTAATGAGAAAGTCATGGGGGGGGGGGGGGGGGGGGGGACCGTGAAGGAGGAAAAGTAAGAAGCTCAGTTTTATAAAGATTGAGTTTGAGGAAGTGGTGTGACATCCATACCGATATGTCATTCAGTAAGTTTGGAAATCAAGGGGGTGAGTTGAGGAGTGGAGAGATAGATCTCGGTGTCGTTGGCGTAGAGCTGGTATTGGAAGCCATGGGAGGTTATCAACTGGCAGAATTGGAGCTTATATCCACCACTGTTTGGTCACTTTGTCCTTTGCAATTGTTTTTCTGCTCCCCATTTCCGTCAGACACCCCTGCCTGTCCATGCTCTTCAGCCTTGCATGATTTACTTCAAACTGACATATAAGTAGTCAGGTGGATAGGTATTTCACATTCCCCATATTTTACTACATCTTTCCCCAGAACGGTTTTATGATTAGACTTTTCTGTTTCATATATGTTTCTTTATCGACCAATAATGCATCTGCCCCTGAAGAGTGGAGTTCTTCCATGAAACGCGTAGGGATTACATAGATGTCATACACCAGTCAACTTACAGTACCACACATGCCCTTACAGGGATTTCCCTCATGAATGATAATCCATTTTTACTAATTTTAACATTCACTATGTTTGTCATTTGTACAACCTTTATATATGATTTGTGACATGTCCTTGATGCAAATATTATATTTGTGTTTTTGTTGTATGTGTATGACATTGTCATGTGTTTTTCGACCAATACAAAAGCATATGCTTACAACATTTCTCTACTTGATGAGCCACATTCAACTTACCTCATTCAAAGTCCCAACCCTTTCTTTAAATGTATACATGGTATGGAGATGTATGGTTTCATGGGTCTCATTCAAAGTACCAAAACCCCCTTTTTTTCGCTCAATGTTTTATGTGATTGTCTATCTAATACTCGATTTCAATAAATTCATCTAGGCCCTGATGAAGGGGAAGTGTTTCTAGCCCCCAACTTGTTGGGTGTTTTATCTGATTGTTTATCTGGTAATCTATTTCAATGAGTCCATCTAAGCCATGTTACAGTCCATTGAGCCCTGATGAAGTAAAAGTGTTGTTAGCTCCAGAAACACGTTGGGTGTTTTACGTGATTGTCTGTCTGATCAGCTATTTCAATTAGTACATCTAAAGTCCTGTACATACGATCGGATATCTGATGGAATCTAATCTGATGGATTTTTTCGTTTGGCTACCTGATGAAGCTGACTTTCATCAGTCTTGCCTACGCACCATCGGTCAAAAATCCGACGGTGTCCAAACGCTGTGACGTAAAACACTACGACGTGCTGAGAAAAATGAAGTTCAATGCTTCCGAGCATGCGTCGACTTGATTCTGAGCATGCATGGATTTTTGACCGATGGACTTCCACACAGACGATCGTTTTTTTCTAACGTTTTTTTATCCATAGGAAAAATTTAAAACATGTTCTATTTTTTTTTTTCAAGGATGGAAAACAAACCGATGGGGCCCACACATGATCGGTATGTCCGATGAAAAACGGTCCATCGGTCCGTTTTCATCAGACAAACCGATGGTGTGTACAGGGCTTTAGCCCTATTAAAGTTCACAGAGCCCTGATAAAGGATTAAGCCCCAAAGGCCGCGTACACACGGCAGAGAACCTCGACGGGCAGAACACATCGTTCCGCCCGTCGAGGTTCTCTGCCGGCCGTCGAAATCGGCGACCCGCCCGTCGGGAATGGCAACCAGCCATTCATCCAGGCGGGCCGTCGAGCAAAAAGAGAGCGTGCTCTCTTTTCGCTCGACGGGATTCCCGACGGGCGGGGCAAGCCAGGAGCGTACACACGGCCGAGGTCCTCGCTGGAATGCAGCTTCCAGCGAGGTTCTTGCTGGTTTCCAGCGAGAACCTCGGCCGTGTGTACGCCGCCATACACACTATCAGTTTTCCTGACGGTTTTCTCTTCAGGTTTACCAAAACCATCAAATATGAGGTCACACCTCAAGAGTTTAAATGTGTATGCAATCAGGCAGGCCCTTGTACTACATGGTTTTGGTAAACCTGAAGAGAAAAACGTCAGGAAAACTGATAGTGTGTATGGGGCTTAAGAGATGGGCCATCGCCCTGAACTTGAGACGCCACTCGGTATCATGGTCACAGGTGCTCCTAAGTATGGAATCCATTAGACTGATGGAGAGAGTGCACCATACTCTCCGAGACACAATGCACATCTTTGACTGCAAATGGGGAAGCTAGTCTACTCACCAAATAAGATCGGGGTTTGGAGATCTGCTCCCTGCTCCCATCGATTCATAGGTTGAAGGCCTCTCAGGTCAATGTACCCAGCACTGACAAGGACTCAACATGTAAAGCCGCTTACACGCGATCAGTCCATCCGATGAGAACGGTCTGAATGCGCCGACTTGATTCTGAGCATGCATGGATTTTTAACCGATGGACGTGCCTACAGACGATTGTTTTTTTTCTATAGGTTTTTTATCCATCAGATAATTTTAAAAGAAGGTCCTAATTTTTTAACCAATGGATAAATAACCGATGGGGCCCACACACGATCAGTTTAGTCTGATGAAAGCGTTTTCATCAGACAAACCGATCGTGTGTACACGGCATTGTACACACGGCATTGAGTGATCAAAGGCTCATATATACATCTTTCTACTCTTAATATACTACTACTACAGGGGGGGAGGGGTATTGGAAGGGGAAAAGGAGAGTGAGGAGAGGGACACCAGTGCAACAAATGTAGCAATGTCATACAAGATGCATATCTAGATGCATATCAATCAATTCAGATATAAACTTTACATTCAAGCCTCGTACACACGAGCCAGAATCTCGTCAGGAAGAAAAACATTGTTTTAGGTGGAAGTGGGAGTGACCCCATGCAAATGATGGTCTGAGCATGGTGCAGTGTTTTACGCCTGGCGTATCACGAACTGCGCATGCGCCGTGACGTTGCCGTGACGTGGACGCATGAAACAGCACCCTTATGCGCATGCTCACAACCACGCCGGCACAAATGCCTAAGCTACGCCGGATCACCACCTACGCCGTGAATGTAACGTACGCCCAATACGCCAGCCTGTGTTCTCTGGTGCAGACTTTTGCATGTCTGTTCCCGGGTTGCGCCTCATCTATGGGGAATAACTTTACGGCAGGCGTACAATTTACGCGCACCTCGTGTAGAATGCGTCGGTACGCGCACCTTGTGTAGCATGTGTCGGGCGCACTTACGTTTGTGAATCGCCGTATTTCCCTCATTTGCATATTTTAATGTCTAATCAATGGGAGCAGCAACATGCGTCCAGACGAAAAGTGCGCCCGCGCTACGCCGGCGTATGTAAGCTACTTCGGCGTAGGGTGGCCAGTTTTTAGGCGTATGTTGGTTTGTGGGTCCAGCGAACAGATACGCCGGCGCACATTTGCACTTACGTCGGCGTAAGTGCTTTGTGAATCTGGGGCTGTACCTCCAGAAGGTTATGGGATGAAGGTACCACCAACACCCAAAGACCAATTTTTCTGCACCTGTTACTTCTATCCAAAGTCTGCGAAAGAGTCATCAGACTTTATATTAAAACAATTGTTAATATTGGCCTAAGTGTACTATAATTTGGCTTCTTCACATGAGGCTTGCTCAGCTCAAAAAGTTGTTATTTCCATCCAAAGTCTGCCAAAGAGATACCAGACATTAACCAAAACATTTTGAATCTTGTTTTGAGTGCACTAAAATGTGACCTTTTCATACAGACTGGCTCCCCAAGTCTTTGTTTACTAAATAAAAAAAGCTTGCAGGGAAAATCTATTTAAATAAAAAAAAAAAAATGTATTTGTAAATGTAAGTGTTGCTACAGCAGGTTCTATACACAGTACAGATGCACCACTTTACAGGCAGACTAAGGGGACCCCCCAAGGCACTATTTTTATTTCAATATTTCTTTATTGAGTTTTTATACAGAGGAAAATGTAAAAACACACCAGATATAACTTAACAGAGGTTCCGTCTGGAGGATAGTCGTTTTCATGGTAAATATTCATATAATATTAACAATCACAAGTCTTAGACCCCTTTCACACCTGCGGACATACGGTCAGGCGACCGCCCTGTCATCCGCCGGTTCAGCGGGGATCAACAGAACGATCCCCGCTGAGCAAGCAGAGGTTACTGATCCGCCCCGTGTGAAAGGGCCCTAAGGCCTCGTACACACGACCGAGAAAAAGGGTCATGTGTATGTTTTTCGTCGAGAAAACGGTCGTGGATTTTGACGAGAAAAAAAATGTTCTCTTTTTTTCTCAACTGGAGTGTCAATTTCCTCGTCGTTTTTCTCGTCGGGCTGGGTTACGACGAGAAACACGTTGGTGTGTATGCTTAGAAACCCACGCATGCTCAGAATAAAGTATGAGACGGGAGCGCACCTTCGGTAAAAGTAGTGATCGTAATGGAGATCGCACATTCGTCACGCTGTGACAGACTGAAAAGCGCAAATCGTCTCTCACCAAACTTTTACCTAACATGCAGTAACATGAGATTAGCAAAAGCAGCCCCAAGGGTGGTGCCAATGGAATCAAACTTCCCCATTATAGTGCCGTCGTACATGTTGTACGTCACCGTGTTTGAGAACGACGAGATTTTTTCTTGACAGTGTGTACGCAAAGAAAGCTTGACAAGATTCTTGACAAGCCTGACAAGGAACTCATTGAGGAAAACGATGTTTCATTTACGACGAGATTCTCAGTCGTAGGTACGAGGCCTTAAGCCACGTACACACAATCAGTCCATCCGATGACAACGGTCCGAAGGACTGATGGTCTGATGTGCCTGAAAAAAATCAAGTTCAATGCTTCCAAGCATGCGTCGATTTGATTCTGAGCATGCGTGGATTTTTAACCGATGGTCGTGCCTACTAACGATCGGTTTTGACCTATCGTTAGGCATCCATCGGTTAAATTTTAAAGCAAGTTGGCTTTTTTTTAACCGAAGGTTAAATAACCTATGGGGCCCACACACGATCGGTTTTGACCGATAAAAACGGTCCATCAGAACGTTGTCCTCTGTTTAACCTATCGTGTGTACGAGGCCTAACAGTATCAGAGGAAGTGGTTTCACCTTTCTGGGTGTGCTGTCTGGCAGAGATGTACACATTATAAAGGTTACTGGACAGAATTACAGATTATTTTCAGATAGGAATTAATTGAGAAACAAATTGTTACCCCGGCTCCACTACCAATATGATCCGGTTCTCTAGCCAGGACGTTCAGGCCCCACAGATACAATACTTAAATCAGGAAGGCTGGCAACTCAGATGCTCTTGAAAAAAAAGTACTTTGTTAGCTACATGGGTACACGGGTACAGGCTATACGTTGACGCGTTTCGGCTAAAAAGCCTTCATCGAAATCTGATAAAGTTTTCTTAGCCGAAACGTGTCAGTGTATCATAGGGAGGAATAGTGCCCCATTAGTGGTGTCAGTGGGAGAAATGGTGCTCCATTGTTGTGTCAGATGGCAGAATAGTGTCTCGCATCATTGGGAGGGATAGTGCTCCAACGGCCGGATAAAGGAAAGCAAAGGGCCACATCCGGCCCTCGGGCCGAAGTTTGGAGACCACTGGTGTATAGCCTGTACCCATGTAACTAATAAAGAACTTTTATTCAAGAGCATCTGAGTTGCCAGCCTGATTTTAGTAAGAATTAAAAGAGATAAAAAAAAATGTAACGTACATATCAACGTGCTGAAATCAAGATTTTATTTTTGTTTCTTTGAAATGATTTGAGTAATTTCTAAAACATAAACAGATAAAGTACAATCTGAGCAATACAACAAAGGATGAGAGTAGTGGGGTAGCCGGAACTTTCTTCAGTGCCATCCGTACATGTGTATTCAACCGCCTCTCGTAGAGTATATTTACCGAGATATTGTGTGCCAAAGTCACAAATGCTCTTAGTGGCGCAACCCGATAGGAAATCTCCTGCCACCAGAATGGTATTTTACTCGTTTTGTTTAACAATCCTGCTCCATACCAGTAGTTTTCCATATATGCGTCATCATAGAATGCTGTAACAATTAAGAAATATTTCTCATAAGCAAACCACTCCAGTCCAGCCCCAGATTATAAGCAACACGTTAAAGGCACATGCCAATCAAAATTGCTAGTAATTACTTTAACCACTTAAGACCCGGACCATTATGCAGGTTAAGGGCCTTGCCCCTTTTTGCGAGTCGGCACTGCGTCACTTTAACCTCTTAAGACCCGGACCATTATGCAGGTTAAGGACCTTGCCCCTTTTTTGCGATTCGGGACTGCGTCTCTTTAACTGACAATTGCGCAGACGTGCGACGTGGCTCCCAAACACAGTTGGCGTCTTTTTTTTTCCCACAAATAGAGCTTTCTTTTGGTGGTATTTGATCACTTCTGCAGTTTTAATTTATTTTTTACTTACTGCTATAATACATATCCCCATTTTTTTTTGTAATCAGTTTAGTATTTAGGCCAATATGTATTCTTCTACATATTTTTGGTAAAAAAAAAATATCAAATATCATAATAAGCTTATATTGATTGGTTTCCCCGAAAGTTATAGGCCCAGATTCACAGAGCAATTACGCCTGTCTAACTGGTGTTAGACAGGAGTAATTTCAAATTTCGCGCGCCGTATCACTAGTTTGAATCCTCAAACCATGATACGGCGGCTTCGGGCTTCGATCCGAGAGGCTTAAGTCTTCGTAAGCCTTCGGATCTACGCTGCGATATTTTTGCGGCCGCTGGGAGGAGTTTGCGTCGTTTTCATGCGTCGGGATATGCAAATGAGTTTTTACGGCGATCCACGAAGATACGCTTACGTTTATTTTTTTCTACGTACTGTTAGACCAGCTTTTTGCTGGTCTAACAGTGCGTAACCCATGTTAAGTATGGCCGTCGTTCCCGCGTCGAATTTAAAATATATATATTTTTTTTTACGTAACTCTTTCGGGAATAGGAATGTCCGTAAACGACGCTACTCAAGAAAAAATGACGTAACGACGTGATTTCGCGCAATGCACGGCGGGAAATTTGGGAACGGAGCATGCGCAGTTCGATCGCCGCGGGAACGCGCCTATTTTAAATGCTTCACGCCCCCTAATCGCGTATATGGATTGCGCCGGGAGAAATACACTACGCCGCCGTCGTTTACTGGACAAAATCTACCTGGATTCCACGTAGAGCCAGGTAAAATACGGCGGCGTAGTGTATTTGGGAAACGCTACGATAATCTAATTCTATCTGAATCTGGCCCATAGTGTCTACAAAATAGGGGAAAGATTTAGGGACTTTATAATTTTTTATTGTTTTTTACTGGTAATGGTGGCGATCTGCGATTTTTAGCAGGACAGTGACATTGCGGTGGACAAATCTGACCCTAAGTGACACTATATAGGGACCAGTTACTCCAATACAGTGATCAGTGCTATAAAAATGCACTGTTCACTGTAAACATTTCACTGGCAGGAAAGGGGTTAACACTGGGGGGCGATCAAGGGGTTACATTTTTTCCTTAGGGGGGTCTTTCTAACTAAATAGGGGATGCGCTGCCTGGGAGAAGAGAGAGATTGCTGTTCCCAATTACAAGGAACAGCTGATCTATCTCTCCTCCCTTGTCAGAATGGGAATCTGTTTGTCTACATTGACAGGTCCCCGTTCTGGCTCTCTATCCCGGGATTGCGGGTGGCGCCGACCGCAGTACCACATGCACAGACGAACGTACAGTTACATCGGTTTGTGCAGCCGAGCCGCTTTGCAGCAGTATACTTGTTGATGGGGACAAGGGCCTCATCCCCACAATCCTTGCCCATTAACAAGGGGACCTCCAGATCCTGGCCCCCCCTATGTGAATGGGTATCGGGTACATTGTACCCCTACACATCCACCAAAAAAGTGTCAAAATGTTAAAATCGCCGCTTTGATCAAGCGCTCTAGAGCCGTGTGGAGGAAGGGGTCAAGGGTTAAGGTAAAACCAAAACTTTTGAAATAGAGAGGGGGGAAAAGTTAAAACCCATTACAGGTTTATTTTCCCATCTTTGTCTCATTAGGGAGATTTCTCCTCATTTTTGTTGTCCTAAAGGCACAACAGGAAGTTAAGGGAAACCTCTCCTAAGTCAAGGAAATCATCACTTTATCACCAAAACACGTGTCCCCATTAGAAGATTTTTTTTTTTAATGAAAATAAAACAATGCATATTTAGAATACTTGTAGGCAGATCCTAAGAATGTTACCTGTGTATTCTGTGTTTTTCAAACCACAGTTAGTCTCGTCCCCTCGACACTCCATAACTCCATCAGGTTCACAATCTAATGTTTCCTTAGAATAGCATACTGGACATTTTACTCCATTGGGCTCAGAGTTTGACTTTAGTACTATAAAATAAAACAATGGAGTCATATAGCTCTTCTGCGTGTAATAATGTTATTTTTCTTAATGTCATTAACTTTTCACAAGTCAACGATCTTATTGACTTCAAATAATAAAGCCTATGTGAGCAAATGTATTGAAGACAGTTGTTTGATACACGTGTGGCACTACCCCCGTAGGAGCTGCTGGTTTAATTTTGGGCCTTGCACGGTACCTCAACCTTTATTGTCTAGGGCAGGGGTCTCCAAACATTTCAAACAAAGAGTGTAGCTGGCCAGCTAGAACCTGTCACAGGTAGCTTATGCCTCGTTTCCACTGCACGGATCGGGTCGGGTCAGTAATTTTGGAGCGGTTCGGATGGGGCCGGTCTAATCGCGTGAGCGTTTCCACTGCAAATCGGACCGTGAGGGACCATTCAGGTTTAGAAAAAATTCCTAGCGCATCCACCAATCAGTGAGATGTATTTGTAGGTCCGCCCTAACCGAACCGTTCCACTCTCTCTGGTCCCTCATCTGAAGCAGGACCCTTGCTGGTGCGGTACGGTTCGGTTTTACGGTACGCTTTCATAATGGAAACACCCAAAATAGCGTACCGTACCAAACCGTACCGAACCGATCCGCTCAGTGGAAACGAGGCATAATATAACCTACATGTATATACAGCTAAACCTGCTAAGAACCTAATGTAGTGCACATGTTTATATGTGAGAGACAAAAGCAAAGTTATTCACTGTGATTGTGTGCTTGGATGTCATATAACAGTTGTATGTTGTGTTCACAGAAGGAAAAGAAAAAATATGCCTTTAAGAGTCATTTGTTTATATGGCAGCAGGAGGTAAGGAATAACACAGTTGAATTCATGCCAGCAAGCATAGAGTTAAGCTTTTGTGACTCATTGGTAGCCTTGCCCAATCACAGCCAATCTCACATTGAGCAGAGTCTTGACCTATCACAGCCTCCTTTGCATCCATTTCTGTCTGGGAGGTTCCTAATACTCCATGTGCTGCTAGATTATTCCACCACAGAGACACAGAGCCACATGGAGACAGAGAGCAGACACACAAGGCCAGAGTCTTGTTTTATGGAAGCCAGGGGCTAAAAATAGGTGTGTGACACAGTTATATATATATACAGTGCAGAAAATAAGTATTTGAACACCCTGCTATTTTGCAAGTTCTCCCACTTGGAAATCATGGAGGGGTCTGAAATTGTCATTGTAGGTGCATGTCCACTGTGAGAGACATAATCAAAAAAAAAAAAATTCCAGAAATCACAATTTATGAATTTTTAACTATTTATTTGTATGATACAGCTGCAAAGAAGTATTTGAACACCTGTCTATCAGCTAGAATTCTGACCCTCAAAGACCTGTTAGTCTGCCCTTAAAATGTCCACCTCCACTCCATTTATTATCCTAAATTAGATGCACCTGTTTGAGGTCATTAGCTGCATAAAGACACCTGTCCACCCCATACAATCAGTAAGAATCCAACTACTAACATGGCCAAGACCAAAGAGCTGTCCAAAGACACTAGAGACAAAATTGTACACCTCCACAAGGCTGGAAAGGGCTACGGGGAAATTGCCTAGCAGCTTGGTGAAAAAAGATCCACTGTTGGAGCAATCATTAGAAAATGGAAGAAGCTAAACATGACTGTCAATCTCCCTCGGACTGGGGCTCCATGCAAAATCTCACCTCGTGGGGTCTCAATGATCCCAAGAAAGGTGAGAAATCAGCCCAGGACTACACGGGAGGAGCTGGTCAATGACCTGAAAAGAGCTGGGACCACCGTTTCCAAGGTTACTGTTGGTAATACACTAAGACGTCATGGTTTGAAATCATGCATGGCACGGAAGGTTCCCCTGCTTAAACCAGCACATGTCAAGGCCCGTCTTAAGTTTGCCAATGACCATTTGGATGATCCAGAGGAGTCATGGGAGAAAGTCATGTGGTCAGATGAGACCAAAATATAACTTTTTGGTCATAATTCCACTAACCGTGTTTGGAAGATGAAGAATGATGAGTACCATCCCAAGAACACCATCCCTACTGTGAAGCATGGGGGTGGTAGCATCATGCTTTGGGTTTTTTTCTGCACATGGGACAGGGCGACTGCACTGTATTAAGGAGAGGATGACCGGGGCCATGTATTGCGAGATTTTGGGCAACAACCTCCTTCCCTCAGTTAGAGCTTTGAAGATGGGTCGAGGCTGGGTCTTCCAACATGACAATGACCCGAAGCACACAGCCAGGATAACCAAGGAGTGGCTCTGTAAGAAGCATATCAAGGTTCTGGCGTGGCCTAGCCAGTCTCCAGACCTAAACCCAATAGAGAATCTTTGGAGGGAGCTCAAACTCTGTGTTTCTCAGCGACAGCCCAGAAACCTGACTGATCTAGAGAAGATCTGTGTGGAGGAGTGGGCCAAAATCCCTCCTCCAGTGTGTGCAAACCTGGTGAAAAACTACAAGAAACGTTTGACCTCTGTAATTGCAAACAAAGGCGACTGTACCAAATATTAACATTGATTTTCTTAGGTGTTCAAATACTTCTTTGCAGCTGTATCATACAAATAAATAGTTTAAAAAAATCATACATTGTGATTTCTGGAATTTTTTTTTTGATTATGTCTCTCACAGTGGACATGCACCTACGATGAAAATTTCAGACCCCTCCATGATTTCCAAGTGGGAGAACTTGCAAAATAGCAGGGTGTTCAAATACTTATTTTCTGCACTGTATATATATGTTCTTATTGTAAATAGTGTGGTTAGAACTGTATACTGATCTAGTTGTGTGTTCACTTGTAGTTCCACCATAACATACCTTCAAACCGAACCATACCATACCATATCATACCTTTAAACCAAACCAAACTAAGCTAACCCTGAAAAGGCAACCCTGCAAACCAAGTTGCAAACCACAGTTATACCTTTCAGAGAAATCAGAGAATGCTTTGATAACTTGCAGAGAGAGAGAGAGAGAGAGAGAGAGTAAATACTGAAGAAAGAAATATATCCACCGTCTTATGTTAAATGACAAGACTGAATATTTGAACCACCATTTTGGTATACTTTATTCATCACATGTTTTTTGTACATGGACTGTCTGCTGCAAAGCAGCAGTATCTTAGATGAAGAAAAGTGAAGTTAATAAAGAACTTATTTTAAGCATTTGGTGTGCTCTTTTAACCTACTGCTTCCATAGAACGGCGCTAGAGGAATTTCAGAGTAATAGTCATGTTGGACTGAAAAGTCAGAGATATCACAATTCTTCTAATGCCATAGTGCATGAGGCACTTCATAGTGCTGCGCCTGCCACAAAGGGCCAGTTTATTGTCCTACAGACTTTGGGAGGGCCGGATTGTGGCAAGCAGGGTCACTGGCTCAGCATGAGTGAGAATAAATATGGCCTCAGGGTTAGTGGTCAATAGGAGTAGGAGTAGTGTTCCTATTAGTAGGAGGAATAGTATCCCTTCATTGGTGGAAGAAATAGTGCCCCATTGTAGGTGTCAGTGGGAGGAATAGTGCCTCATGTCAGTGAGGGGGGATATAGTCCCCCAAGGGCTGGATAGAGGCTAGCAAAGGGCCACATTTGGCCCTCGGGCCGCAGTTTCGAGACTCCTGGTCTGGGGTAAAGAATGTCTGTAAAGAACTCCAATGTCCACTCAAGATGTAAAACCCTTGTCTGTCAGGATATATTTTCTCAAAACTTGCAAGAAAGTAGAAGGATGAAGGAGCAGGAGAAGGTTCAGGCGCATAGTACAGATCACTGGGAAAAACTTCTAAATTCCAAAAAGTCACTCACCACTTCCTCTCAAGTGGGTATTGCTCACCTGTATAGGCCCCTCTCACCTGGCCTAGCAGCCGGAATGATGCACAAACAATGATCAGTAACAGTCTCTGCCACAGACTGGTTGCAAGCAAAAATGAACAGTCCGGAATCCTCTGCCACAGGATTGGGTACCCGAACTTCCAGCCATACAGTTCAAGAGCCTTTAAGCTGACCCGGCGAAACTGTAGGATAACATGTAGGGTTGTCCGGATACCGATACTAAGCATTTCCCAGAGTACTTGAGCTCAGGGAAAATGCTCCGATACTTCACCCGATACCTGACTTTCCATGTATCCTCCTCCAGTTCCCCCATCCGTTCTGCTCTCCCCCTCCACGCTCCGTGTCCCCCCTCCGTGCCACTGCTATCCTCATGGGTTCTGCTCTCCCCACCATGCTCCGTGTCCCCCCTCCATGCCGCTGCTATCCTCCTCGGCTCTGCACTCCCCCTCAATGCTCCGTGTCCACCCTCTGTGCCGCTGCTATCCTCCTCGGCTCTGCACTCCCCCTCAATGCTCTGTGTCCCCCCTCCATGCCGCTGCTATCCTCCTCGGCTCTGTGCTCCCCCTCAATGCTCCGTTTCCCCCCTCTGTGCTTCTGCTATTCTCCTCGGTTCTGCTCTAGCCCTCGGTTCTGCTCTCCCCCTCAGTACTGCTCTCCCCCTCCGTGCCGCTGCTGTCCCACTCCATGCCGCTGCTGTCCCACTCCGTGCCGCTGCTGTCCCCCTCTGTGCCGCTGCTGTCCCCCTCCGTGCCGCTGCTGTCCCCCTCCATGCTATGCTCTCCCCCTCCATGCTCCGTGTCCGCCCTCCGTGCCGCTGCTGTCCCCCTCCATGCTATGCTCTTCCCCTCAATGCTCCGTGTCCGCCCTCCGTGCTGCTGCTATTCTCCTCAGTTCTGCTCTAGCCCTCGGTTCTGCTCTCCCCCTCAGTTCTGCTCTCCCCCTCAGTTCTGCTCTCCCCCTCCGTGCCGCTGCTGTCCCGCTCCGTGCCGCTGCTGTCCCCCTCCGTGTCGCTGCTGTCCTCCTCCATGCTATGCTCTCCCCCTCCATGCTCCGTGTCCCCCCTCCATGTTGCTGCTTTCCCCCTTCATGGTGTCACCCTCCATGTCCTCCTCCTCCACCGCCTCTGTCAGGATGGAGAGCGGTGGTAGGAGCCGCTGAACCCAGCTCCTACCTTTTCCGAATGAACAGAGTCAGTGATCACATATTACATATTAAAATAAAATAAAACACACTGACACCATCCATTCCCCCTCCCCCCAAGAAAGCATTGTAAAAAAACAACAAACATTTTTGAAAAATTTAAATTGTAAAATAAAGTAAAATACTGACACATGACGTTAAAAAAAATTATCGGTAATCGGTATCGGCGAGTACTTGAAAACAGTGGGAAAATCACTTTCAAGCACAGCCAAAGCCAGAACAGAGGCTGATTTTACCATTAATTATTAAAGTCTGAGCCAAGTAACGGCTCAAACGCCCACTAAATTTAGCATAGCGCCTGATCATCAGGAGCAAGGCACTACACACACTTTACTAGAAATTTTTGAGTTTTGCTTCGCTAAAATATTAAGGTAAGAAAATTGAACCAAATTAAGGATTTTTAAAAGAGATGTGTCATAAATCTGCAGTAATGTTTCATGCCCTGTCTGTCTGCTTACCTCTGGTCTGTGTATCAGCTTAGCGACCGCGCTCTCACACCTGCAAGTAATCCTATCTCAGCATGGCACCACCCAAGCCTCTAACAGGAAACACTATTTAACACCATGCACTGCAAGCCAGCCTTGTCCAAGCAATAGGGATGAGCCGAACACCCCCCGTTCGGTTCGCACCAGAACCTTCGAACAGACCGAACGTTCGCTCGAACATTTAGAACCCCATTGACATCTATGGGACTCGAACATTCGAATTCAAAAGTGCTCATTTTAAAGCCTAATATACAAGTTATTGTCGTAAAACGTCTTTGAGAACCCAATTCAATGAAAAAAAAGTTTTAAAAACGGTCGTTTTTTTCAGGACTCCTAAAAAAGCGACCGTTTTTAAAAACTTTTTTTCCATTGATACATGTCCCCTCGGGCAAGACCCGGGTTCTCAAAGACGTTTTCACAGTCATACTGTAGACACCCAGCAGGTACAATATTTAACTACTTGAGCCCCGGGCATATGTAAAAATACATCCTCCAGGTGGCTCTAAAACTCTGGGAGGATGTCTTTTGCCCCTGGGGGGCGCGCGTGCACACCCGGCGCGTCCCCGAGATGACGATGCTCGTGCCTGGCAGCCGCGATGTCCGCCAAGTGCCCGCGATCGACAATGACAGAGCAGGGACGTGGAGCTCTGTGTGTAAACACAGAGCTCCACGTCCTGTCAGGGAGAGGAGACAGATGCTGTGTCCCTTGTACATAGGGACACAGCATCGGTCACCTCCCCCAGTCAGTCCCCTCCACACACAGTAAGAATCACTCCCAGGATACACATTTACCCCTCCCTCGCCCCCTAGTGTTAACCCCTTCACTGTCAGTCACATTTATACAGTAATCAGTGAATATTTATAGCACTGTTCGCTGTATTAATGTGAATGGTCCCAAAAATGTGTCCGATGTGTCCGCCGCAATATCGCAGTCCTGACAAAATTTGCAGATCGCCGTATTACTAGTAAAAAAAAAAAAAATCAGAATTCTATCCCCTATTTTGTAGCCACTAAAACTATTGCACATTTTTTTTTACAAAAAATATGTAGAATACATATCGGCCTAAACTGAGAAAGAAAATTGTTTTTTTTATTTTTTAAATGGGATATTTATTATAGCAAAAGGTAAAAAATATTGTGTTTTTTTTTTCCAAATTGTCGCTCTTTTTTTGTTTATAGCGCAAAAAATAAAAACCGCGGAGGTGATCAAATACCACCAAAAGAAAGCTCTATTTGTGGGGAAAAAGGGACGTCAATTTTGTTTGGGAGGCACTTCGCACGACCGCGCAATTTCGCCTGGGCAGGAAGGGGGTATATGTGCCCAGTAAGCAAGTGGTTAAAGTAATTTTTCCTTTTTATATTTTTTATTTAAGCATCATTAAAATCACTGCTCCTCAGGAGCAGTGGTTTTAATAATGCTTATTTTTTTTTTAAAAAGGGAAAAATTCATTTAAATATTGTACCTGCTGGGTCTCTATAGTATGCCTGTGAAAACATCTTTAAATAGCACAATCACCTGCCTGCCAGTAAATTAGGAAGAACTGATCTAGCTACAGTGTATAACTATATGTACAACACCTGGGATGTATATATATCCTCTACACACTGTAACATTAACCGACTAGCCTGCCTGCTCTATCTACCTGCAAAAAATGACACTCTCTCTGTCTCTCTCTGTTCTCTCTAACCACCGCCGCAACACACTACATAAGGCCGACCTGCAGGCGATTTTTATTGGGACTGTGACATTATGGCGGACACATCGGACACTTTTGACACATTTCTGGCACCATTCACATTTACACTGCAATCAGTGCTATAAATATGCACTAATTACTGTATAAATGTGACTGGCATTGAAGGGGTTAACACTAGGGGGTGAGGGAGGGGTTAAATGTGTACCCTGCATAGTGTTCTAACTGTGGGGGGAGGGGGGTGACTGGGGGAGGTGACCGATCTGTGTCCCTGTGTACAAGGGACACAGATCGGTCTCCGTGTTTACACACAGAGCTCCACGTCCCTGTCTCTGTAACCACCGATCGCGGGTACCTGGCGGACATAGCGGCCGCCAGGCGCGCGCATCGGCATCTCAGTGATGCGGCGGGCACGCGCGTGCCGCCGGCATTGCTCGTGCGCCCCCCCAGCGGCCCGGAGGAGCGGAGGCCGTAAAAAGACGGCGACTCAGAGATTTAGAACAACCCTGCGGCCGTATATAGTGGTACGGCCGTCAGGAAGTGGTTAAGGTTAATACAAATGTAAAACAAAGGGACCCTCCATGTTACTCTCCCAAGTGTTTACAAAAACAAAATCACCAATTATTCTAGATACTTACCAGCGGGTACATCCGGGGTGCAAAAGTCGGTGTTACAGCAGGCGGTAGCCAACCAAGTGGTTTCACGTCCAGAGCTGAAACTTCCAATCATATTACATTGTTCCTTTGGAATACAGTCATTGAAAACGTAAACATAAGTAAGCTCCTTGGAAAAATCTGCAGATAGAAATGCAGTCACAGTTGGCAATGCTTTAAATTTGTATCAAATGCGCAAATAACTTTCACTACTTTCCAAAACATATCAACTGTAACTCCGATATTAAAAATCTCAATTTTAAAGCGGAACTTCAGGCATTTGTTTCTTTTTAACCACTTGATAACCGAGCCTGTTTTTCAGATTCGGTGTTTACGAGACTAAAACAGTTTTTTTTTGCTAGAGAATTACTTAAATCCCTCGAACATTATATATATATATATATATATATATATATATATATATATGTATATATATTTTTTTTTTCTAACACCCTAGAGAATAAAATGGCAGTCATTGCAATACTTTTTCTCACACCGTATTTGCCCAGCCGTCTTACACGCGCACTTTTTTTTGGAAAAAATTCACTTTTTTTATTAAAAAATAAGACAACAATAAATTTGGCCCAATTTTTTTATATATTGTGAAAGATAATGTTACGCCGAGTAAAATGATACCCAACATGTCACGCTTAAAAATTGCGCCCGCTCGTGGCATGGCGTCAAACTTTTACCCTTAAAAATCTCGATAGGCGACGTTTAAAAAATTGTATAGGTTGCAGTTTTTGAGATACAGAGGAGGTCTAGGTCTACAATTATTGCTCTCGCTCTAACGATCGCGGTGATACCTCACTTGTGTGGTTTGAACACAGTTTTCATATGCGAGCGCTACTCGCGTATGTGTTCGCTTCTGTGCGCGAGCTTGTCGGGATGGGGCGTTTAAAAAAAAAAATTATGTTTTCTTATTTATTTTAATTTAGTTTATAATTTTTTTACACTGAAATAAACAATAAATAAAAAATGTATCACTTTTATTCCTATTACAAGGAATGTAAACATCCCTTGTAATAGAAAAAAGCATGACAGGTCCTCTTAAATATGAGATCTGGGGTCAAAAAGACCTCACATCTTATATTTAGACTTAAATGCTGTCATTTTTTCAAATGACAGGAAAAAAAAATGCTTCACGCTGGGCGGGACTGACGTTTTGACGTCACTTCCGCCCAGCAGAGGTATGGGGACGGGTGGGGGCGATTTTTCCCTCACTCGCATCCCCGCTGAGGAGCCGAACAGACCCGATCGCCTCCGCCGCTACCGACGGCTACGGTAATCGGCGGAGGGTGCGGGAGAGCGGCGGGAGGGGGGGACCCTCTCCCGCCACCGATAACAGCGATCTCACGGCGAATCCGCCACGGAGACCGCCGTTATCATGTACAGAACCGCCCACTGTAAAGATGGATATCTTGGTTGTGGCAGCTGCTGCTGCCGTTACCGAGATATCCATCTTTAAAAACAGGACATATTTTAACAATGGGGCGGTTGCAGTGTTATCACATTAAGTATCACTGTCATTTGTTTAACCAAAGTTAAAGTTATAGGCCGGATTCACAGCCATCGGCGCATATTTATGACGCCGTAGTATATCTTCTTCTTTACGCTACGCCGGCGCAACGTTGAGAGACAAGTATGAAATTCACAAAGAAAATGCGTCCCACGTTGCGCCGGCGTAGCGTATATTCGTCGGCGTAAGCCGACGTAAGTCAAAGTAGGTGGAAGTGGGCGTGATGCATGGTAATGAAGCGTGGCCCCATGCAAATAATGAGCTGAGCGTCATCCAAGTACTTAAAACAAACGGCGCATGCGTCGTAACTTGGAGGCATCCCCGTGCGCATGCGTACAACCACGTCGAAATAACTGGCTAAGATACGTCGAATCACTGCCTACGATGTGAACGTAACCTACGCGCAGCCCTATTCACGTAGTACTACGTAAACAACGTAAAATACGACGGCTGTTCCCTGGTCCCTACCTTTGTATGGGTTGTGCCTCCTATATGAGGAATAACTTTACGCCGGACGTAACCCTTACGCAAATCGCAGATTGCTTAAAACATGCTCCGGGTGCATCTACGTTCGTGAATCGGCGTATCTCCCTCATTTGCATACCTGAATCGTAACTTCCATATGCATCCAGCGTAAATATGCACCCACCAAACGCTGGCGTAGGAAAGTTACGTCAGTCAGAAGAAGCCTATTTTTCGTAACTTAGTTTGTGGGTCCGGCGCATAGATACGACGGCGCACATTTGTACTTACGCGGCGTATCTGTAGATACGTCGGCGTAAGTGCTACGTGAATAGACATACAGTATACAAATTAGGGTTGCACCGATACTGATACCGGTATCGGTGCCAATATTAACCACTTGAGCCCCGGACCATATTGTTTGTCAAAGACCAGGCCACTTTTTGCGATTCGGCACTGCGTCGCTTTAAATGACAATTGCGCGGTCGTGCGACGTGGCTCCCAAACAAAATTGGCGTCCTTTTTTCCCCACAAATAGAGCTTTATTTTGGTGGTATTTGATCACCTCTGCGGTTTTTATTTTTTGCACTATAAACAAAAATAGTTTTTTTGCTAAAAGAAATATCCCTCAAAAATATATATAAAAAAAAACATTTTTTTTCCTCAGTTTAGGCCGATACGTATTTTTCTACATATTTTTCATAAAAAAAAATCGCAATAAGCGTTTTTTGATTGGTTTGCGCAAAAGTTATAGCGTTTACAAAATAGGGGATAGTTTTATGGCATTTTTATTAATATTTTTTTTTTAAATAGTAATGGCGGAGATCAGCGATTTTTATCGGTACTGCGACCTTATGGCGGACACATTGGACACTTTTGACACATTTTTGGGACCATTGGCATTTTTATAGCGATCAGTGCTATAAAAATGCATTGATTACTATAAAAAATGGCAGGGAAGGGGTTAACACTAGGGGGCGGGGAAGGGGTTAAGTATGTTCCCTAGGTGTGTTCTAACTGAAGGGGGGGGTGAGACTGACTAGGGGAAATTACAGATCGCTGTTCATACATTGTATGAACAGACAATCAGGCATTTCTCCACCTGACAGGACACACAGCTCCCGGTTCTCGCTCTGTAACGAGCGATCGCGGGTGCCGGCGGTGTTCGCGACCGCCGGGCATGCGTGTCGGCGTCAGGGGCGAGCGGGGGGCGCACGTGCATGCCACTGGCTGAGCGCGCCCCTATTGGCTGCTCGGCGAGATGACGAATAGCTATGTGATCTCGCCCAGCAGAGCCGACCTGCCGCCGTATAACTGCGGCGGCTGGTCGGCAAGCAGTTAAGCATTTTCACGAGTATCGGTACTTATGCAAATGCTGCGATACCTGAAACCGATACTTTCAGGCTTGTATTTTTATTATTGTGCAGGGTTATTGAAGAGTATTGCACAGGGTATTGCAGGGATGGCTGAGCAAGGATTTGGCTGGATTTGTGACTGCAATAGTCACAGATCCAGCCCACAGCGGTGATGACACTTATTTACACAGAGAGAGGAGGGAGGAACCGGCGTCATCAAATGACGCCGGTTTGTTTACATGTGATCGCTCCGTCATTGGACAGAGCGATCACGTGGTAAATGGCCGCTATCAGCCAATGGCTATTTTCCCACTGTTTCTTTGCTGTACAGAATGATTGTGCATGCAGTTAATGCGGAGCTCCACCCAAAAGGTGCTCCCTACCTACGTGATGTCTGTTTACCTGCGCTGTCTCCATTGTAGGGGCCCCAGAGTATTACTTTGCCCAGGGGCCCATGATGCTATTAAGACCGCCCTGGCTCCTGCTGCTATCAATCTATTTAATGAGGACCCGGGACAGCGGCCGGAGCCGCTCGGCACTGGAACGATCGGGTTCAGGTGAGAGAAAGGGGGGCTCGGGGGGGGGGGGGGGGGGGGGTTTGCTGCAGCACAGAAGGTTTTTCATCTTAATGCATAGAATACATTAAGGTGGGAGTTGACCCCCAAATCAACTTTCTGACATTAGTTCCAGCATACTGCTAACATCTGCAGTATGCTGTTTTTTTTTTGTTTGTTTTTTCGGTACTTATCGTTTTATGAGCCGCTGTTATCCGGTTCCGAGCGGGGAATCCAGCGGGGAGTAGGCGTTTCTAAGCAAAGAGGAGTTGATTGACGGGCTGCTAAAGCGCGTCACGGCTTCCGAAAATACCCAAAGTGACACTCGGGTGTTTACGGCGCTAAACGGCGCCTGCGCCTGCCGTGTAGAGCTGACTGCGCAGGCGCCGTAAACACCCGAGTGTCACTTTGGGTATTTTCGGAAGCCGCGACGCGCTTTAGCAGCCCGTCAATCAACTCCTCTTCGCTTAGGAACGCCTACTCCCCGCTGGATTCCCCGCTCGGAACCGGATAACAGCGGCTCATAAAACGATAAGTACCGAAGAAAAAAAACAAAAAACAGCCTACTGCAGATGTTAGCAGTATGCTGGAACTAATGTCAGAAAGTTGATTTGGGGGTGAACTCCCGCTTTAAGGTGAAAAAAACTTGAGACTTTACAACTCCTTTAGTAAGTTAACAAAGTAAATCATGTATTGATGAAAAAATTAATTTTATGAAGTGGATAACCTAAGACCACATGCAATCTGATTGTAATTTTTCAGAAAATAAAAACTCACCTTTGTAGTATTCAAAGATTGTGCTTGAGCAAAGATAGTGAGATGGGCAGTCTACTTGTTCCCATCTGCAGATGTTGTCCTGATTTGCATACGCCCAACAAAAATAACAAGATTTAGCATAACCTGTAACATAAGAATAGCTAGTAATTTAAAATGAATTCAAGGGAAAGTAAAATATTTATTATAAAAGAGTGGGAGAGAGTCAAAAAAAGAAAGAAAGAAGGAAACAGGATAAAAAGAAAAAAAATTACAGTAAATAAAAAGTAAAAAAATAAAAAAATTAAATAAAAAGTAATAAAAATAATAATAAAAATAAATAAATAAATAAAATAAAATGAAGAGAAAATTGAAGAAGACGTATGGCGCCGTACACACGGCAGAGAACCTCGACGGGCAGAACACATCGTTCCGCCCGTCGAGGTTCTCTCCCGGCCGTCGAATTCGGCGACCCGCCCGTCGGGAATGGCAACCAGCCATTCTTCCAGGCGGGCCGTCGAGGAAATAGAGAGCGTGCTCTCTATTTCGGCTCGACGGGCTTCCCGACGGGAAGCTCGCCGAGACCGTACACACGGCCGAGGTCCTCGCTGGAATGTGCATTTCAGCGAGGTTCTCGCTGGTTTTCAGCGAGAACCTCGGCCGTGTGTACGCCGCCTGAGCCTCGTAAACAAGATCGGTTCTCCCATAGGCGGACTTTTTCCTGTCGGGAAAACCGGTCGTGTATATGCTTTTCCGAGGGGGAAAAAAACGCTCATGCTCGGAATCAAGTATGAGAAAGGAGCGCTCGTTCTGGTAAAACTAGCGTTCGTAATGGAGATAGCACCTTAGTCAGACTGAAAAGCACGAGGCTGAAAAGCGCGAATCGTCTCTCGCCAAACTTTTACTAACACGAGGATCAGCAAAAGCAGCCCAAAGGGTGGTGCCGTTTGAATGGAACTTCCCCTTTATAGTGCCGCCGTACGTGGTGTATGTCACCGCGCTAGGACGGCGGTATTTGGCCTAAATGTGTGTATGCAAGGCAGGCTTGAGAGGAATCCCGTCTGGAAACACATTGTTTGTACGAGGCAAAAGAAAAGAAAGCAAATGGAAAAAAATGTCAAATATAGAAGGAGACGAAAAAAAAAAAAAAGGAAAAGTTAGGGTAAAAAAAAAAAAGAAGAATAGGACAAGATAAGAACTACCATGAGAGCTTTTGGCCGGGAAAACCGTTCGTGTGTATGCTCCATCGCAGTTTTCCCGACGAGAAAACTGCCGGGAAGAAAAAGAGAACCAGCTTTCTTTTGTCCCGTCGGGATTCCCGGCGGACTTTTTCCTGTCGGGAAAACCAGTCGTGTGTATGCTTTTACGAGGGGGAAAAAAACGCTAGTGCTCAGAATCAAGTATGAGAAAGGAGCGCTTGTTCTGGTAAAATTAGCGTTCGAAATGGAGATAGCACCTTAGTCGGACTGAAAAGCACGAGGCTGAAAAGCGCAAATCGTCTCTCGCCAAACTTTTACTAACACGAGGATCAGCAAAAGCAGCCCAAAGGGTGGCGCCGTTTGAATGGAACTTCCCCTTTATCGTCCCATCGTCAGGGGCGGACTGACAACTCATGGGGCCCCAGGGCAATAGGAGATTATGGGACCCCCAGGCAATAGCATATTATGGAGCCCCCAGATTATGGGGCCACACATCATAGATACACACACTGAAAGGGTACTGGAGAGGAGGGGCAGCTATAATCTTGGGATTTTTAGACCAAAAGAATGATGGTAAGAGACATTTCAGGGACAGATGTAAAACAAAAAACACAGATTTTTACATACTGTCCTTGGTTTTACTGAGGCTGGCAACCCTGATGGGGCCCCCTAGTGGCATGGGGCCCTCGGTCAGTGCCCAAGAGCCCAAATGGTCAGTCCGCCCCTGCCCGTCATAAGTGGTGTACGGCACCACGCTTTGGAAGGGCGGTATTTGGCCTGAACGTGTGTAAGCAAGGCAGGCTTGAGAGGAATCCCGTCTGGAAAAACGGTTGTGTGTACAAGGCAAAAGAAAAGAAAGAAAAAAAAAAAAGAAATGGAGAAGATAAGAAGCAGGGAAAAAAAATATTCAATTGGAATTATGGGGAAAAGAAAAGAAAGCAAATGGGGAAAAAAAGTCAAAAATAGAAGAAAAAATAAAATAAAAAAAAGGAAAAGTTAGGGTAAAAAATAAAAATAAAAAAGACAAGATAAGAACTATAGAAATAAATAACGAAAAAGCAGGGAAAGAATGATAGGTAAAAATAACAAATAATAAAGTAATAGATAAATAAAAGAGGTAAAAGAAAAAAAGAAAAGAAAAACTGGTATCTGTAAAACCACAAATGATGCGAAACTGAAGTAGAGACGATATTAATGAATACAATCACGAGCAAGTCAATTGCTATGGTTGAGTCTGAAGCGGTTAAAAAAAAAAAAGAAAGAGAAGGAAAATAAAAAAAAGGTGGATTTAAGAAATCTAAATTTAAGAATAGAGAGTGTAGAAAATTAAGAAAATAAATATAAAAAAAGAGAAGAAAATAAAAATAAGAAAACGGTAGAAAAATATAAAAGAAATGAGAGAGCTCTAGTCTGGACAGAAGAAAAACATTTACTTACTTGTTCCTGCAAGAACTGATAGTAGAACATAAAGCCGCACTACAGACATCTCTGTAATGTCTCCGCTGCATGTAGAGTATGATGATTACCGATGTAAACCTTACTGGTTGTCTACAACCTTTATATGAAATAAGTCATGGGGTGGAGAAAGGGACATGAAATGCTCGTCATATTACTAACATATGTTCAGTTCCATAATTCAGAGTGACAACCTATAGTGTGTGATTTTCATAATTGCATGAAGGAGTAGTAATATAGAGAGTTAAGATCTAATTTGCATCTTAAGATTCACCTTGGTTACCCTGGTGCTGTCGGCGAGATGTAATAAAGTTGTCTGTATTCAAATTTAAATAATATTTGTCTATGAGCCCCAACGTCTTATAGCAATAAATATTTCCATGTTATATTTCATTTTGCTTTTAAAATGTGTGACAATGCTTGGGTTTCCTGCAAGAACCATACAGGCCATGGCATAAGTGACAAAAATGCCAACGCTCTGCCCATCCATTTGCTGGCATCCCAAAATATCAAGAATCAGGATAATGCCGCGTACACGCGACCATTTTTAATGGTCTAGGAAAAACTGATTATTGTTAAGCCTCACGATCGCGAAAAAAAAAAATGCTCTAGCAAAGCGCGGTGACGTACAACACGTACGACGGCACTATAAAGGGGAACTTCCATGCGGATGACGCCACCCTTGGGGCTGCTTTTGCTGATTTCGTGTTAGTAAAAGTTTGGTGAGACGATTTGCGCTTTTCAGTCTGTTACAGCGTGATGAATGTGCTATCTCCACTACAAAGTTTGGAGAGTGGCAAGAAGAAAACCATTGTTGGAAGAAAGCCATAAGAAGTTCTGTTTGTAGTTTGCGAAAAGCCATGTGGGGGACACAGCAAATATGTGGAAGAATGTGCTCTGGTCAACCTTATGGCCTAAAAGCAAAATGCTATGTGTGGTGGAAAACTAACACTGCACATCACCCTGAACACACCATCCCCACCGTGAAACATGGTGGTGGCAGCATCACATTGTGGGGATGCTTTTCTTCAGCAGGGACAGGGAAGCTGGTCATAGTTGATGGGAAGATGGATGGAGCCAAATACAGGGCAATCTTAGAAGAAAACCTGTTAGGCCGCGTACACACGATCAGACATGTCCGATGGACCGTTTTCATCGGACCAGGCTGAAGTGGTCTGTTGGTCTGATGTGCGTACACACCATCGGACCAAAATCCCCTCTGACCAGAACGCGGTGACATAGAACACAACGACGTGATGAAAAAAGTTCAATGCTTCCAAGCATGCGTCGACTTGATTCTGAGAATGCGCGAGATTTTGGTCCGATGATTTCGTGTACTAACCATCAGGTTTACAGCGGACGGGTTTCGAAGCATGTTTTGAAACTTTTGTCCGCTGGAAAACGGTCCGATAGGCCGTACACACGATCGAACATGTCCGCTGAAACTGGTCTGTGGACCAGTTTCAGCGGACATGTTCGATCGTGTGTACCTGACCTTACAGTCTGCAAAAGACTTGAGCCTGGGACGGAGGTTTACCTTCCAGCAGAACAATGACCCTAAATATACAGCCAGAGCTACAATTGAATGGTTTAGATCAGTGGTTCTCAACCTGGGGTCGGGACCCCCTAGGGCATGGGTTATCAACCTGTGGCCCTCCAGATGTTTCAGAACTACAGGTCCCATCATGCCTTTGCCTTTGGGAGTCATTCTTGTAACTGTTCAGCCTTGCAAAGTCTCATGGGACTTGTAGTTTTGGAACAACTGGAGGGCCACAGGTTGAGCACCCATGCCCTAGGGGGTCAAATGGCGATTTGTCAGGGGTCACCGAATCCTGGGCTGTTCCTGAAGCCCGCAGCACTTTCAGCCCTTTTGCAGCCGCCCACCAGGGCTGTCCCTGCAGCCTGTGGCTGCCCATTCAGTTTGCGGCATGGCTGGGGGGCAGAGACTAGAGGTCAGCTGACTGGTGAGAAATGTGAATTCGGAGGGGCTGAAGAAGACCCTATCTCCTGATTTCGGCATAGGTGTCCTGCTGTGAGACACCACAGAGCCAGAGACACATTAACACTACCTGTGATTAGAGTTGCCATTTAAAGTCCCCACTACAATTCTCAGATCAGCAGGTGATCTTGATCAAGAGCACCCAAGTTGGCTGATCAGAACTCCCCCCCAGCACTGCCACTCAACCTCTCCCCCCCCCCCCAAAAAAAGAAGTAAGAGAATGAATAAAAATAGAGAATACGTGGAACGGAGAGGAAAAGAGGGAGAGAAAGAACAGGAAAGATGGCTAGAGAGAGCGATGGGGGGAAAAAAAAAAATAAGAGATAAAAGGGAAAGGAAAGAAGAACACTGAGAGAGTGGTACATCCTAAAAGGTACCAGAAGGGGTTTTAATACTGTACGAGTGGAAGGGACTCAGGGAGCCCTAAATGTCCATGGGTTAGGGGTGCAAATTACTTGGGTGCTGACAACCCACGCTATGAAAATTCTACTTTTAGGGGTCCCCACAACTTGGGAAACTTTATCAAGGGGTCACAACACTATTAAAGCGGAGCTCCAGCCACGGTAAAAAATTTTTTTTAAAGTCAGCAGCTACTAACAGTGTAGCTGCTGACTTTAAATAAAGACACTTACCTGTCCTAGGCGCCCGCGCTGATGGGCCCCCCGATGCCGGTCCCACGATCGCTCCGGGTCCCGCGCCGCCATTCACAATATGGGAAACAGGCAGTGAAGCCGTACGGCTTCACTGCCTGTTTCCTACTGCGCCTCCGCGAGTCTCACGCTGGCTTGTGAATGGGCGCGCTGCTCTCTGAGAACACACACAATTCCCAGAAAGCAGCGCGCCCATTCACAAGGAGAAGGAGAAGAAGAAAACACACCGCGGATTAGGAAGAGGCAGATTACGGACTTCCGCATAGCAACAGCTATTTCGGGTGAGTATTTTTTATTTTTTTTTCAGGTTTTTTTTTTTTTTTTTTTTCAAACAACATTGTAAAATGTTGTTATACTGGGTGGAGCTCCGCTTTAAGGTTGAGAATCACTGGTTTAGATAAATGCATATTCATCATATTTATGTGTTAGAATGGCCCAGACCTAAATCACATTGAGAATCTGTGCCCAAGACTTGAAAATTGCTGTTCAGACGCTCTCCATCCAATGTGACAGAGCTTGAGATACTTACTTTGCAAAAAAGAATGGGCAAAAATGTCCCTCTTTAGATGTGCAAAGCTGGTAGAGACATCCCCAAAAAGACTTGCAGCTGTAATTGCAGAGAAAGGAGGTTCTACAAAGTATTGACTCGGGGGGAGGGGGCATACAAATGCCCCCCCCCCCCCACACTTTTAACATATTTATTTGTAAAAAAATATATCTAAAACCATTTATCATTTTCCTTCCACTGTACAATTATGTGCCACTTTGTGTTGGTCTATCCTAAAAAAAATAAAAAATAAATACATTTATGGTTTGGGTTGTAAGATGACAAAATGGGGTTTGAATACTTTTTCAAAACACTATATATTAGAGAAATTTGAATACATTGATACTCAACCTAAACCTATGCTTAGTGAGCATTTTTGGGTTTGTTGATGTCATACCTTCATTAATTAATAGACAGACAATAAATACCGGTAGATGGATGGATGGGACACACTCCACTCCACATGCCGTTGGACCTTCATATATATGGAAAGTCACACCATGGAGATGTGAAAACACTTCGCTGTATGTAGCATGCCAGTAATAAAATGTAAATATTGAAATGTGTCTTACAATAAACATATAATACAAATTCACGTCATCTATCTATTTACATATATACAGGCAGTAGAACAAAGTGCGTACAATTTTTGGAAAGGTTTTGGGGCCTATTTGAATTTGTACCTAGACTGTGGGTGCGTGGGTTTAGTGTCATAGTAATAAATAAATGCCTGTATTTAAACTTCACTATCATCATCACTATTGCCATTGCAAAAGCCATCTGGACCTCAACCCAAACAATGCACCGTGCAAGGGTTGTGGGGATGAGGCCCTTGTCCCCATCAACATGGGGAAATGGTGCTTTGAGGGGTCACAGAACCCCAAAGCCTCCTACCCATGTTGAGGGCATGTGGCCTGGTACGGGGCACTCTCATGTCCCCCCCCCCCTCTTTTCCTGTGGCCTGCCAGGTTGCGTGCTCAGATAGAGGGTCTGGTGTGAATTTTTGGGGTGGAGCTCCCCTTAACCACTTGCCTACTGTGCACCTACACCCCCTTCCTGCCCAGATGAAATTTTAGCTTCCGGCACTGCATCGCTTTAACTGACAATTGCGCGGTCGTGCGATGTGGCTCCCAAACAAAATTGGCGTCCTTTATTCCCCACAAATAGAGCTTTCTTTTGGTGGTATTTGATTGCCCGTGCGGTTTTTATTTTTTGGGCTATAAACAAAAAAAGAGCGACAATTAAAAAAAAACACAATATTTTTTGCTTTTTGCTATAATAAATATCCAATAAAAAAAATAAAAAAAATACATTTATCTCAGTTTAGGCCGATACGTATTCTTCTACATATTTTTGGTTAAAAAAAATAAAAAAAATTGCAATAAGCGTATAGTGACTGGTTTGCGCAAAAGTTATATTGCCTACAAAATAGGGGACATAATTGTGATTTATTTTTTATTTATTTTTTTACTAGGAATGGCGGCGATCTGCGATTTTTTTTTCGGGATTGTGACATTATAGCGGACACATCGGACACTTTTGACAAATTTTTGGGACCATTCACATTTATACAGTGAATAATGCTATAAATATGCATTGATTACTGTATAAATGTGACTGGCAGGGAAGGGGTTAACCACTAGGGGGCGGGGAATGTGCGGGGTTAAATGTGTGTCCTAAGTAGCGTTCTAACTGTAGGGGGAGGGGGTGACTGGGGGAGGTGACCGATTGTGTCCCTATGTACAAGGGACACAGATCGGTCTCCTCTCTCCCTGACAGGACGTGGAGTCTGTGTTTACACACAGAGCTCCACGTTCCTGCTTAGTTACTGGGAAATCGCGGTACTGGGAACACCGTGCGCGTGTTCCCAGTAACGCGACGGTCGCGCGTGCCCCCTGGCGGCTTTAAATTACAGGACGTCATATGATGTCCTGTCAGAACAATAGAGCATTCCGCCCGCCGTCATTTGACGGCGGGCGGGTGTTAAGTGGTTAAAATCCATACCAGACCTGAAGGGTCTGGTAATTGAATTTGGGGTGACCCCCACGCATTTTTTTTTTTTATCAATGACTTTCAATGTCTTTTCTCTGTATTGCTGGGAGCCAACAATTCATTATTCCTTCAGAAATGACACTTTGTGCAGGGACAGTTCTAAGCACGGGAAACAAGCGCTACTTTACAGGCATACTGTACACCCCCCCAGGTAAGAAATTTCAAGGAATATTTCATTTTTATTGTTTCACTTTAAGCATTATTAAAATCACTGCCCCCCCCGAAAAAACTTCAGTTTTTAAAACTTTTTTTGTTGCATTGATACATGTCCCCTGGGGCAGGGCCCGGGTCCCCAAACACTTTTTATGACAATAACTTGCATATTAGCCTTTAAAATGAGCACTTTAGATTTCTCCTATACAAGGTGTTTACGCAGCTTTTCGAATTTTCCACGAATTCCCCCAAATTGTTTGCTGTTCGGCGAACAGGCAATGTTCGGGTCGAACATGAGTTTGACTCGAACTCGGAGCTCATCCCTAATAGGAAATTCCGATGAATTCAGGGTTTAGATCTCGAACATGTTCTATTTTTCTCCGATGGAACTCCGTCGGAATTCCGATGTGGTTTGGCCGGGCAAAAGCCTGATCGTGTGTACGCGGAATAAGTGTACAATACAAAAATCTTTTTTTTTTCCCTTTTATAAAAGTTTTATTAGGAATGAAGAACAATAATTTATTTTAGAACAGGTAGAAATAGTAGATAAATGATAACATATGTTGTAAGCTCTACATACAGAGTTGAAGATAGCAAGAGGCTATAAAATGTATAAAACATTTGACGGTTGGTCAACAAGTCTGTTGCTAATTAGAAAGTTACATTATTTTTAATAGAAAATAGTGTTCTCTTCATAACAAAGATTTCAATGAAAAACTACTGAAAATAATAAGAAATTTACTAAAAATTCAACCCTGAGCTAAACCGTATTTTTTTTTTTTAAACAGAAGAAGAAAAAACAAAAGAGGAACAAACCTGAAGGCTCAAGGCTAAGCTTTAAGTCCAACGCCATTTTATTTTTTAACCTTTTCCTGTCCTGGGTTTTTACTGCCCGATTACTGATGTAGCACCCTAGAGTTTAGTCAGGGAGCTCCTCACAAATTTACTTGCCAAGAGTAGTTATCTTGGTCGATTGATAGGGATCTATTTATTTTTCCCTAAGTTTGATCTTGTACTTTTCTCTTCTTCCACTAGGTGGCTGGGTACTTGGTGGTACTAGATATGAGAAGGGCAACCCAAGGTTAGGTTATGGGTATATAGGTATCTGCAGGGCCGCCATCAGGGGGGGTTCAGGCAGTACACCTGTAAGGGGCCCGGGGGTCCCCAGGGGCCCGGATGGCAACCCCCTTTTTTATTTATTTTTTATAAAAAATATATATTTTTTAATATCATTTTATTTTTTATTAAAGTGACAATTTTTTTTTTTAGGGGTCTGGAAGTCCCCAGGGGCCCGGAGATCCCCAGGGCCCCGGATGACAACCCCCCTTTTTTTATTACAAAAAAAAATATATTTTATATATATATATATATATATATATATATATATATATATATATATATATATATATATAATATTATTATTAAAGGGCCCAAAGGTCCCCAGGGTCCCGGATGGCAACCCCCCTTTTTTTTATAAAAAAAAATATTATTTTTTTATATTATTATTTTTTCTTTTTCTTTCTTTTTTTATATAGATATATATTTTTTATTAAAGGGCTCAGATGTCCCCAGGGCCCCATGTGGCAAACCCCCCCCCCTTTTTTTATAAATGTTTATTTTTTTATTTTTGTTTATATATTTATTTATTATTAAAGGGCCCAGAGGTTTCTTTTTTATTATTATTATTAAAGGGCCAGAGGTCCCAGATGGCAACCCAGTTTTTTTTGTAATTTATTTTAATAAAAAAAAAAAATGATTAAAGAAGGGTCCAGAGGTCCCCAGGGCCACATATGGCAACCCCCCTTTTAAAATATATATATAAACACACACACACACAGTATATTTTATATATATATTTTCTTTATTTTTATTAAAGGGCCCAGAGGTCCCCAGGGCCCATGGCTACCCCCTTTTTTATATATTTTTATTTTATTTCTTTTTTTATCTTGAAGGGCTCCCCCGCTTCTCAATTCACGGCAGTCCCCCCCCCCCCCCCCCCGGTTCTCCCCCCGCTGTGTAAGGGGCCCCATAATTCCTGATGGCGGCCCTAGGTATCTCAAAGAATGGGCAGGGGTTTTCTTAAATCCCTTGGCCTGCTGGGAGAACCTATATATTCGTGTGGAGTCAGGTGATCTATGTTCTGTGCTACCTGGACAGGCCGGAGATTGGGCCTATTCTGGGGGGGGGGGGTATCTGGCTGCCAGGCTGTGTGAGGGCCTATCTTAAGAGAGCAGCACAGGGTTGGGGCTGTGGCTTGCAGTACACTCAAAAGTGGCGGTTCTGTAGGCTGGAGAACCTGTCAGTGGTCAGAGGTAGAAGGGAAGCTGTCGCCACTAAGGGACCAACAGTGAGTAATTGAAGAAAGTACCAACCATACCTGACAATGGCGCCCAGGCGCACTGGGCGTGCCGCTACTAACGGCATCATGCCGTTAGTGGAGGCTTCCGCGTGCATGCGCAGGAGTGACGTGATCGCTGCTCTGGCCAGTCACAGCGCTGGTTTTTCTTAGGAGAGGGTTTCTTTCCTCTTTAAGTGGTTAATCTCTTGTCCCCTGCAGTACCTCTTCTCCACCATAAGATGTCCTCAGTGGGAGCACATATTATAAGTGCATCATAGCCCTGCCCCTGAGGAGACATCATTACAAGTTGTCATTATTCCCAGTTTTCTGGTGCGGAGTGGCACTGATGTCATGTCTTTACACCATTAAGAACAGCAAAGTCTAGAAAAAAAGGCAAAGAGAAAAAGGCCTGGAGACTTCCAAAAAGGTAAATATTAATAACAACAGAAAATACTGCCAGTGGGAACCTGGGCTTTAAACAGAAATAAACAAATCCACTATGGAATGACTAACGAAATAAACTTGACTTTCCTAAACCCAAAAGACATGAAACAGAAGATGAAAGATTGCCAAAGTGAAAACGATGGTAAAATCATTGTGTAGAGGGGGACTTCTGTTTTTAACGGGGTCACACATAAATGATGTTGCATTTAATATGAAACTGTTAACGTAAATATTTGTAGAAAAGTTACAAAAATTCTCAGTGGCACATCTTTGACGGGTGTAGATATAATCTGTATCTGTAAAAATACAATTATTTGAATGATATAAGTTATAATTATAATTAAAAAATATTTAAATTATATAAATTATATAAATAGGTAGAACAAGCAAAGGTAATTTAAGTCATATCTAAACCCAAGATTTTTTTTTTTTTTTAATATATTGCAGCTTATAAGTCTTTAGATGGGATGACTTCATTAAAGTGGATGACAACCCCAGATTTTGTTTTTGATGTCACAATGTAGAGAATAAGATTTCCTATCATCTGTGCCCAGTCTTGCCACACAGAGTTAATCCAGCGCTGAGCAATTCTCTTTTAATTGTTCAGTGAAATAAAACAGACTTCCAGATAAAGACCAAAGTCCTTGCTTGAGTGACGGTTTATTTACATATCTCGTGCACTAGCTTGCAGACATGCACAGCTTCTGTAAAGTGCACAATTCACATCCCCCTCCCCTCTCCTCCTCCCCTCTCCCCTCCAGCTCTCGCAGGATTGGCTGTCTTTCCTGTGATTTGATTAAATGTTTTCAAATAATGGGGTGATCCACAGTTCAGTGTGAACAGCTATCAGCATATACATAGACAAGAAGCTGTGCATGTCTGCAAGCTAGTGCACGAGATATGTAAATAACCTGTCACTCAAGCAAGTACTTTGGTCTTTATAGGGAAGTCTGTTTTATTTCACTGAACAATAAAAAGAGAATTGCTCAGTGCTGGATTAACTCTGTGTGGCAAGACTGGGCACAGATGATAGGAAATCGTATTCACTACATTGTGACATAAAAAAAAAAAATGGGGTTTACATCCACTTTAAAGCAGCCAAATTGACTTGTGAATAGCTGGTTGTTAAAGGGGTGTTCCAGACAAAATTTATGTTTATTAAAAGTCAGCAGCTACAAAAAGTGTAGCTGCTGGCTTTTAATAAACATACACTTACCTGCTCCAGCGTTCCAGCGACGCACCGGCCGGGGGCTCCGCTCCTCTCCCCCCCTCCCCGGCCGGTGTCTTTATACTAACTGTGGGCCGTGACAGCTTTTGGCTTGGGCACCCACTGTGCATGCGCGAGCGGCACTGCGCATGCTCGCGCGGCGCTGTGCTATTCGATTGGACAGGCTATCGCCTAGGACCTGTCACGTGTCCTAGGCGATAGCCTACGGGGAGGGGCTGCTGTAGGCGATTAAGCTTAATCACCTAACCAGCCCCTCGGCGGAAGGAGGAAGTGGGACAGGAAGTCCCACTCCTCCTGAAGCCCCCACTCCTCCCCCCCCAAAAAAAATTACATGGCAAATGTGGCATGTAAGGGGGTGAGAAGTGGGATAAGCGGAAGTTCCATTTTTGGGGTGTAACTCTGCTTTAAGGAGCAGTTGGCCGCCACGTCCTTAACAACTATAACTCATTGGGTGTCAGAAGGGTTCCCCACTGACATCAGAATGTAAACAAAAGAAGAGCCACCAAAAACAGCGTAGGGTCCCCCCCCCCCCCCCCCCCCCCATCCATACCAGGTCCTTTGGGTCTGGAATGGATTTTGAGGAGAACCCCACCCCAATTTTTTTTTTAAATGGCGTGCCCCCCCCCCCCCCAAATCCATGCCAGACCCTTATCCAAGTATGCAGCTCAACAGGCCAAGAAAGGGGGAAGGCAATGAGCGCCCCTCCCCCAAAACCATACCAGGTCACATGCCTTAGCAAGCTATGGAAATAGATGGACTTGAGTCTTATGTTTGTACAGTCCGTTTATCTTCAGTGTTGCTTACCATTGGTTAGTGCAGTTGCACATTTCATCTCATCGCCTTTGCAGAACATGAAGTCTCCCTTGTCACAGGTGGTTTTGTTATAATCGTGACATGTTGGGCACGTCACATCATTGACTGGTGTACTTACTCTCTGTGCTAGAGAAGAAAAAATTGTACTATAATCACTAGTTAAAAAGCACATTTTGTTCATCTTCACAAAGTTAAAGTGGATGTAAACCCCAATTATTATTTTTTTGATGTCACAATGTAGAGAATAAGATTTCCTATAATCTGTGCCCAGTCTTGCCACACAGAGTTAATCCAGCTCTGAGTGATCCTCTTTTATTGTTCAGTGACATAAAACAGACTTCCAGATAAAAGCCAAAGTCCTTGCTTGAGTGACACGTTATTTACATATCTCGTGCACTAGCTTGCAGACATGCACAGCTTCTGTAAAAAGTGCTCAATTCACATCCCCCTCTCCTCTTCCCTCCAGCTCTACGTATATTCTGATGGCTGTTGCATTTCCTCATGGCACTGAACTCACCCCATATTTTGAAAACATTTAATCAAAACACAGGAAAGACAGCCAATCCTGGGAGAGCTGAGGAGGAGATGATAGGAAATCTTATAGGGCCAGATTCAGGTACCGCGGCGTACCTTTGTGCGGGCGTAGCGTATCTTCTTTACGCTACGCCGCCGCAACTTAGAGAGGCAAGTGCTGTATTCACAAAGCACTTGCTTTGTAAGTTGCGGAGGCGTAGCGTAAAGTGGCCGGCGTAAGCCCGGCTAATTCAAAGTAGGAAGGAGGTGGGCATCTATTTAAATCAAGCTTGACCCCATGTAAATGAATGGCCTGTCGAACTGGGCATGTGCGCGCATGTTCAGAATCACGTCGCATAAACTCCCTAATATACATCGGCGTAAATGCCTATGACGTGTGAACGTAACTTACGCACAGCCCCATTCACGTACGACTTACGTAAGGGATGTAAAAACGGTGGCTGTTCCGACGTCCATACCTTTGCATGGGATGCGCCACCTTTTTGGTGGTTTATCTTTACGCCGGAAAAATGCCTTACGTAAACGGCGTAGATTACTGCGTCGGGTGTACGTACGTTTATGAATCGGCGTATCTTGCTCATTTGCATATTTAACATGGGATTGCCGAATGCGTCCAGCGTATCTATGCGCCCACAATACGCCAGCGTAGGCAAGTTATGTTGGCCCGCTGAAGCCATGTTTTTCGGCGTAATTCGCTTTGTGAATCGGCGCAAAGATGCAACGGCGCACATTTGAAATTACGGCGGGGTATCTGGAGATACACCGACGTAAGTCTTTCTGAATCTGGCCCATACTCTACATTGTGACATCCACTTTAAGTCGGCCATAGATGGTTCGAATCTCAGTCATTTCAGCAGGAACCAGCCCAGATTGAATGAATGTACCCAAGTCGATTGATCGATCAGCCTGTTGGATTTTTACATGTGACTATTGCTAGTGGCTGTTTAGGCCGCTAGCAATAATTACTGTGTTCTCCCGGTGGGGACAGCTTGACCCCCCCCCCCCTGGAGAACACAATGGCTCTGCAGGAGGGATTCAACTGATATTCTTTCCTGCTAACGATAGGCGTGCGCAAGGGATGTGCCTGGGCACACCCTAATCCTGGAGTTGGCAACCTGTCAATGGTGGGCATGTGATAGGTAAACTGCAATCCTTCCTTGCCGATCCTCAGAACCGTCCAGGAGAGGTGGCGGGGGTTGAAAATAGTGGAACCAATCTGTATTTTCCTCCTGCAGCAGCTGAAAAGTAGGCTTCTCTACCCTTTGTAAACATTCAGCTGCCACAGGATAAAAATATAGGGGGTGGGTACTAATATATGCCACCCCTCCTTTCCCTGTATCTATTGCTTCTGTTGCCTGGGTCCCCCATGTGCTCCCTTGCTCCCCCTTCCTCCCATGGTTTCAGGTTGGAGAGCGGGGAGGCCGGTAAATATGTCAAACGCATATGTGTTGGAGCTTTGGGGTGCACACCCTAATGCCACAGGCTGTGCAGTATTCAAGTATTTACATATCCTTAACCACTTGCCGACCAGCCACCATCATTATACTGTGGCAGGTCGGCACAATCCCGCAAACCGCCGTTGCTGTAAGACTAAGCACTGATTGTAGTGTGAAACGCGTAGGCTGCTACTTCTACTTTTGCTGTTTTTTGTAGTGCATTTTCCACCAATTTTTACAATAAAGACAACCTAAGGGTTTTTGGAAGTGCGGCTGTCCATTTTTCTAGCCTCTATATTTCGCCATTGCTGTATGTTGGTCCCTTTAAGTGGGATAGCAGGCACACTGCAGGGGTGCCGATGCTCATGAACGCCAACCGCGAGGCAGAACAGGGACTTATGTGTGTGAACTCGCACATCCCTGTTCTGTGAGGAGAGACAGCTTGTGAGTTCCTAATAGCTAGGAATCACGATCTGTCATTTCCTCCAGGTCATTCCCCTCCCCCTACAGTTAGAGCACACACTAGGGAACACAATTAACCCATTGATCGCCCCCTAGTGTTCCATCTGTCATTTCCTCCAGGTCAGTCCCCTCCCCCTACAATTAGTGCACACACTAGGGAACACAATTAACCCATTGATCGCCTCCTAGTGTTCGATCTGTCATTTCCTCCAGGTCAGTCCCCTCCCCCTACAGTTAGAACACACACTAGGGAACACAATTAACCCATAGATCGCCCCCTAGTGTTAACCCCTTCCCTGCCAGTGAATTTTTAACAGTGCATTTTTAACTTCTTGGCGCCGAGCGTACCCATACATGCGGCCTCGGCTTTCGGGGGTTATACCAGTATGATACCCACAGCTGCAGGCATCATCCCGGTACCGTTTTTCTTTCCGGGGATAACAACCGATTCAGATAAAAGCCGCTCGGTTGTTATTCTGGAGGAGCAGGAGGGGACATCCCCCCACCCGCCACCTTCCGCCGCTCTTACCGGGCCTTCCATCACACCGGGAGACCCGATCCACCTCTTTCAGCGGCTAGAGCCAGACTGGCACGAAGGAGCAAATAGCTTTGTTACAGTCTTCTCTCTGTAAGCACGGAAGTGATGTCACAACATCACTCAGGTTTACCCGGCTGCCAATGGCGTCGGTTTTAAAAAATATATATATAGTATTCAGAATTGCCATTTTTGCCGATCTGAATACTTTGAAGTGAAAATGATGCACTCACTCACAGGGATTCTGTTAGAAATTATTGGGGCCCAATACAACCATCCTCTTGGGGCCCCCACCTGACACAGAGGAAGGAGGCTGATGCAGAGGAGGGGGGCTGATGCAGAGGAGGGGGGCTGATGCAGAGGATGGGGGCTGACGCAGAGGAGGGGGGCTGACACCGAGCAGGGGGGCTGACACAGAGAGCAGGGAGGGTGACACAGAGGATGGGGGTGACACAGATAAGGGGTGGTCACACAGAGGAAAGGGGCTGACACAGAGGAGGGGGGGTGACACAGAGGAGGGGGGGTGACACAGAGGAGGGGGTGACACAGAGGAGGGGGGTGACACAGGAGGGGGGGTGACACAGAGGAGGGGGTGACACAGAGGAGGGGGTCACACAGAGGAGGGGGTCACACAGAGGAGGGGGTCACACAGAGGAGGGGGGTGACACAGAGGAAGAGGGTGACACAGAGGAAGGGGGTGACACAGAGGAGGGGGGGTGACACAGAGGAGGGGGGGACACAGAGGAGGGGGTCACACAGAGGAGGGGGGTGACACAGAGGAAGAGGGTGACACAGAGGAAGGGGGTGACACAGAGGAGGGGGGGTGACACAGAGGAGGGGGTGACACAGGGGAGGGGGGTGACATAGAGGAGGGGGTTACACAGAGGAGGGGGTTGCTACATATATAATATACAGTATATTCTGCTGTGTGCAGGATACTTGGCAAACATATGTCTAAACATAATAAAAAGAACTTACCACTAGGCATTCTAGGAGTACAGTAGTCGGTGTCACAACAGCTGATGGCCATCCTTGCTTTTTGCCGCTCCGCAGTGAAACTCCCATCAAATTTACACCAGTCTCGTTGCACACAGGTACGTTCAGTGAAGAAATAATAATCTGATTCGACAACTAAAGACATATTATATTTGTTGGTAAAGTGCAAAACTCTTTAAGCTGAACTTCAAGCAGATAGGGGAAAAAAAACACAAACAAATATAGCTCTGTAATCATTAATACATCATTTGAATTAGACTTGCAGTTGCTGGAGAGCAGAGCTCATATTTGGGAAGGGAGAAGCAGCACAAGGAGCCAGTCCGTTGTGCTGCACTAAAGGAACATATTGACAGAAGGAGAGAGCAGGGCAATGGAGAGGTGAATACGTTGCGTCTTTTTTATGTCCATTCATAGGCTGGAGGCAGGGCCAATCCTAGGGTCACAGGCGCCTGGGTGCAGAAATATTTCTGGCACCCCCACATGGGCGTTGTCATTTTACTAACTCCTCTCCTTTACATCTTATACATCACATCTGTAGATGGACTGGGCGCAGGAATGAGCAGGGGCTGTGTATCCTATGTAATCTATCATGCCATAAAACATCTAGAGCAGAGGCAGCCCAGAGCACGTGTAAAGGGATGTGACTTACCTCAATTCTCTCTCTGTGCAGCCTGAGATAGAGATGAGAGGGGGAGGCATTCCAACTGGAGTTGGTGGAGACAGTGCAAGATCCTGCACATCAGCACTCAGTAGCCACTGAAAACAAGAACTCTCATGTCAGGAAGAGGAGCGGCTCCTCCCCCAAACACTGCCAGGCTTAACAGGCTGCCCTATGCTCACACATCAGTTCTGGACGGACAAACACCTATGCTCAGAACACTAGTTCTGGACGGACACAAACAAGGAGAGAAGGAGGTAGCAGAGAACTCTGGCACTTCAGGGCCCCCACCTCTAGGAACGACCCTGGCTGGAAGTGGGTAGCAGTGTAAAAATCAGGTCTGTCTATTCAGGGCTCTTCTTAAAGCGGAGTTCCACACAAAAGTGGAACTTCCACTCATTTGTTTCCTCCACAGGCCACAGGAAAAAAGGGGGGTGAGAGAGCGCCAACCATACCAGGCCACATGCCCTCAACATGGGGAGGATGCTTTGGAGTTGCCCCACAAAGCACCATGTCCCCATGTTGATGGGGACAAGGGTCTCATCCCCACAACCCTTGCCCGGTGGTTGTGGGGGTCTGCGGGCACGAGGCTTATCGGAATCTGGAGGCCCCCCTTAACAAGGGACCCCCAGATCCCGCCCCCCATGTTAATTGGTAAGGGGTACATTGTACCCCCAGCAATTCACACAAAAAGCGTAAAATATTAAAAATAAAAATAAAATGTCCTGCGATGTAGATCCATCTCACACAGCCCGACGGACCGAAAAAACGCAGCAGTTCAGCCCTCCGCCACCACCGATCGCTGCGCTGCACATCCCTGGGGCCACGCGATAGCGGCTTATCCTGCTGGAAGTCATATGACGTCCAATCAGGATAACACAACCACCACCCGGCCGTCATTCTGCTATATGCCAGCGCGCAGGGGCGGACTGACCACTCATGGGGCCCCCAGGCAATAGGAGTTTTTGGGGTCCCCACGCAATAGATTATGGGACGACACAGTATACACACACAGTATACATACACACACTGAAAAGGTACTGGAGAGGCGGGGCAGCTATAATCTTGGGATTTTTAGACCAAAAAGATGTCGGTAAGAGACATTTCAGGAATAGATGTACAAAAAAATTATTTTTACATATTGGCTGGCAACCCTGATGGGGCCCCCTAGTGCCATGGGGCCCTCGGGCAGCACCCGAGTGCCCGAATGGTCAGTCCGCCCCTGGCTGGACAGTAAGTGGTTAAACTAATGATAGGCTGATAGTCCACCAAAGTTTTATCTTGTGTTGAGCCCCGATGAAGAGGAATTGGGTTGCCCCCGAAACGCGTTGGAAAATGGCCATGTGCAAGAGGTCTAACTGTTGGATAAACGCATTTTGGGGGGGGGGGGGCCCAATTTCCCTTCATCTGGGCTCAACGCAGAATAGAACTTGGAAGGATTCTGAGCAAACAGCAACCTCACAGATTAGTATTAGAATCTGGAATGTGGATGAGAATCCACCTGGAGGAACAACTTGACAGCAGTTACTGAGGGGCAACTTTTTAAATGTCTGAAAACGCACAAAGGATCTAAGTAAATATTTTTCTGTGCAATGAAAGGTACCTGAGCGTAATTCTACGAGTGTACTGGAACAATAATTGTCAGATGGACAGGTAATATTCGATATCTTATGGTTATCAAAGTCTGATTGATAAGTGCATATTAGGGCGTGACCTGGAACAAGAAAATAGGAAAATTATACGATTGGATACAAAAGATAGATACATTATAGATAGACAGATAGATAGACAGTTAACGAATATAGACTAGATAGATACAGTCTATTACCACGCATATGAACTTAAAAGGCATCCCAGTCTTAGTCTGTAGGGTTCAATATTGAGTTGGCCCTTTCTTTGCAGCTATAACAGCTTCACCTCTTCTAGGAAGGCTGTGATAAGGATACCCCCTGGCACAACTCCAGGGCATAACCCATTCTGCCTCTGAGCCAAATTTCATAATAGTCACGGTGGCCATCTGTAAGCCCGGGGGCCCCATAATCTTTTATTGCCCGGAAGCCCCATGAGTTGTCAGTCTGCCCCTGGATACAGTAGAGATAGATAGAGAGAGAGAGAGAGAGAGAGGGAGAGAGAGAGATAGACAGATAGAATTGGAAAATAAATATTTCCTGTAAATAGGCATAGATGGATATCTAGAGAAACCCAATAACTATACAATAAAAAACACAGGTATATGGGACCCCCCCCCCATATTAATGACATTTAGACAATTTAGCTCTTCCAACCTTGTGGTAACAGTTTGGTGAAGACCCTTTGGTGTTCCACCATGACTCTACCACTGTGTAGAAAGCCAGCTCCATAAAGACATGGTTTGACCAACTTAGCGTGGAGCAACTTGAGTGTCCTTCACAAAGCCATGATCTTAACCCTACTGAACACCCTTTAAATGATTAAGAATGGCGATTACGAGACAGGTCTTCTTATTCAACATCAGTACATGACCTAACGAATCTCCTTTTAGCCAAATGGTCACAAATTCCATAAAAAAAATCAGAATCTTGTAGAAAGTCTTCTCAGAAGAGTGAAGACTTTTGTTCAAACTGCAAGGCAAAGCAAAGCAAGGCAAGGCAAGGCAAGGTAAAGCAAGGCAAGGCAAGGCAAAGCAAGGCAAGGCAAGGCAGATCAAGGCAAAGCAAGGCAGGACAAGGCAAGTCGAGGCAAAGCAGAGCAAGGCAAAGTAAGGCAGAGCAAGGCAAAGCAAGACAAGGCAAAGCAGAGCAAGGCAAAGTAAGGCAGATCAAGGCAGAGCAAGGCAGATCAAGGCTAAGCAAGGCAGAGCAAGGCAGAGCAAGGCAGAGCAAGGCAAGGTAAAGCAAAGTAAGGCAGAGCAAGGCAAAGCAAAGCAGAGCAAGGCAGAGCAAGGCAAGGCAAAGCAGATTAAGGCAAGGCAGAGAAAGGAAAAGCAAAGCAAGGCAAGGCAGAGCAAGGCAAAGCAAGGCAAGGCAGAGCAAGGCAAAGCAAGGCAAGGCAGAGCAAGACAAGGTAAGGCAAGGCAAAGCATGGCAAAGCAAGGCAGAGCAAGGCTAACTTCATAGTAATTGTCATGGTTTTTGGATGGTGCATCCAAGAAGCTCATATAGGTGTGATGGCCAAATGTCTACAAGATGTTGCCCTTATTGAGCACATATAGAGCGATGAATGGACAGACAAAGTATGAGATCTTATCTGACCTTAATCATTTACTTACTTATTCCAGCAACAGCGGACAGTAGAAGCCATAGGTGCCCGAAGGTCATTATAGTTGTAATATACACTCCACTCCACTCGCCGGGCTGCTCTAAGCTCTGTATAGAACGTCATGTATATGGCAAGTCCCAGGTCAAAGCATGAAGATCACATATTTTCAGAGCCTCTGTAGCTTGCTGGTAACATTAAAATATTTAAATGTGCTGAGCCTGAACCATAAAACACAGTCATATATTGTTTGCATATATTCCACTAGTAGAACAATGTATACAATTCATGGAGAGGTATGGGAGACTATTTGCATCTGTTCCTGGGCTCCTGGGCTGCAGGATGTAGGTGTTTAGTACCACTGTCATCTTTAAATTGCATGTCATCAAAACTAAAAAGGGTAACTAAAGCAAAATCCATCAAGAGTTCCACAGTCTTTAGTTAAAAAACGAAAGAAATTGTCATGTGAATATTATAAAATAATAATATTATTATATAATCATATATTAATAATGGTTGGGGTCGTGGTTTCCAAATGAATAAATAATCTGGTTGTATCTACTGTATAAGTGGTGATATTACATTTCAAAATGTAATAATAAATAATAAAATCCTGTTAATAAACAGGGGGGGGGGAGGGGGTTGAGCCCTATTTATAAATAATATGAGCGATCTGGCCTGTCAAGGAACTATGTACATTGATGTGAACTTTTAGCTGTACTATACTGGATGCCCAACAGGAGGCGGTAAATGTACTGGAAAGATGTAAGCTGACAGCTGGGACAGGAAGCACATTTAAACCGTAAGAGACAGGAAGCTGGAAATGTGGAATGCGACTGTGACGGTAGTTCAACATATCCCCGTCAAGCATTCCCTTTTTCTTCCATAAAAGAAAATCACCCAATATTCCACGAGTAGGAATATCCCTGGAATCGCTGAATAATCCACACATGAGCCATGGCTTAATGCTGAATGTAACAGGACACACTTTATTGAAAGTACACAGCACACTTTTATACAAAATTTGGAACATCCCGCCCCCAACAACCGCTTTCCCATTGGTCCCCTCCAATGTCCCATCAGTTTCCCCCTCAGGTCCACCTTCCATGCAAATGAGGACTTAAAAATGACACAGCAGAGATTGGTCACAACGGTTTAAATAGAAGCCTGTGATGTGTATTCAGACAAAAGCCCCAGGGGGGCAATCAATGTACACAATAGCCAGCCACAGAACAATGGAGCCGTCTGGAGAATTGAGACAGGGCAGAAGTCATTTACACCTGATAATAGAAAGGCTTTAAATAGGGTTATCACACAATGAACAATGAGTATCTCTTATGAGTCTGTTGACCTGGCTGGGGTTCAGAATAAAATCTCCTGTATTACATGAATTAGGATTTCACATAGAAACCCTTCAGTATTTCATGGTCCATGACAGCGACCAAATCAAGTTCTGCACTCACAGAGTTGCCAAAAGATGGCCCAACATTCCAGTAGATGACATGGAATCCCACAAGACACTGAGCCTTAGGGGGCAGTAGTTTTTCTCCAGGATCCTCCTTATGGGGGGTTGTACTCAGTTGTTTGGTGATCCCCAGGTAGTGGCCCCTGGGTTCACCCTGCTCTAGATGAAACAGACTACAGAGAACAGGATATAAGCTGTAGCGCATTGCAGGCAGTGGACATGAATAAACAGGACACAGGCCAGAGATCATGACAGGCAGCTGATATTGATATCTATGAATCAAGCCAGAAGTCAGAGTAGACAGTGACATGGGTAACCATGAACAAGCTATGGTAGGCAGTGGAAACAAATCAGAGGTCAGGGCAGGCAGTGGTTACGGATAATCAGTATACAGTACAGAGGCCAGGGAAGGCAGCAAACAGAGATAACCAGGACAAGGGTGAGAATTCAGAGCAGGCAGCAGACATGCATAACCAGGATACAGGACAGAGGTCAGGCCAAGCAGTGTACTTGGATAACCAGGATATAGGCCAGGCCAAGCAGTGGACATGGATAAACAGGATATACCAGCCAGAGGCCAGGGCAGGCAACAAACATGGATAGCCAGGATACAAGCCAGAGGTCAAGGCAAGAAGTGGGCACAGATAACCATGATACAGGCCAGAGGTCAGGCCAAGCAGTGTACTTGGATAACCAGGATATAGGCCAGGCCAAGCAGTGGACATGGATAAACAGGATATACCAGCCAGAGGCCAGGGCAGGCAACAAACATGGACAGCCAGGATACAAGCCAGAGGTCAAGGCAAGCAGTGGGCACAGATAACCAGGATACAGGCCAGATCAAGCAGTGAACATGGATAACCAGGATATACCAGAAGTCAGGGCCAGCAGCCGACATGTTTCACCAGAATACAAGCCAGAGGCCATGGAAGGCAGCAAACACAGAAAACCAGGACAAGGATGAGAATTCAGAGCAGGCAGCAGACATGGATAACCAAGATACAGGTCAGGCCAAGCAGTGGACATGGATAACCAAGATACAGGCCAGATCAAGCAGTGAACATGGATAACCAGGATATACCAGAAGTCAGGGCCAGCAGCCGACATGTTTAACCAGAATACAAGCCAGAGGCCATGGAAGGCAGCAAACACAGAAAACCAGGACAAGGATGAGAATTCAGAGCAGGCAGCAGACATGGATAACCAAGATACAGGCCAGGCCAAGCAGTGGACATGGATAACCAGGATATAGACCAGAAGTCAAGACCAGCATTGGACATGTTTTACCAGGATACAAGCCAGAAGCGAGGGAAGGCAGCAAACATGAAAAACCAGGACAAGGGTGAAAATTCAGAGCAGGCAGCAGACATGGATAACCAGGCTACAAGCCAGAAGCCAGGGCAGCCAAAAGACATGGATAACCAGGATACAGGCCAAAAGTCAGGGCAGGCAGTGGACACGAAAAAACAGAATACAGGCCAGAGGTCAGGACATGCAATGAACACACATAACATGAATACAGATCAGAAGTCAGAGCAGGCAGCGAACATGGATAACAAGCATATAGACCAGAAGTCAGGGCCGCCAGAGGACATGGATAACCGGGATAGAAGCCACAGGTCAGGGCAGGCAGTGGTCATGAATTACCAGGATATAAACTGGAAAAGTCAGGGCCGGCAGCAGACATGGATAACAGGGATACAAGCCAGAGGCCAGGGCAGGCAACAGACATGGATAACCAGGATAAAGGCCAGAGGTCAGGCCAGGCAGTGGACACAGATAACCAGGATAGAGGCCAGATGTCAGGCCAGGCAGTGGACACGGATAACCAGGATACAGGCTAGAGATCAGATCAGGCAGTGGACACTGATATCCAGGATACAGGCCAGATGTCAGGCCAGGCAGTGAACACTGATATCCAGGATACAGGCCAGAGGTCAGGCCAGGCAGTGGACACGGATAACCAGGATACAGGCAAGAAGTCAGGCCAGGTAATTGATATGGATAACCAGGATACAGGCCAGAGGTCAGGCCAGGCAATGGACACGGATAACCAGGATACAGGCCAGAGGTCAGGCAGTGGACACGGATAACCAGGATACAGGTAAGAAGTCAGGCCAGGTAATGGATACAGATAACCAGGATACAGGCCAGAGGTCAGGCCAGGCAGTGGACATGGATAACCAGAATACAGGCCATAGGTCAGAACATAGATATCCAAGATATAGACTTGAAATCAGAGCAGGCAGTGGACATGGATAACCAGGAAGCCAGCTGAGCTCAGTAGACATAAATCTATTAAGGGGAGAACAGGGGAAGGTTAAGTCTCAGGGAAATTTTCTCAAAGAGGAACCTCAGATAGCTTTAATAAACATTGCTCAGGCAGTGAGAGGGGAGCAGTGCCGGGTTCAAATATGCAGGTCAAGAGGGGAATGCTGGGCTGTTTTACCACATGAAAGAGGAAAATCCTAAACTGAGTGACCAAGGCCAGAAGCTGCACTGATGGCCACTGCACTGCGGGTAAAATCCAGAAGTGGATGCACCTACATGCCATAGAGGTAGATTAGGTGTTAAATAATTTATGAATTGTGGGTCCCTATTTATAAGAAATCTGATCCAGTATGTTTATATACGATTGACGATTGACACTCGAGTGTTCACACCAACTCCAATGGAAAGGGGCCATTTTTAATTGGGTTTTACTTATAAAAATTTCTCCGCCCATAAAAATTGATAATTGATCTACAACAAATTTACAAAAAAAAAAAGATCAGTTTACACACTGGAGTAAAGTCACATTAGTAATCTATTTAGTTAAAAAGAAAACTGACATTAGTTATTTATTTTATTTTATTTTTTCAAATACAACATAAAATAATCAAGTTTTCCCACACCTGCTTAATCAGTTCTTAGAACAATTACATTCTCCTACTTGGCAATAATTCTTGTCATTGATTGATGTAGCGGTTGCACCAAATCAGTTGCGGCTTCTTTTTGACAAGCCTGAGAACATTTTTTCTATCTCAGTTTTGAGTGAAATATCAAAAACTGACACTAGGTGGCAGCATCAAGACTGGATTTCAAAGTTGGGCTATTTGTGTTTCTTGTTTTTTTTTTTTAATTCCATAAATCCAGTTTGAATTTCGGTGGACCCAAACTTGCACTGAACTCTACAGAGAGGGGTCTCCTATTATTAGATTCTGGCCTTTTTTAGGGCTAATGGGCAGCAGTCTGTGGTCAACAAAAAGGGCATAGGGAGCTGGCACCAGTACCAATGCAGAAAAAAATAAAATAAAAAATACCGTACAAGAAGGGGAGGATCTTTTTATGCAGCTTCCAGGGCAACATTGAAAATACACAAATCCTTTAACCACTTCAGTCCCAGAAGGATTTACCCCCCTTCATGACCAGTAAATGTATATATATATACACACCATGAAATAATCTGAACTCTGCTTTAAAGGGTCACTAAAGGAAAAACATTTTTTTGCTGAAATGACTGTTTACAGGGTATAGAGACATAATAGTTAACTGATTCCTTTTCGAAATGATTAAAAATAGATAAAAATCAATCATATAATGTGCCTGCAGGTTAGTTTCACTTTTGAACTGGATTCATGTTTCTGTGAAGTAGAAATAGACACACAGAACAAAAACAAACAAATCCAGAGCAGTGTTTTGTTTTTAAAATGAATCTGATTGGTTCTGGGAAGTTTTAGACACACAGAAATGACAGTTTAGACCACCGTGAGAAAGCTCCCAGCACTGTGGTTATAAGGAAACAGACAAACAGGAAGTGTGGAGAACAGAGCAGGATTACAGCAACTTCAAAGCAAAAACGAACAATAAGGACATGAAACCAGTACTGCAGTAAGGTAAAGGAAGCTATTTAGCTAAAAAAAAAAAAAAAATTACTTTAGTGATCCTTTAACTGCTTCAGCCCCGGAAGGTTTGTCTGCCCAATGACCAGGCTATTTTTTGCGATACCGCACTGCATTATTTTAATTGACAACTGCGCGGTCGTACGATGTTGTACTCAAATAAAATTGACGTCCTTTTTCCCCCACAAATAGAGCTTTCTTTTAGTGGTATTTGATCACATCTGCGGTTTTTATTTTTTGCACTATAAACAAAAGAAGAGCGGCAAATTTAGGAAAAAAAAAAGATTTAAAAAAATAATAATGTGGAGGTTTTTTATAGCAAATAGTAAAAAATATTGCTTTTTTTTCAAAATTGTTGCTTTTTTTTTGTTTGTAGCACAAAAAATAAAAACCGCAGAGGTGATCAAATACCACCAAAAGAAAGCTCTATTTGTGGGGAAAAAAGGACGCCAATTTTGTTTGGGAGCCACGTCGCACGACCGCGCAATTGTCAGTTAAAATGACGCAGTGCCGAATCGCAAAAAGTGCTCTGGTCAGGAAGGGGGTAAATCTTTCTGGGGCAGAAGTGGTTAAAGTAATGCAGTGCCGTATCGCAAAAAATGGCCTGGTCATTAACCACTTCCCGCCCGGTCAATAGACAATTGACATCCTGCAGGATTACATGCCGGCGGGCGCCCGTGGGGGCACGCAGCGCGGCGATCGGTGATGCCGGTGTCAGTCTGACACCCCGCACCTCCAATCTCGGTAAAAAGCCTCCGGCGGAGGCTCTTTACCACGTGATCAGCCGTGTCCAATCACGGCTGATCACGATGTAAACAGGAAGAGCCGTTGATCAGCTCTTTCTCACTCGCGTCTGATAGACACAAGCAGAGGAGAGCCGATCGGCGGCTCTCTTGACAAGGGGGGGTTGGCGCTGATTGTTTATCAGCGCAGCCCTCCTCGGATGCCCACACTGGACCACCAGGGAGTGCCCCCCGGTGCCCAATAGAAAAATAATAGGCAAAAAAAAAACAATAAAGAAAAAAAAAATCAAGCACAATCGATGCCAATCAGTGCCCACAAATGGGCACTGACTGGTAACATGAGCACTCACTGAAGTGATGCCCAGCAATGCCATCAGTGCCACCCCTCAGTGTCCATCAGTGCCACCCCTCAGTGTCCATCAGTGCCACCCTTCAGTGTCCATCAGTGCCACCTCTCAGTGCCCATCTATGCCCAGTGCCCACCTAGCAGTGCCCATCTGTGCCACCATGAGTGCCCATCAGTGCTACCAATGAGTGCCCATCAGTGCCGCCTATGAGTGCCCATCAGAGCCGCCTATGAGTGCCCATCAGTGCCGCATACCAGCGCCGTCTATCAGTGCCAATCAGTGCCACCTCATCGGTGCCCATCAGTGCCGCTATATCAGTGCCCATAATTGAAAAAGAAAACTTACTTATTTACAAAAAAATAACATAAAAAATAAAAAAAATATATATATTTTTTTAATTTTCAGTCTTTTTTCGCAAAAAATAAAAATAGCAGAGGTGATCAAATACCACCAAAAGAAAGCTCTATTTGTGGGAACAAAATGATAAAAATGTAATTTGGGTACAGTGTAGCACGACCGCGCAATTGTCATTCAAAGTGCGGCAGCGCTGAAAGCTGAAAATTGGCCTGGGCAGGAAGGTGCGTAAGTGCCCCCCGGTATTGAAGTGGTTAAAGGTAGCAAATCCTTCCGGTCCTTAAGTGGTTAATATTTGGGAGCTTGTGGGATTGGCTCCCATTCATGTGACCACTGTGACAGCCAATCACAGTAGTCACGTGATCAGGCAGTCTGTCTTGCCTTCCCCAAATTTGCTCCATTTTTTTGGCGCCAGTTTTGCACCCCATTTCCCTATCACAGCTTCGCTAGTAAGTGATCCGGCCCAATATGTTTTGTGACGGCGCTCCAGTTAGGAAGGAATTGGACATCCCCTCCCCCATTTCCCCCTCCTTTCAGAGGAAGGTAAGACAGACCCACAACAGATTCTCCTACACATGTCACAATGGAGAGAAATCCTTCCACCCGCCAAATAATACCAAATCTTCACCGAATCCACACGGCTCATGTTTGGATTGAACTGACTCGGAGAGATATTTGTTTATTACAGAGGAGGGGATCTGTGTCATTGTGTACACTGTATACTAGAACATGTCCCAACACTCTTCATATTGTCACTTTAATGTTTACCCTCACAATATAATTCTTTACATTCCTTCCGACATTCATGACATTAGAATGTAGAAATTGTATGGGGTGTATTTATTTAAAGAAAAAAAAAATCGCAGAACTATTCCTCCTGTACATTTGTTTTGTGTGAATGCCACAATGTTACTATTTCCTCTGCAGGTTGGTTGCTCCTAATTCATAAGAATAGCACCAATCAGCGAAATACTGCATTATGGCCACTAGATGGAGCTGGTAATAATACTTTACTAAAGTTATCAGCTCCATCTAGTGGCCATAATGCAGTATTTCGCTGATTGGTGCTATTCTTATGAATTAGGAGCAACCAACCTGCAGAGGAAATAGTAACATTGTGGCATTCACACAAAACAAATGTACAGGAGGAATAGTTCTGCAATTTTTTTTTTAACCACCTCAATACCGGGCCGATTCTGGCACTTCTCTCCTACATGTATAAATCATCATTCTTTTGCTAGACAATTACTCAGAACCCCCCCCCCATGGCCTAGATTCACAAAGCACTTGCCCGTAAGTGCAAATTTGCGCCGGCGTATCTGTGCGCCGAACCCACAAACGAAAATACGTCTAAAAACTGGCCACCCTATGCCGACGTAGCTTACATACCCCCAAGTAGGGTGGGCGTACTTTTCCTCTGGACGCATGTTGCTGCTCCCATTGATTAGGCATTCAAATATGCAAATGAGGGAAATACGGCGATTCACGAACGTACGTGCGCCCAACGCATGCTACGTGTAAATTTTACGTCCGGCGTAAGGTTATTTCACATAGATGAGGCGCAACCCGGCAACAAACATGCAAAGTTCTGCACCACAGAACACAGGCTGGTGTATTGGGCGTACGTTACGTTCACGGCGTACCTGGTGATCCGGCGTAGCTTAGGCAGTTGTGCCGGCGTGGTTGTGAGCATGCGCATAAGGGTGCAGTTTCATGCGTCTAAGTCACGACTACATCACGGCGCATGCGCAGTTCGTGATACGCCAGCCGTAAAACACTGCACCACGCTCGGACTATCATTTGCATGGGGTCACGCCCACTTCCACCTACCCTGGCCTGTGCCTTCAAAAAATATGCCACGCCGACGCAGCGTTGGGAGCAATAGCTTGCTGAATACAGTGCATGCCTCTCCGCGCTGCGCCGGCGTGGCGTACGGCGTTTGCGCTACGCGGCATAATGTGCGCCCAACTCTCTGTGAATCTGGGCCTATATGTTTTTTTAGAAGACACCCTAGGGAATAAAATGGCGGTCATTGCAACTTTTTATCTTGCACGGTATTTGCGCAATAATTTTTCAAACGCCTATTTTTTGGAAAAAAATGGTTTCATGAATTAATATATAACAAAACAGTAAAGTTAGCCCATTTTTTTTTTTTTGTAACTAGATACCTAACATGTCATACTTTAAAATTGCGCAAACTCATAGAATGGCGCCAAACTTTGTTACTTGAAAATCTCCATAGGCGACGCTTTGAAATTTTTTACAGGTTACCAGTTTAGAGTTACAGACGAGGTCTAGGGCTAGAATTGTTGCACACGCTCTAATGCACGCGGCGACACCTCACAAACATGGGCGGGACTTATGTGTGTGTTCGCTTCCCAGCACAAGCTACTGGGGACAGCGGCGTTTAAAAAAAATATATAATTTTTTGTGTTTTACACTTTTTTTTTTACACTTTTTTTTTTTTTTTTTAGATTTGTGAATCGCACGTAGACATACACAACACCTACTAAAACGTTGGAAGTCTCCGGTGACTCGCTGGTGGATGTCAATGGGCACATTGTGTGCCACGGAAAGCAGAGTCAGGTTTTAGACCTTCAGCCTGCCGGAGGGGAAATTAGGTCGTTTGTTGTGGGAATAAAGTTTCCAATTTCAAAAGAAATCCCAGACCAGTAGTCAGAGGAGGACGGGGAGAAATGTGTTACCCAAGTCAGGGAAGGTTGATAGCAAGGTGTGAGGAATACTGAATGATAATTCATCACCCGCTTCTAGACCGGAGACCTGCATGGGTCAGTATGTACTGTAGAGGCACGCACCCGGCCCAGGTCAGGGACTCCTTATATTGGCCATATACTATACAATCTGATTGTACAATCTCTACACAATCTCCTTTAGGGCTAGTTCACACCAGAGTGTGATTTTGGAAACCTGCGTTCTGTGCACATTTCCCGCACTGCGTTCAAAATGCACCGGGTGTTTGATCTGCTGGGGGTGTCAGTAAATTCCTAACAGCACCTCAAACACAGATGTAGGGAGTGGATTGCATGGTGCTGATTGTTTTGTTTTGGTGCAGGAAACATGGAAGTTGTCTTTTTGAGGAACCCCTATCAGGGACTAAAGCAAGAGGACCCCATATCTCCCCCCCCACTGAGCACCAGGACCCCAAATCTCTCCCCACTGAGCACCAGGACCCCCCATCTCCCCCCACTGAGCACTAGGACCCCCCATCTCCCCCACTGAGCACCAGGACCCCCAATCTCTCCCCACTGAGCACCAGGACCCCCCATCTCCCCCCACTGAGCACTAGGACCCCCCATCTCCCCCACTGAGCACCAGGACCCTCCATCTCTCCCCACTGAGCACCAGGACCCCCATCTCCCCACTGAGCACCAGGACCCCCATTTCTCCCCACTGAGCACCAGGACCCCCCCATCTCCCCCCACTGAGCACCAGGACCCTCCCCATCTCCCCCCACTGAGCACCAGGACCCCCCATCTCCCCCACTGAGGACTAGGACCCCCCATCTCCCCCACTGAGCACTAGGACCCCCCATCTCCCCACTGAGCACCAGGACCCCCCATCTCCCCCACTGAGCACCAGGACCCTCCATCTCCCCCGACTGAGCACTAGGACACCCCATCTCCCTTACTGAGCACTAGGACCCCCCATCTCCCCCACTGAGCACCAGGACCCTCCATCTCTCCCCACTGTGCACAAGGACCCCCATCTCCCCCCACTGAGCACCAGGACCCCCATTTCTCCCCACTGAGCACCAGGACCCCCCCCCCATCTCCCCCCACTGACCACTAGGACCCCCCATCTCCCCACTGAGCACCAGGACCCCCCATCGCTTGTGACATCACCAGCACCAGTCTCAATCAGTGAGGTAGTGAGGCAGGTGGATTAGCACAGGAGCTCCCACGGCGCACGTCTCCCAGGAGTAGGAGCGTGTGTGCTATAGCTCCAGGCAGGCTTAGGAGGCAGACAGGCAGAGTCCCTCCGGCCGAGCAGCCCAGTCCACTCTCCGATTTCCAGTCCAGCCCTGGAAAGTTCTGCGCCCCTGATCTCTCCGCTCCTCCAGCTCAGCTCCCTGGCTCTCACAGGTAAGAGCCCTCCGCCAAAGCTGCTGACGGCTGTCCTTTTCAGGACAAAGCCGCAGCTACACAGATCTTCTTTGCTCCATTCCTTGGCCCCCTGCACTCCCTCACCTCCATCATCCTCAAGGGCCCCCTCCCGCCACCTCCCGCCACCACCTCGCGGAAATTTCCGCCGTTCCGGCGCTCATTCGGGTGCACCGCGCCAGGCCGTCCTGAATCGCGGGGCCGCGGTCTAGGAAAGACCGCGGCTTCACTTGCGGCCTAACGGCGCGCCGCTCCCCACGTTTCAGTGTCCTCACCCTGCTCCCAGGAAACCTCCCCCTTATCCCTGAAGGACAGTTACCCGGCCCTGTTGCTCACCCTTCACCCATTCAGCCCCAGATTATTCAGAGAAACCCCCTGTCAGCCCTCATCCCTGAGCAGGCAGCCACCAGACCAGCAACAAGCTCTCCCTCTCAGCCCTAGCCCCCCCCCCCCCCGTCGTCCCAACACACAGAAGCTTGATCCAGGGGTTAACCGATCGCCTCTTACAGGGGTCAGGAAGGAATTTTTTTCCCTACCGGAGCATATTGGCCGAGCTCTGACGGGGTTTTTTGCCTTCCTCTGGACCAAGCCAGGAGAGAGGCCAATTCCTCTCCCCACTGCCCCAAACCCCCCCCCCCCCGGTGTATTGGCGATCATGGCATGTCGGCAATATTCTGCCGATACCATTTGGAGTTTGAGGCAATGCGCCGCAATACTGCCAGCCATCACCAAAAAGGCCCTAAGAACTGAGCGACTATTGAGAATCGATCATAGATCGACGGTCAAACATTTCAGCCATTTACCCCAGCTCAAGCACATATCGTGTGCTCTGATCAACACAAGATCGGCAGTAAAACACCGACTTGAAATCCGCGACTTCATTCAACAAAAAGATCTAGACTGTCTTTTTATTACAGAGAGCTGGCTCACAGCCGACTGTAACACCATTCTAGGAGAATTGGTGCCAGAAAATTACCGTATTATAACGGAAAACAGAATAGGGCAAAGAGGAGGCGGCCTGGCGGTGATCCACAAGACTCATCTTACGATCACCAAACCAGTCCGCCAAAACCCTCTTCCATTCATGGAAACCCTTACTCTGCAACTGCAAGCAAATACAAAGGAGACCGTCCACATTCTGCTCTGCTATAGGCCGCCAGGCCCAAAATCGCAGCTGCTATCATCATGGACGGATTTCTTCTCCACTTATACCCTCAACAGCAAACATCTTTTGCTGCTCGGGGATTTCAATCTCTGGGCCAACTCCTCACTAGACCCCATTGCCGACGCCTGTATTGACCACCTGGAAGGATTAGGATTGCAGCAATTAGTATGTGGGCCCACACATGCTTCAGGTCACACACTTGATCTTATTTTCAGACAAGCTCTGGAAATAAAGATTTGGGAAAATGAAAAGTTGCCATGGACAGACCACCATGCAATTATATTCAGGATTTCCACCATCCCCCCTGCAACAAAAACATCAAATCCAGTGACAATACACTGGACTAGATGTCAGAAGAAGCTCCACTCGGAACTCTTCAAAACGACTTTAAGGAAAAAAATAGAAACAACTCAGCCGCATCAAACGGCCGTTGAAACACTGGAAGCCATAAACTCGGCCATGCTACAGTCAGCCGACTTGGTAGTGCCGAAACGAAGTACCCGCATCCGGAAAAACAACCGCAGCTGGTTTAACAACCAGCTGTCGTTACTGAAGCAAGAACGCAGAAGGGCAGAATCTGCCTGGAAAATATGTTCTTCAGAGCTAAACCTATCCATCTACAAGGCGACCACAAGAAAATACCACAAAGAAATTTTCCAAGCCAAGAAAAAGTATTTTTCGGAGGCTATCAACGGTGCCATTAACCGCCCCCGCGAACTCTTCAAGATGGTCACCCAGACCATGGAACCAGAATGCATCAAAACCCCCAGTTCGGATACACAAGAATTTTGCAATGAACTATCGGATTACTTCATTAATAAAATCGAGGCAATCCGTGAAAGCATTCAGCAAAACAATTCCCCCCTCAGCCCCCCCTGCAGCCTCTCACACAGCACCCATAGTAATTCTCCTATATCAGGTAAGTTTACCCTTGAACCCATCTCCATCGAGACCACTAAGAATGTCATTTGTACTCTGCGTAATGGCACAGCGCCGAATGACATTATCCCCACAAAACTGCTGAAGGAATGCGCCGACATCCTGGCTCCTCCCATCACGCAGTTTATCAACCAGTCTTTTCTGGAGGGCAAAGTGCCCACACAGTTGAAAGAGGGTATAATCCAACCCATCCTGAAGAAACCCTCCCTGGACCCCAAGGACCCACTCCACCGCCGTCCCATAACAACCCTCAACGTACTTTCTAAGATAATGGAAAAAGTAGTGGTAAAACAGCTGCAACAGCATCTAGATACCTACAAGCTACTTGACCCATTGCAATCAGGGTTCCGTCCCGGACACGGGACTGAAACCGCATTGCTGAAAGTATGGGACGATGTTCTCCAGTCCGCAGACGAAGGAGAATCTTGTCTTCTAGTTCTGTTGGACCTAAGTGCAGCTTTCGACACTGTAGACCACAAACCGTTACTGACTCGGCTTGCTGAAGTAGCCAGAGTCGCAGAAGGCGATTTATCTTGGTTCTCCTCTTTTCTGGAAAACCGATCGCAAACAGTAAAGTTAGGACCTTTCACGTCTGACAAACGCACAGTAACATGCGGAGTCCCTCAAGGATCACCTCTGTCACCAGTGCTGTTTAACATATATCTTCGTCCTCTTTTTGAGATTATCAGCAGCAAAAAACTGCTCTATCACTCATACGCAGACCACACACAATTGTATTTCCGCATCTGCAATAGACAGGATCACCACCTCAATCTAGAGACTTGCCTCTCCTTGATAGAGGATTGGATGACAAAGAGTTATCTTAAACTCAATGGAGCGAAAACAGAACTTCTCCTGTTTCACGCCAAGCGCAGGAATCAACTTTCAACAGCGTGGACCCCCCCGCCTATTTTGGGCAAGCTCATCACCCCTAGCGCCAAAGTCAAAAGCCTAGGGGTCATTTTTGACTCCTTTATGACAATGGACGCACAAATAGGGTCAGTAGTCAGCGGATCTCATCATCTACTGCGCCTACTACGCAGACTCACTCCGTTCATCCCTAGAAGATTTAGCGGTCGTGGTGGGAGCTATTGTAAACTCCAGACTGGATTATGCAAATGCCCTTTACCTCGGCCTCCCCAAGTACCAAATCGCTCGTCTGCAAGTCGTTCAAAATACGGCCGCTAGACTTGTGACTGGGAAAAAACCCTGGGAATCCATCTCACCTTCACTGAGAGCCCTTCATTGGCTGCCAGTTAAAGACAGAATTGCTTTTAAAGCTCTCTGTCTTACGCATAGATGTGTCCATGGGAATGCCCCCCTTTATTTATGCGAAATAATAAAAACGCATAATCCCAATCGCGTTTTGCGATCCACGAATCAGAACCTGCTCCAGGTTCCGAAAGCCAACTTCAAGTCCAAAGGAGAAAGAAGATTTGCGATCCAAGGTCCCAGAATATGGAACGCTTTACCAACCAGCATTCGGTTGGAGGAGAACCACCTAGCATTTAGGAAAAAGGTCAAGACTTTTCTCTTTTGATATCAAAGGAGACAGGAACAACAAGCGCCCAGAGGCGATTCAGTTCGCATGTGCCGCGCTATACAAGTTTTCATTCATTCATTCATTCATCGCTCCCCACTGAGCACCAGGACCCCCCATCTCTCCCCACTGAGCACCAGGACCCTGCATCTCTCCCCACTGAAAACCAGGAACCCCCATCTCTCCCCACTGAGCACCAGGACCCCCCATCTCCCCCCACTGAGCACCAGGACCCTCATCTCCCCCACTGAGCACTAGGATCCCCCATCTCCCCCACTGAGCACCCGGACCCCCATCTCTCCTCACTAAGCACCAGGACCCCATCTCTTAAGACTGAGCACCAGGACCCCCCCCCCCATCTCCCCCACTGAGCACCAGGACCTTCCATCTCCCCCACTGAGCACCAGGACCTCCCATCTCCCCCCACTGAGCACCAGGACCCCCCATTTTCCCCACTGAGCACTAGGTCCCCCTATCTACCATGACTGAGTACTAGAACCCCCATCTCCCCTGAGAACCAGTGCGTCCTTTTGTCCCACCACTGAACACCAGTGCCCCCTTGTCTTTCCACTAAACTCCTGTGCCCCCCCTTGTTCCCCCACTGAGCACCAGTGCTCTCTTGGTCCCTGAACTAAGTACCAGTGCCCCCCTTGTTGCCTCCCTGAGCACAGTACCCCCACCTGCCCCCACTGAGCACCGATGTCCCCCTGTCTTCCCACTGAGCACCAGTGCCCTCCTTGTTGTCCCACTGAGCACTAGTGCCCCCTTGTCCCCCCACTGAGAACAGTGCCCCCACCTGCCCCCAAAAAATGTCTAGCTGTCTTGCCAATGATCTCTGCTTTCACTTCCTGCATGCTTGTATAGAAACTGAAATACTGAAAACCTCCAGTATTAGCCCAGGTGTGTTTGTCAGGCTAGAGGTAGAATACAATGATTCTGGATAGACCGGTTGTACAGGCATTCATTGTCCGGAAAGTCTCACCATCAGTGCCGTGTTTCTGTAACCTCAAAAGAAAGTTTTCATGGACACGGTGTGAAAGGTTCCATTATAGGGAAGGTATAATGTGTTCTCAGTAAGTGCCCAGTTTATTAGTGCTCTGCTGGTAATCCGCCTGATCAGCTGGATCAATAAAATCCACTGGTTGGAATATTTATGAATCGTATCGATTTTTAAAAGTTAACTTTTTTTAACCACTTAAGACCCGGACCAATATGCTGGTAAAGGACCTTGCCCCTTTTTGCGATTCGGCACTGCGTCACTGCGTCACTGCGGCACTGCGGCACTGCGGCACTGCGTCACTTTAACTGACAATTGCGTGGTCGTGCGACGTGGCTCCCAAACAAAGTGTCCTTTTTTTTCCCCACAAATAGAGCTTTCTTTTGGTGGTATTTGATCACCTCTGCGGTTTTTATTTTTTGCGCTATAAACAAAAATAGAGCGACAATTTTTAAAAAAAATTCAATATTTTTTACTTTTTGCTATAATAAATATCCCCCAAAAAGCTTTTTTTTTCTCAGTTTAGGCTGATATGTGTTTTTCTACATATTTTTGGTAAAAAAAATCACAATAAGTGTTTATTGATTGTTTTGCGCAAAATTTATAGCGTCTACAAAATAGGGGATAGTTGTATGGCATTTTTATTAATTATTTTTTTTTACTACTAATGGCGGCGATCTTTCTCGTGACTGCGACATTATGGCGGACACATCGGACACTTTTGACAAATTTTTGTGACCATTGTCATTTTCACAGCAAAAAGTTCTATAAAAAATGCACTGATTACTGTAAAAATGACAATTGCAGTTTAGGAGTTAACCACTAGGGGGCTCTGTAGGGGTTAAGTGTGACCTCATATGTGTTTATAACTGTAGGGGGCGGGGCTGGACGTGTGTCACTGATCGCCTTTCCCTATATCAGGGAACAGACGATCAGTGACACTGCCACTGTGAAGAACGGGGAAGGTGTGTTTACGCTCACCTCTGCCCGTTCTTCAGCTCCTGTGACCGAACGCAGGACACCGGTGACGATCGGGTCCCGCGGCCGCGGTCACAGAGCTTCGGACCGGGTCGCGTGCGCACGTGACCCACGGCTGGACTCGTACACATGGCAGAGAACCTCGACGGGCGGAACACATCGTTCCGCCCGTCGAGGTTCTCTGCCGGCCGTCAGATTCGGCGACCCGCCAGTCGGAAAAGGCAACCTGCCATTCATCCCGACGGGCCGTCGAGCAAATAGAGAACCTGCTCTCTATTTGCTCGACGGGTTTCCCGACGGGCGGGGCTCGCCGAGAGCGTACACACGGCCGAGGTTCTCGGCAGAATGCGGCTCCCAGCGAGGTTCTCGCTGGTTTCTGCCGAGAACCTCGGCCGTGTGTACGGGGCTTTAAAGGCGGCGTACAGGTACGTGATTGTGCCCAGCCGTGCCATTCTGCCGACGTATATCGGCGTTAGGCGGTCCTTCAGTGGTTAAAAGTTGATCTTCAAGCAGAAATAAAAGACACAAATAAATGCAAATCTGTCCTGTTTAAAACATTAAAGACCTACTCCGGGAAACTATAATAATTATCCCTTGCAGTGAGGGGGGGTTATCTGCTTGATTTGTCTGGGAGGGAGGAGAAACCTCTTTACTTACCTGATCCTCTGCTCCCCCAGCAGATGGCGCTCCCCCATAGAAAGCGGCGGACTGCCCCTTGCGTCATCACGTCCAGTGCAGGGCTATTAATTCCACATTGGTCCACACGATGTCGGGACCTTAGACTGATGAAATGTGAGGGAGAAGACCCTGCAGGGACTGGTCTAGCAATAAAAAGGTGCAAAAGATCGGGATAGTAAGTCTGCCTTTCTGAGTCCCTGAGCAGGCCTCTCGCTACAGGACAGGCAAAACAAACAATTGCTTGGGGCCCCGAGGTGGCCTGGGGCCCCCAACTTCCCCTTCCCAGGCTGTAACGTGGCCAAGCTCATCTTCCTTCCTCCTGGAGTCCTGTCAGTCCGACAGGAAGTGCAAACTGAGTCCTCACTTCCTTTCAGTCCGGCCGGGAACATAGGAAACTGAATCTCCCGTACCGCGCGGTACCCGGCCCGGCCCTGGCACTATCTGATAGGGGACTGGGGACCCATAATGATAGAACACCGGACTGACAGGAGGAAGAGGAGCTCAGCCACGCTACAGCGGCAGCCTACAGGGAAGAAGGGAGGTGAGAATGGAAAAACATAGGGACTAGGGAGGGGTAAGAATGTGGATGTAAAAAATTAGTGTAGCGCTAACCTAGGCTTTGCATGCGGGCTGGGATGCTTGGGGGCCCCATTTTGCTTGGGGCCCCCAAATTTCTTCAAACGGCCCTGTCCCTGAGCAATTAGTCCTTGCAGTGCCGGTGCAGCCCCACCTGCAAAGGACAATTTGATAGAGTCCAGGAGTTGAGCTTCAAATTAATACTTTAAAATGCAAGGAGTGTATGCAGTGGGGGCCCGCTCATCAGAGGTTCAAGGGGCGCTGCCCCCCCCCCCTAATCCATGCCCCCGGCTCCTAATCTACATGCAGGACACAGGACGTAAGATTTGCTATGAAATGTCAGCATGGAAAGTGACAGGTGACATCCAATCTAAAGGGTGAATATAAAATGGAGAGGAAAACAAAAGCAAGGGCTGTCATGGCCTGTGGGCTTATACAATAATACGCACATCAACACCAGATGGAAAAACAACATTCATACAGCAATATGTAAAAGCTTCTAGATAACAGAATGTAAAGGGAACCTGAACTTTGACCCAAACATATAATATTTATTATATTTCCGAAATATATAGAATTCAACAGAGTTGGAGGCATGGCCATAGTCTGGACATTCAGAGCTTCTCTACATTTTCAGACATTCCCCTATATCAGTGTTCTCCAAACTAGGGCCAGATGTGGCCCTTTGCCTGCTTTTACCCGGTCCTTGGGGCCATAATCCACCCCCCCCAATGACACCAATGAAAGGGCACAATTCCTCCCAATGAGACCAACAATGGGGCCCAATGACATCCAATAATGGAGCACAATTCATCCCAATGGGGCCCAATGGCACTCAAAATTGGGGGCAGAATTCATCCCAATAAGACCAACAATGGGGCCAAATGACACCCAACAGTGAGGCACAATTCCTCCCAATGGGGCCCAATGACACTCAATATTGGGGACAGAATTCATCCCAATAAGACCAACAATGGGGCCCAATGACACCCAACAATGAGGCACAATTCCTCCCAATGGGGCCCAATGACACTCAATATTGGGGACAGAATTCATCCCAATAAGACCAACAATGGGGCCCAATGTCACCCAATAATGAGGCACAATTCCTCCCAATGGGGCCCAATGACATCCAATAATGGAGCACAATTCATCCCAATGGGGCCCAATGACATCCAATAATGGAGCACAATTCATCCCAATGGGGCCCAATGACATCCAATAATGGAGCACAATTCATCCCAATGGGGCCCAATGACACCCAACAATGAGGCACAATTCCTCCCAATGGGGCCCAATGACACCCAACAATGAGGCACAATTCCTCCCAATGGGGCCCAATGACACTCAATATTGGGGGCAGAATTCACCCCAATAAGACCAACAATGGGGCCCAATGACATCCAATAATGGAGCACAATTCATCCCAATGGGGCCCAATGACACCCAATAATGGAGCACAATTCATCCCAATAAGACCAACAATGGGGCCCAATGTCACCCAACAATGAGACACAATTCCTCCCAATGGGGCCCAATGACACTCAATAATGGAGCACAATTCATCTCAATAAGACCAACAATGGGGGCCCAATGACACCCAACAATGAGGCACAATTAATCCCAATGGGGCCCAATGACACTCAATAATGGGGCACAATTCATCCCAATAAGACCGACAATGGGGCCCAATGTCACCCAATAATGAGGCACACTTCCTCCCAATGGGGCCCAATGACACTCAATAATGGAGCACAATTCATCCCAATAAGACCAACAATGGGGCCCAATGACACTTAATAATGGGGCACAATTCATCCCAATAAGACCAATAATGGAGCACAATTCATCCCAAAGAGACCAACAATGGGGCCCAATGACATCCGATAATAAAGCACAATCCCCCCCCCCCCTCCCCACTGACACCAATGATAAGGGAATGAAACAAATGATAAGGCATTTTTTCATTCCTCATTGATGTCAAGACTTTTTCTACTCCCAATGGTCACAATCCGGCCCCTGTAATGTCTGAAGGACAATAAACTGGCCCTATGTTTAGAAACTTTGGAGACCCCTGCCCTATATAAAGGGTATAGAGTTTCTTCAATAAAATGAGTGCATAGACATTTAAGGCCCATGTCCAGAAGAAAGAAATCCTTTCCAACCCAACTAGCACACATCCAATGTTTTTTGAACTACTTGCTGACTACGCTTTAGCCGATCAAGTTCTAGGAGGGTGTCTACTGATGTCCCCCCAGAACCCTGCCACCCTGTGCGCCCTCGGGGCGAGCATCAGGCACTCTCTATGATCGTTGTATCCATTGGACACAGCTGATCAAGGTAAATGGCCAATCACAGTGGCCCTTTACCATGTGATCAGCTGGGGCCAATCACAGTGGCCCTTTACCATGTGATCAGCTGGGGCCAATCACAGTGGCCCTTTACCATGTGATCAGCTGGGGCCAATTACATTGGCCCTTTATTATGTGATCAGCTGTGTCCAATCACAGCTGATCACATGTAAGCGAATTCCGAATTTGAAAGTTTGTCAAGCCACCCGGTTCTAATTACACAATCCCATGGTGCTGTGGAGTTTCGGACAGATGCTAAGTTACATGACTGAAAGTATGAAATGTCGTCAAATCGCAAGTAGAGATGTTAAAATAGCATCATGTGGGTGACAGGTAGTATTTAACCACGTCAGCCCCCGAAGAATTGGCTGCTGAATGACCAGGCCATTTTTTACGATTCGGCACTGTGTCGCTTTAACTGACAATTGCGCGGTTGTGCGACGTGGCACCCAAACAAAATTGATGTCCTTTTCTTTCCACAAATAAAGATTTATTTTGGTGGCATTTGATCACCTTTGCGATTTTTTTTTGATTTTTTTTGCGCTATAAACAAAAAAAGAGCGACAATTTTGAAAAAAAAGCAATATTTTTTACTTTTTGCTATAATAAATATCCCACCAAAAAATATAAAAAAACAAATTTCTTTCTCAGTTTAGGCCGATACGTATTCTTCTACATGTTTTTGGTGAAAAAATTGCAATAGCAAAAGCGTATATTGATTGGTTTGCGCAAAAGTTAATGGCATCTACAAAATAGGGCATAGTTTTATGGCATTTTTTTTTACTACTAATGGCTGAGATCTGCAATTTTTATCGTGACTGTGACATTATGGCGGACACAACGGACACTTGAGGACGAAATCGCCTTGACCCACCCACAGCCTCCTGGGATATATGACGCCAATCTCTGGAGAGACTACAAGACCAGTCTCCCAAGTCCCCGCCGATAGAGCGCTTCCACATTCGGGAGCCAGCTGTGACCGACAGGAAGCTACAGTCAGCACCAAAATCCAAGATGGCAGCACTAGACCGAAGACAGAGCTGAAGACTTTGGGTTCTCGGAAGACAGAGATGGATTTCTTTAACTGGTAAGTGTGTGTTTTTAAAAATCAGCAACTTGCAGTTGCTGACATTTTGGTTTTCCAATTCCGACTGAAGTTCCTTTAAACTTTGTGGCTGGTTTGTGCTGGTAAATGCCTTGAAGCGGAACTAAACAGCACCACAAACTGAATGCATAATTCAATTCTACTTTAATATTCAAAGCAAACTCCCTCATCGATCCGTGTCTCCACTTTGAAAAACATACCTCTAGCCCAGTGGTTCTCAACCTTTTAGTGCCGTGACCCCTAATTTCCCAAGTTGTGGGGACCCCTAACAGTAAAAAAAAATTCATAGCGTGGGTTGTCAGCACCCAAGACAAGTAATTTGCACCCCTAACCCACGGAAATTTAGCTCTCCCTGAGTCCCCTCCACTCGTACAGTATTAAAACCTCATATGGTAAATTTTAGGATGTACCACTTTCTTTTTGTTCTCCTCTTTTTCCCCTTTATCTCTCTCTATCCTAATTTCTTGTTTTTTCCCCATCCCTCTCTCTAGCAGTCTTTCTTGTTTTTTCTCTCATTCTTTCTCTCCCTTTTTCTTTCTTTCTTCCTCCCCCCTCTTGTTCTCTCCCATCCATGTATTCTCTATTTTAATTCCTTCTCTTACTCCTTGGTGGAGGAGGAATGGGATGAGTGGCAATGCTGGGGGGAGTTCTGATCAGCCAACTTAGGTGCTCTTGATCAAGGTCATCTGCTGATCTGAGAACTGTAGTGGGGACTTTTAATGGCAACTATAATCACAGGTAGTGTTACCCAGTGTGTCTCCGAGTTTGTGGTGTCTTGTAGCAGTGACACCTATGCTGAAATCAGGAGATAGGGTCTCCTCCAGCCCCTCCCACCTCACAATTCTTACCAGTCAGTGTAGTCTCTGCCCCCAGCCATGCCATAAACTGAATGGGCAGCTGCGAAGAGGCTGAGTGGGCGGCCGTGGGCTCTGGCCAACGGCTCCAGTAACAGCCCTGCATGAGCAGCCGCAAGAAGGCTGGGAGAGTGGTGCGGGCTTCAGGAACAGCCCTGGCAAATCATTATTTGACCCCCAGGTTGAGAACCACTGCTCTAGCCAAAGGCGTAGCTTGAAGCTTGTGGGCCCCGATGCAAAAGTTGACCTGGCCCCCCCCCCCCTCCACTTCCACCCACCACTTTCACCGTGCGTGCAGATACACCCACCGCACGGCAAGATACTCAAAGTGGCTTAAGAGTTTTGCTTTCCCAGAGTGCCTCCTTACATCAGAGGACAGGGATCACCGCTGGAGAATCAGAGGACAGGGATCACCGCTGGAGAATCAGCAGACAGGGATCACCGCTGGAGAATCAGAGGACAGGGATCACCGCTGGAGAATCAGAGGACAGGGATCACCGCTGGAGAATCAGAGGACAGGGATCACCGCTGGAGAATCAGAGGACAGGGATCACCGCTGGAGAATCAGAGGACAGGGATCACCGCTGGAGAATCAAAGGACAGGGATCGCCGCTGGAGAATCAGAGGACAGGGATCACCACTGGAGAATCAGAGGACAGGGATCACCACTGGAGAATCAGCACAGTTTCCTGTGCTGGCAGAGCTGAGCAGCAGCCACACCCCTTAGCACAAGAACCTTAGCACTGACTTGTATTACAGAGGAGGGAAGGAGTGTGTCTGACCAAGTCTATTAGTGAGAGCTAATTACTACGTGCATAGGGTCTAACACAGTGGCGGCTGATGCTAAATATATCGGAGGGGGGGCAAACTAACGTCAGACACCCTTCCTCAAGGAGACGGACGGAAAGGCGGCGGTTGGGTCCCAGATGAAAGGCACAGCTCCTCTGTCACCAGCACAGATTGCTAATTACACCGGGCAGCTATTCAGCCTGGTGCCAGCTGATGAGTGACACACGCATGATGCTGGGACTTCCATCTCTGATGGCCAGATGCGGGGACCAGCAGCACTTACATGGATTCCCTCCCCAGCAGCCCACAGTATACCCAGTGATGTCCCCGAAGAAAGAGGGCTGATCGCCGGCGGCATGCACTTACCTCAATCTTCTGCCAGTAACAGGTCCTTCTCCAGCTACATTCCGAACACCATCCAGTAGGAGCGGCGGCTGGAGGCTCCAGGGAAGTCCATGAGTAGCCTGAGAGCAGGACGGCCTCTGATCAGTCAGCAGTCTCCTCCGCTCCGCATATACTCCTCCTGGCCAATCGCGTGACGGGTCTTTCTGTTTGGCCGGGAGTAGGATGACCACATTTCCAAACTACCAATCAGTGACACCCCCCCTTTCCAAAAACCAGCTTGTGCTGTAACAAATCACAGCACAGTGATTGGACACAAGAGGCGGGATTTATGATTTCTCCAATCACAAGCAGGGGGCGGGGACTGTGCTCCTGCAGGCATTCCCGGCCAGGACAAGTGCTGTCAGTGAGTAAAGTGGTGATGTGGCGGCCTTTTATTTTGGGGCATTAAATTGGCCCGGGGGGGGGGGGGTGGCTGCGTCAGTTTCATTTCGGGACACTGTATTATCCAGGACTGTCCCGGTCAATCCGTGACACGTGATCACCCTAGCCGGGAGTAGAATCATGAAGACAATAGCTTATATTCATTTGCTATTGTCACACAACTGGGCGGACTCAGGGCACAGAGCTCTGCGCCCAGAGTCCATCCTTTTTTTAAGCCAAAAAGGGACACCTATCAGCAAAAGTATGCAGGCATAGGACACCCCCTTGCCACGCCCCCTTAAAGGAGAATTGTACCAAAAAAAACAAGATTGGTTAAATCCACAAGTGCTTTTTTTTTTACCACTACTATTCCTTTATCTTGGATATATTGAATTTACAGACGCAGCAATTTAGAAATCAGATGAAAGGTTTAATAGATAAAAAGTGCATTTGATATACAACGAAATAGATCGGATCAAAATGAGGGACACATGAGGGACTGAGGGACATTGCTCCAAATCTGGGACAGTCCCTCGAAATCAGGGACTGGCTCTAATCACATGCTTCTAAGAAGAAAAAAACATTGGAATCAATGCGTCCGGCGCTCTGTGTGTAGATTAGAGGCCGGGGTTATGGATTAGGGGGGTGGTACCCCTAATGGATGGGCGCCACTGGTCTGACATTAAAGTCATATTAGGACACCCTGTTGACTGCTTTCAAAAGGACAGTGCAGATTCAACAATGGAAATGCAGGTTGCCACTAAAATGTCTATCTAACGTCAGTCAGTCATGTCTATCTGTGACTTCAGTTGGGTTTTAAAAAGAGAGGCCCTGAGTAATGGCACAGGTATCAGCGGAGGGCCAGCATGACATGGTTTATAGGGTGGAGCCAGGGGGGAAGTAAGGCAGCTTGGGGCTGGCAGGGGCAGGGGTTGGGCTGGCAGCTTCGTGGGGATGGGGTGGAGCTGGAAAGGTTTGGGCAGGAAGAGGAAAGGCCAGTTGTCATGAGGAGCCGTGACGGTAAGGAGCTTCCTACCCGTGACGGTAAGGAGCTTTGTGTGCTGGGATGGTGGGGGTTGCAGGACCACAGGGTTAGTGGACGTTTGGCAGGGTGCAAGGTCCTTGTTAGGTCATATGGGCACCTAAAAGGCATGGTTTAGGGACCCGTTTGAGGTACGGCTTCCAGTTGGTATATGGGTACCTGCTAGGGTTCCCTCGTGTCCCGGATTGCCCAGGACTGTCCCGCAATTGGCATGTCTCTCCTGGGTTCGGGCACCTTCATTCCCAAACAAAACAGTGTCCCGCAATGAAATAGAAAACACCCCCAACTAACTAGTAACTACATTTCCAGAACTGGTTGCTAGGGCCGGTGCTGCCTGGAATCTTGCAACCAGTGACAATTAACTCTCAGAAAGTGAGACCGGGAGCGAGGCCTGCGCCGCTGGTGGCAGGCTATGGGTGGCAAGCGGCACTGCATCTGGTGGCAGGCTATGGGTGGCAGGCGGCACTGCATCTGGTGGCAGGATATGGGTGGCAAGCGGCTCTGCATCTGGTGGCAGGCTATGGGTGGCAAGCGGCTCTGCATCTGGTGGCAGGCTATGGGTGGCAAGCGGCTCTGCATCTAGTGGCAGGCTATGGGTGATAAGGGGGCACTGCGTCTGGTGGCAGGCTATGGGCGACAAGGGGCACTGCGTCTGGTGGCAGGCTATGGGCGGCAAGCGGCACTGCATCTGGTGGCAGGCTATGGGCGGCAAGCGGCACTGCATCTGGTGGCAGGCTATGGGTGGCAAGCGGCACTGCATCTGGTGGCAGGCTATGGGTGGCAAGCGGCTCTGCATCTGGTGGCAGGCTATGGGTGGCAAGCGGCTCTGCATCTGGTGGCAGGCTATGGGTGGCAAGCGGCTCTGCATCTAGTGGCAGGCTATGGGTGACAAGGGGGCACTGCGTCTGGTGGCAGGCTATGGGTGACAAGGGGCACTGCGTCTGGTGGCAGGCTATGGGCGGCAAGCGGCACTGCATCTGGTGGTAGGCTATGGGTGGCAAGCGGCTCTGCATCTGGTGGCAGGCTATGGGTGGCAAGCAGCTCTGCATCTAGTGGCAGGCTATGGGTGACAAGGGGGCACTGCGTCTGGTGGCAGGCTATGGGCGACAAGGGGCACTGCGTCTGGTGGCAGGCTATGGGCGGCAAGCGGCACTGCATCTGGTGGCAGGCTATGGGCGGCAAGCGGCACTGTATCTGGTGGCAGGCTATGGGTGACAAGGGGCACTGTATCTGGTGGCAGGCTATGGGTGACAAGGGGCACTGTATCTGGTGGCACATTTACCCGACAAATAACCCGCCGCCAAATTCCCCACCAACCCCCGAGACTAAATTTCCCGCCTCCACCTCCCTCATCTTTTTTTGGGAAGGTGAGAGAGGGGGTGTGTCCCTGAATGGTAGTTTGGAAATGTGGTCACCCCAGTACCTGCTGTTTGTCTCTGAGTCTGAGGTTATAGTGACCGGAGGCCTGAGAAGTGACTCACAGGTACAGTTACGAGTTATGCCTGTTGGACCTTGTGCCCCATTGTTGTGATAAAACTGGATGTATATATTAAAAAGGTTATTATGTTGAGATTTGTAGATTTGGTTAATAAAAAGGCTGTTATGGCCATTTCACTCCAAGTGTTGTGTGGTCATTAGAGCGGGGGATGGGGTTATTGCATAGCAGGATAAGCCGTAGTTAATACCATAGTAAACAATGCTTAACGATGTATTGGAAAATTCCATTCCTTTGGATCTACCCTAGAGTAAAGCCCTAAGCATTACATAAAGATAGCATTATGCATAAGACTAATGAGTAAATGTAGCTATAAAGGTATAAAGGTGTCCCTTCCATCTAAAATATCATCATTGTATAAAATGCCGCAGGATAACATAAATTTTTCAGGGATTTTAACTCATGCGCTGCGTACCAAGAGAAACAAAAAAAGGTGTTATAGGAAGAAACGGTATCTGCCAGTGCATGGGATGGTATATGTATCACAAACAGGGCCGGGGGGTGAAATTGAGAAGCGGGGGGGGTGCCGCCGCTAATTGAGAAAATTGAGAAGTGGGGGGGGGGGGGGGTGCTGCCGCTAATTGAAAAAATTGAGAAGCTGGGGAGGCCCTTTACAAAAAAATAAAGAAATATATATATATATATATATATATATATATATATATATATATATATATATAAAAGTTATAAAAAAAAAAGGAGGGAATAGCCATCTGGGGTTCTGGGCCCTTTAATAAAAATAAAAAAATAAAGAAATATAAAATATATATATATAAAAAAAAGGGGTGGGGGTTGCCATCCGGGGGACTATGGATGTCTGGGCCCTCTAATAAAAAAAAAATATTTATACCTGTATATAGAAAATATTTTTTTATAAAAAAAAAATACAAAAAAAAGGCGGTTGCCATCCAGGACCCTGGGGACCTCTGGGCCCTTTAATAAAAATATAAAAATAAACCTCTGGGCCCTTTAATAAAGTAATATATATACAAAAAATAAAAATGTATAAAAAAAAAAAAAAAGGAGGGTTGCCATCCGGGGGCCCTGGGGACTTCTGGGCCCTTTAATAATAATTATATATATATATATATATATATATATATATATATATATATATATATATATTATATATAAGAAATAAAAATATATATAAAAAGAAATGGATTTTGTTTTTTATATAAAAAAAAGGGCGGGTTGCCCGGACCCCTTACAAAAAAAAAAAATCCGGGGCTGAAGCATTTAAAGGAGGGTGCAGATTATTTTATGGTGTGTATATAAATATATATATATATATATATATATATATATACTGTACATATTTTATTTTATGTTGTCAGAACATATACCTGATTAATGTAGTCCCAGTTGTAAATAACAGACATGTAATAAATATGGAGCACATAGTTTACTCTCATAGGCATGGAACAAATTTACCTCTAGGGAAATGAAAATATAAGCAAAATAAGTTGTGTTTTTTCTAGCTTACATCAGTAATTTCCAGTACATAGGCTTGGCCATGAGTGTTTGTGCCATCTCTTAAATAGAATATAGTAAATATATTGCGCTAAACTGAGACAATTAAATAAAAGTGTGAGGCAGCCAACACAACAATGGATAATTGTGAAACGTTGTAGATATATAAGTGCAGCGCCAGAAAAAGGTCCACCCAGGGGCGGACTGACCATTGAGTCACTTAGGCACTGCCCGAGGGCCCCATACCACTAGGGGGCCCCATCAGGATTGCCAGGCCCAGTAAAACTAGGGACAGTATGTATAAATTAATGTTTTTATTACATCTGTCCCTGATATGTCCGAAACTGACATGCTCTTGATGTGAAAATCCTGATATTTTAGCTGCCCCGCCTCTGTACTGCCTCCTGGCGTGGTGGCCATCTGTAAGCCCAGGGGCCCCATAATCTTCTATTGCCGGGGGCCCCATGAGTTGTCAGTCCGCCCCTGGGTCCACCCTTAAGGGGATCCCACGTATCACCCAAATGGGTAGCAAACAGTGTCAAACCGTGTAACTTTAGGAGCAAGGCTACTCCTTCAAAAGAACAAATGTGAAAACATATAATAAAATATGTTATAAATGTAACTATGAGCTATAAGGTAACTTCATAGATAAACATGTGAAAAACCAAATGAAATAAAGAATATATATCTTGTGATATATATAAAGTCCCATTCCAATATATACACTGTGAAGGTGAAAAGAATGCGATAATCTTGCAGGTGGACATGGGCAATATGTATCTTTAAAACCACAATCCCTGAAAGTAAAAACAGGTTGGGTACTTCTTATCGGATGGAGTGGACCCACAACTCACCATACGGTGGGGGGTCTCAAAGGCTTTATGGGCCGATTTCCCTCCTTGGTCACCATCTCAATCCTGGTGCTTTTGGCTGGTTGCCCCGGACTTATTGAAAATTCAATGTAGTCAGAATATATTAGTGGTCGGGAATCTCACCCCAATCCAGATAGCATAGGCAATGTTGAAGTATCAATGTGTATCAATCAGGGAAAAAAATATAAAAAGGTCCTCATAGCGTAAAAAAGTAAATAAAATGTTTTTTTAAATCAAAATCACACTGAAATCCTTCAAAAGTTAATTTTCAATCCAAAAATGTCACACAAGAAATGTATAAATACCAAACAATCACCCACAATAGGTAAAGGGTATCGTTGTCCAAAAAAAAAGCAGTAAAAGTGTTAGGATCCAGTGTACCCGACCGGTTTAGTCTTACATAGACTTCAACAGGGGTGTACACTTCGTTCCCCCGCGTTCCTGCTGAAAAAAAAGCCTGTGTCTTGGTATGCTGACACCTTTAAGAGTTTCCTTCAATAGAACTAAGGGGCCAAGCCCAACCCCTGGAATAAAAACACACACCACAATCCTCCCTCCACCAAATGAGTCAGTGGGAGAGACTGTGGCCCAGATTCAGAGAGCGATTACGCCTGTGTAACTGGTGTTAGACTGGAGTAATTTCAAATTACGCGCGTTTTTTAGCTAGTCGGAAACCTCAAACCATGAATAGACGGCTGCGGGCTTCAATTCGACTGGATTACGTGTTCATACGCCTTCGGATCTACGCTGCAATAAAATTGCGGCCACTGGGTGGACTTCCCTTCATTTTCCGCGTCGGGGTATGCTAATGAGCTTTTGCCGGCGATCCCCGAAATAACGATCTTCAATCGCTATCTCTTATGGCACCTTTAGTCATCTTTTATTTGCGTAACACTATACCAGCTTTTTGCTGCTCTAATATTAGACAGCCCATGTTAAGTATGGCCGTCGTTCCCGCGTCGAATTTCAACGTATTCCGACGTCTTTTATTTTTTTTAACGTAAGTCGTCCGGGAATAGGAATGTCAGTAAACGCCGCTACTCAAACAACGAATGACGTAACAACGTGATTTCGCGCAATGCACAGCGGGAAATTTGTGAACGGAGCATGCGCAGTTCGATCGCCGCGGGGACGCGCTTAATTTAAATGCTTCACGCCCCCTAATCGCGTATTTCGATTACGCAGCGAGAAATAGACTACGCCGCCGTAGCGTACGGGCAAAAATCTACCAGGATTCGGTGTAGAGCCTGGTAAAATACGGCAGCGTAGAGTATTTCGATTACGCAGCGCAATATTAAGTGTATGTGAATCTGGGCCTGTGTTGCCATGGGCAGTGGAGTCAGGCAGCTGCAGCCAGGAAGGCTGGCAGGGCCTGAAGAAGACTGACTGGGAGCAGTAATCCACCATAGGTTACCTAGAACTAATAACTATTTTCCTATTTTTTCCTGATACATCAAAGGGATCCGTGGTCTCTGCCCACAAATGGCAGTTGCTAGGGCCTGACTTCCAGAAAGTGTTGTACAGGAGAGTGAGAGTAAGCAGTCTGTCTGCAAGCAAGAGAAGTTCTGGAGGAGACTGGAGTTGTAAACTGTACATAGAAGTTCCACTCGATCGTCTGACCCAACTATTCATCTTTAGGTATCCCATAAACCCATTACCCATCCAAGTTCAAATCCCCTCAATAAAAATACAAAAACAAGCATATGACTGTTCATTGTCTCATGAGAGACTGAGAGGTGAAAGACGGGCTGGGAAGGGTGACAGGTGGACCACAAATTTAAGCAGCCTCTACAGGGGTACCGCTACATCTGTCTTTCACACTCTTTTTCATCGTTCTCTTTTATTTATTTATTTATTTTTCTCTCTGGCTTTCTCTCTTTAGAGAGGGGAGAGTGAAAGAGAAAGAGAGATGACAGAGAGTTTGAAAGAGAGAGGTAAGAGAGAAGTAGAAGATTACAGAGAGAGAGGGGGAAAGAAAGAGGAGATAAAGAGAGAAAGAGAAGGAGAGATAGTGAATAGACATGTGCATTTGTTTTCGTTAGAATGCATTTTCGTCCAAAAATCTGGTATTTTCGTTATCGTTTTAATGATCGAAAACGAAAGCGCAAGAAACGAAAACGGAAAGATCTGACATGAAAAATGCTTTATTTTCGTCTTCGTTCAGATCCGAAGATTTTTGATGCTTTGTCGAATTTCGGTCGTTCAATTCGACAAAGCATCGAAAATCGTCGTTCTGAATACAGTGAATAGGTAGAAATTGAATCAATTCCAGAACTTTATTCAGAACGACGAGTTTTGATGCTTTGTCGAATTTCGGTCGTTCAATTTCACAAAGTCATTGAAAATCGTCTTTCTGAATACAGTGAATAGGTAAGAATTGAGTCAATTCCTACCTATTCACTGTATTCAGAACGACGATGTTCGATGCTTTGTCGAATTGCCGTCGTTCAATTCGACAAAGTCATTGAAAATCGTCGTTTTTGGACGAAAACTTTCCCGACGAAAACAAAATAAATCAAAACAATTTTCGGGAGTAACTAAATAAATTTATTTTCCGGACGAAAACGAAAAAACGAAACAAAATATTCCAGTCTGCACATGTCTAATAGTGAAAGAGAGAGATAATAGGGAGGGGGGAACAAAAGAGAGCGAGAGAGAAACTTTCTTTTTCATCACGTATCCCTTTTTTCTCTCTCTCATTTCTCTGTCTCTTACTTTATCTCTCTCTCTCTCTCTCTCTCTCTCTCTCTCCTGCTCTCTTTCTCTCTCTCTGTCTGCCTCTATCTCCTCTCTAATTTTTTTTCTGTGTGTGTGTCTCTCTCTCTCTCTCTTCTTTTCTATCTCACTCTCTCATCTTTCTTTCTTTTTCTCTCTTCTCATCACTCTATTTTTCCTTTATCACTTTCTTAATTTCTTTCTCTCTCTTTTTTATTCCCTTCTCTGTATTATTTCTCTATTTTACTCTCTCTTTCTTTCTCTCTCTTTCACTGTTTCTTTCACTCTTTTCTCTCTTGTTTTATCTCCTTGTTCTCTCTCTCTCTCTCTCTCTCTCTCTCTCTCTCTCTCTCGCTCTCTCTCTTTCTCTCTCTCTCTCTGTATCTCTATTTCATCTCTCTCCCACTTTCTTTCTTTTTTCTTCTTTCTCTCTCTTTCGCTCTCTTCTCTTTTATCACTTTCTCTCATCTCTCTTCTCTCTCTCTCTCTCTCTCTCTCTCTCTCTCTCTCTCATCTCTGTTTCTCTCTCTCTCTCCTCTCAACTTTCTTCTCTATCTCATCTCTGTTTCTCTTTCATCTCTCTTCTTCTCTCTCTCTCTCTCTCTCTCTCTCTCTCGTATCTCTGTTTCTCTCTCTCTCTTCTCTCATCTCTCTTCTTCTCTCTCTCATCTCTCTTCTCCTCTCTCTCTCTCATCTCTCTTCTCCTCTCTCTCTTCTCCTCTTTCTCATTTCTCGTCTTTTCTCGCATTTCTCTTCTTTTCTCTCATCTCTTCTCTTCTATTCTCTCTCTCTCTCTCTCTCTCTCTCTCTCTCTCTCATCATCATTCTCTCATCTCTCTTTTTCTCTCTCTTTCATCTCTCTTTTTCTCTTTCTCATCTCTCTCATCTCTTCTCCTCTCTCTCATCTCTCTTCTCCTCTCTCTCATCTCTATTCTCCTCTCTCTCATCTCCTCTCTCTCATCTCTTCTCTTCTCACTTGTCTCTCTTCTTCTCTCATTTCTCTTCTTCTCGCTCTTATCTCTCTTCTCCTCTATCTCATTTCTCTTCTTTTTTCTCATCTTGTTTCTTCTCTCTCTCTCTCTCTCTCTCTCTCTCTCTCTCTCATCATTCTCTCATCTCTCTTCTTCTCTCTCTGATCTTTCTTCTTCTCTCTTATCTCTTCTCTCTCGTCTCTCTTCTTCTCACTTGTCTCTCTTCTTCTCTAATTTATCTTCTCCTCTCTTTCATCTCTCTTCCTCTCGCTCATCTATCATCTTCTCTCATCTCTCTTCCTTTTTCTCTCTCATCTCTCTTCCCCCCTCTATCTCTCTCTCTCTCTCTCTTTCTCTCTCTCATCTCTCTTATCTCTCTTCCTCTCTCTCTCATATCTCTTTTCCTCTCTCTCTCTCTCATATCTCTCTTCCTCTCTCTCTCATCTCTCTCTCATCTCTCTTCTTCTCTCATCTCTTCCTCTTTCTCTCTCATCTTCCTCTTTCATCACTCCTCTTCTCTCATCTCTCTTCTTCTCTCTCTCATCTCTTTTGGTCTCTCTCTCATTTATATTTCTCTCTCTTATCTGTCTTCTCTCTCTATCCCTCTCATCTCTCTTCCTCTCTCTCTATCCCTCTCATCCCTCTTCCTCTCTCCCATCTGTCTTCCTCTCTCTCTATCCCTCTCATCTCTCTTCTTCTCTCTCTCATCTCTCATGGTCTCTCTCTCATTTATCTTCCTCTCTCTCTATCCCTCTCGTCCCTCTTCCTCTCTCTCTATCCCTCTCATCTCTATTCTTCTCTCTCTCATCTCTCATGGTCTCTCTCTCATTTATCTCCCTCTCTCTCTATCCCTCTCATCTCTCTTCCTCTCTCTCTCTCTATCTTTCTTCTTCTCCCTCTCTCTATATCTTTTTCTGTCTCTTTCTTCCTCTCTCTTTTTACTTGATGTACTAAAGGTATAATAAAAGTTTAATAATTGAGCACAAAATGTAAACGGTTGCCAGCAGCTATCAGCCAGGTGTTGCCTTGTATTTTTTTTAATCAATTAAATGCGAAATCTGATTGGTGTTTGTTCTGTTTTGAGTATATTCCCAACACCCCCCGTGTATCGCTCTCTTTCAGTCTCTCTCATTTTTTTCCTTCTCTCTCTCATTACTCAACACCTCAGCAGCACAAACCCTCCTCTGTTTATTTCGTAGTGTTGTGTTGTGTACATTGGTACAGCTGAAGTTCTAATTTGTCTTTGTGGTTACTTTGTGTCAGTCCCCGAGCCCCGGGCCGGCCCTCCTCTGTGGTTAGTCATTGTAAAAGGTTAAAGTAATGCAACATAATCCAGTAGCTTGCCCAGACGTGCATGTTCTTGGCTCAGACGGAGGGGTGTGAGTTTCCTTCCACTGAGAATAGAGCTCCTCGCTTATTATCTCCTACGCAGAGAGAAAGCCCTCAACTACTACGCAAGGCTTCCTCCTTCCTCGCTCCTCAATGGTCATAGACCAGACAAGTGTCATCTACAATTTCGGGACACCAAATTACGGCTTGAGCTTAATTTAGGAGGGATTGAGGCTGATTTTTTTTTACTCTGTGAATCATATTTACATTTTAAAAACTTTGGAGGGAGAGCCGACTCGACACACCTGTTTTTAGATTGAGCTACCTGCACGGTCTGACCCTAATTTAGTCACCTAAGACCAACAGCCTGGAGGCACCACTGGGGGCGTTGGGTCACCTAGAGTCACCGGGACCATCTACAACCCCAAGGACCAGCCTCGTCCACAAGGTTTTTCATTGAAAGGAAAAGGCACAGGACTGGAAAGATCACACAAGGTCAGGGAGACGAGGAAACTGGCTGACATATGGAAATTTTAGTCTGAGGATCTCTAGAAGTCAAATCAGGACCTTTCATCTGCTGACAAGCACATATCTCCGAGTCCTAAGCAAAGGCTCAGCAATGTTCCTCATCGCTATCTGCTCCGCTCTTCTTTCAGCAGGTAATGATTGGCAAACCTTGTGTTTGCTTTATTCTTCCAACTAACAAGACTTGGTGGAAGAAACATTCAGTGTTCATTCCGTAGACTAAAACGACTAAAACATTTTATGGATACTATTTTAGGTGACTAAAATACGACTAAAACAATTGAGATGACTAAAATATGACTAAAATTAAAATGGCATTTTAGTGAAAAGACTACAATGGGACTAAAAGTAAAATGGCATTTTAGTCAAAAGACTAATGCCGCATACAGACGACTGTTTTCCATGACGAGAAAAATGCAATTTTTTAAATTGGTCGTGATAAACGATCGTGTGTAGGCTCCAGAGCATTTTTCTCGACGAGAAAAATGCCCAATTTTTTTTAGAAACTGCTCTATTTTTTCTCGTCTCTCATCTCTCTTCCTCTCTCTCTCTCATATCTCCCTCCCTCTCTCTTCTTCTTTCTCAAATCTCTCTTCCTCTCTCTCTCTCTCATCTCTCTTCCTCTCTCTCTCTCTCTCTCATATCTCCCTCCCTCTCTCTTCTTCTTTCTCAAATCTCTCTTCCTCTTTCTCTCTCTCTCTCTCTTTCTTTCTCTCTCCCTCTTTCTCTCTGATCTCTCTTTTTCTTTCTCAAATCTGTCTTCCTCTCCCTCTCTCTCTTGCTCTCCCTTTCTTTCATCTCTCTCTCATCTCTCTTCTTCTCTCATCTCTATTTCTCTCCCTCTCTCTCACCTCTCTTCCTCTTTCTCTCTCATCTCTATGCCCTTCTCATTTCTCTCCTCCCCTCTCTCTCTCTCTCTCTCTCTCTCTCTCTTTCTCTCTTCTTTCTTTATCTCTCTTCCTCTTTCTCTCCCATCTCTATGCCCTTCTCATTTCTCTTCCCCCCTTTCTCTCTCTTTCTCTCTATCTTCTTCTCTATCTCATCTTTCTTCCTCTTTCTCTCTCACCTCTATTCCCCTCTCTCCCCCTCTCTCCCTTTCCCTCTCTCCCCCCTCTCTCTCCCCCTCTCTCTCCCCCTCTCTATCTCCCCCTCTCTCTCTCCCCTCCCTCCCACTCCCTCTCTCTCCCCCTCCCTCTCTCTCTCCCCCTCTCTCTCTCTCATCTTTCTTCCTCTTTATCTCTCATCTCTATTCCCCTCTCACCCCCCCTCTCTCTCCTTCTCTCTCTCATCTTTCTTCCTCTCTCTCTCAACTCTCTTCCTCTTTCTCTCTCATCTCTATTCCCCTCTCTCCCCCTTGCTCTCCCTCCTCCTCTCCCTCTCTCTCCCCCTCTCTCCCCCCTCTCTCTCTCCCCCTCTCGCTCTCCCTCTCTCTCTCTCTCCCCCTCTCTTTCTCCCCCCCCCTCTCTCTCTCTCTCTCCCCCCCTCTCTCTATCTCCCCCTCCCTCTCTCTCTCTCCTCTGTCTCATCTTTCTTCCTCTTTCTCTCTCATCTCTATTCCCCTCTCGCCCCCCTCTCTCTCCGTCTCTCTCTCATCTTTCTTCCTCTCTCTCAACTCCCTTCCTCTTTCTCTCTCTCTCTCTCCATCTCTCTCTCATCTTTCTTCCTCTCTCTCTCTCTCAACTCCCTTCCTCTTCCTCTCTTATCTCTATTCCCCTCTCATTTCTCCCCCTCTCTCTCTCATCTCTCTTCCTCTCTCAATCTCTCTCTCATTTTAGTTGACTAAATGAATACTATTTTAGTCAACTAAAATATGACTAAAACAATTGAGAAGAGGAGGGTGAATGGCAAATGTATGCTTGTGCCACATCCAGTAATTATGAGAAAAGAAAAAGGGGGGTTCCCCTGGGTGGACTTTTAAGGCACTAATAATATTTCAAAATATACGTGATATTGAATGTAAAAAAGGTTTTATTCACAATTATACATATTCATCAAAAACATTTTTAAATATCAAATTAAAATACAGAGTTCCAATGATTGTCACCATATAGATATATACAAGAAGAACCTTCTTAACACCCAATTGAGATGACTAAAATACGACTCAAATTAAAATGCCATTTTAGTCAAAAGACTACAATGGGACTAAAACTAAAATGCCATTTTAGTCCTAAGATTAATGCCGCATACACAGGGACAGATTTTTAGTTGGAAAAAAAATCTGATGTTTTTTCCGAACATGTTCTCTTTCTAAGTCTGTCGTTATTTCCATCAGAAAATCCGACCGTGTGCATGCGGCTTAAGACTAAAACTAAATTGAAATTTGTTGCCAAAATTAACACTGGAAACATTGCAGAAAGACTCTTTTAGAAAACTTACAGATGTTACATACCGTATATACTCGAGTATAAGCCAACCCGAATATAAGCTAAGGCACCTAATTTTACTACAAAAAACTGGGAAAGCGTATTGACTCGAGTATAAGCCTAGGGTGTCCATCTGCATGTCTCACTGTGTCTCACTGTGTCCATGTGCATGCATCAATGTGTCCATGCCTCACTGTTCCCATGACCAAACTGACGTTTAACATGGGAGTCTATGGAAGAGGAGCCGGCTTTGAAAAATCGGTGCTCCTTGGATGTAGGTCCCCCGGACAACAAACTTTGCACACTTGTAGAGGAAGAGTGGGACTACATGTGTGCTAAGTTTGGGGCCCAGGGGACCTACAGCTGGAAGATCAGGCACAAAAAAGGTGACTTGAGTATAAGCCGAGGGGGGCATTTTCTGCACAAAAAAATGTGCTGAAAACTCGGCTTATACTCGAGTATATGTGGTAGTTACATAGTTATAGCTACATAGTTAGTCAGGTTGAAAAAAGGCACAAGTCCATCTAATTCAACCATAAAGTAAGTAAAATAAAAAATATTGTAATTGTACGATATTTTTTATTTTACTTACTATATGGTTGAATTAGATGGACTTGTGTCTTTTTTCAACCTGACTAACTATGGAACTATAACTATGGAACTATAACTATGGAACTACCGTATATACTCGAGCACATTTTTTTGTGCTGAATATGCCCCCCTCGGCTTATACTCGAGTCACCTTTTTGCGCCTGATCTCCCAAAGCTTGGGGAGGCGGTACCGGCCGGCTGTAGGTCCCCCGGACCCCAAACTTGGCACACATATAGCCCCACTCTTCCTCTACAAGTGTGCAAAGTTTGTTGTCTAGAGGACCTACGGCCGGGGAGTATCGATTTTTCAAATCAGGGCACCCCTTCAATAGACTACCATGTTAAATTGTAGTTTCTCCAGTGAATTTGGGGACCCGGTACTGGCCAGTCGTAGGTCTTCTGGACCCTGACCTTGGCACACATGTAGCCCCATTTCCCCTCTACAAGTGTGCAAAGTTTGTTGTCTGGAGGACCTACGGCTGGGGAGCACCGATTTTTCAAAGCCGGGCACCCCTTCCATAGACTCCCATGTTAAACGCTCAGTATAGTCATGGGCACAGTGAGGCATGGGCACAGTGAGGCATGGACACAGTGAGGCAAAGTGAGGCATGGACACAGTGAGTCATGGACACAGTGAGGCATGGGCACAGTAAGGCATGGACACAGTGAGGCAAAGTGAGGCATGAACACAGTGAGGCATGGACACAGTGAGGCATGGGAACAGTGAGGCATGGGCACAGTAAGGCATGGACACAGTGAGGCAAAGTGAGGCATGAACACAGTGAGGCATGGACACAGTGAGGCATGGGCACAGTGAGGCATGGACACAGTGAGGCAAAGTGAGGCATGGACACAGTAAGGCATGGACACAGTGAGGCATGGGCACAGTAAGGCATGGACACAGTGAGGCAAAGTGAGGCATGAACACAGTGAGGCATGGACACAGTGAGGCATGGACACAGTGAGGCATGGGAACAGTGAGGCATGGGCACAGTGAGGCATGGGCACAGTGAGGCATGGACACAGTGAGGCATGGACACAGTGAGGCATGGACACAGTGAGGCATGGGCACAGTGAGGCATGGGCACAGTGAGGCATGGACACAGTGAGGCATGGACACAGTGAGGCATGGGCACAGTGAGGCATGGTAAATAACCCCCAATATCTTATAATATATAGCAAATTAAATATTGGCGTAATTTTCCGCACAAACCAACAGAGACCAAACCAAAAATGACCATTTGTAATATAACTAGAGCCTAAAGCATTACTTTTTATGGGTCGCATCGTAGTGTAGTTATAAAAATATTCACATAGCTGTTCATCCATCACAACTGCATGTTAATTTGTTTGGTGAGAATGGGGAAAAAATCGAATGTTCTCAGGCTATTTCCTTTGCAGATTAAATGCTATTCAATACAAAATAAAATAAAATAAAAAATAGTTTTTAACTTGTAAACAACACTGAAAATCTGAAAAAGAGTATTGGTCCTTAAGTGGTTAATAGCCATTTTCAGGAGCGTGTGCGTGGGGAATATTGCGTTTGGATCATAGGTAAGTCACATGAAAAAAAAAAAAAAATTAAATGCGCATATCATTTTATAGCAATATTTGTGTTGGCGTGACTGGGTTTCTTTATCTTTGTTTTAAAAAAACGTTAAAAGCCTTTCCCCATCTCTATAACATGCTATTAATTGCTCTTTATAAGTATCATTTCCCTTTTTACCACTTCCTACAAGCACTTGTTGAAGATTGGTTGAAGTGGTTTTGAATTGTATCTGTGAGATATTTCCATCCCTGGTATTTGCCAGCCGGTCGGCCGTCAGAGGAACCTTTTTGGGCAGCAATGTGGAAGGAAGCCAGGAGGAAGTGTGTAATTACAGAGCCACATACATAGAAGCACGATGTGTCTTTATATAAACGGCTTTGGCACTTCCATCCAAGAGATAAACAATATCACAGAAATACATGTGCTGCTATGTAAACCTTCTATACAATGATTACAGGATTGTATATTTAAAAGTCAAATGTTACAACTGTATTTATGATACCAATCCCAATAATGCGACAGGCGGCTATACATTTCAGATGATGTAACCCGTCCTTATTCTATCCAAAAAAATTATAATTATGTTTTGGTCCAAAAAAACCTTTAACTACTTCAGCCCCGGACTATTTGGATGCGTCGCTTTAACTGACAATTGCGCGGTCGTGCGACGTGGCTCCCAAAAAAAATGGTGTCCTTTTTTCCCCAGAAATAGAGCTTTCTTTTGGTGGTATTTGATCACCTCTGCGGTTTTTATTTTTGCGCTATAAACAAAAATAGAGCGACAATTTTGAAAAAAAAAAAAACACAATACTTTTTACTTTTTGCTATAATAAATACCCCCAAAAATATATAAAAAAAACATTTTGTCCCCTCAGTTTAGGCCGATACGTATTCTTTTACATATTTTTGGTAAAAAGTTTTTTGCGCAAAAGTTATAGGGCCAGATTCAGGTACAATTGCCCTGGCGCAGAGTATCAGAGATACACTACGCCGCCGTATTTTACCTGGCTCTAAGACGAATTCTGGTAGATTTCGGCCCGTAAGGTACGGGGGCGTAGTGTATTTCTCGCGGCGGAATCGAAATACACGATTAGGGGGCGTGAAGCATTCAAATTATGGGGCGTCCCCGCGGCGATCAAACTGCGCATGCTCCGTTCCGAAATTTCCCGCTGTGCATTGCGCGAAATAACGTCGTCACGTCAGTTTTTTTTTTTAGTAGCGTCGTTTACGTACATTCCTATTTCCGGACGACTTACGCAAACACAAAAAAAAAATTTGGAAATTCGACGCGGGAACGACGGCCATACTTAACATGGGCTGTCTAACGTTAGACAACATTTTTGCTTCCCTAACTTTACGCAGCAAAAAGATGACTACAGATGCCGTAAGAGAATGCGACGGACGATCGTAACTTCGTGGATCGCCGGAAAAAGCTCATTTGCATACCCCGACACTGAAAACGACGCGAACTCCACCCAGCGGGCGGAAAAAGATTGCAGCGTAGATCCAACGGCGTACGAAGACGTAAGCCTGTCAGGTCGAAGCCCGAAGCCGCCGTATCATAGTTTGAGGATTCAAACTAATGATACGACGCGGGTAATTTGAAATGACTCCGGTCTATCAGGAGATACACCGGAGTAATGGCTCTGTGAATCTGGCCCATGGTGTTTACAAAATAGGCATTTTTATCATTTTTTTCTTTTACTAGTAATGGCAGCGATCAACAATTTTTATTGTGACTGCGACATTATCGGCGATCGGACACTTTTGACACATTTTTGGGACCATTGTCATTTATACAGCGATCAGTGCTATAAAAATGTACTGGTTACTGTGAAAATGACACTGGTAGTGCAGGAGTTAACCACAAGGGATAAAGTGTTCCCTGCATAGTGTTTCTTACTGTAGGGGGGATGGGCTCTGTGTCACATGACACTGATCTCCGCTTAGAGTACACAGAGCCGAGATCAGTGTCATTGTCACTAGTCAGAGCGGCGCTTTACCATCCTTTTAGCTGCGCTATTCGTCAGCTAACGGAGCAATTTTAACCTCCGCTAGCGTTTGAAGAAAGGGTTAAATGCGACTGTGTATCACCGCTGCCGAAACGCCCTCCCCTGAAAATATTTCAGCGGACGCCCATGCATGAAGATTCGACGAAGCGGCTAAAAACATACAATCACCTATATAGGCTATAGAAGAATTCTAATGTTGGTTGACTAGAAATAATAATTTATAAATATAATTATTACTAGTCATACAACATTAGAATTCTTCTATAGCTTGTGGGCGGAGCATTCGTCCGGAAATGTACGATTGCGGCGGCGTACAGTTTAGCTGCTCCGTCGAATCTTCTTAGAACATTTGACAGACACCATAAGCCTTCAATGACAGATTCAACCTTAATTCATTAGAATTTTCGGACGAACGCATTTTTTAATGAATCAAAATAAATACAAATTAATTTCGGAAGTAACTAAATAAATTTATTTTTTGGTCGAAAACGAAATTCCGAAACAAAATATTTCAGTGTTCACATGTCTAGTGACTAATGGATGAATGTTGAACCTTAGCCTTTTTGGGGGTGGGTGATGAAGCCTGTTTCCAAGTTTTACTCATTTGTTTAGTCTTAGGCCCCGTACACACGGCCGAGGTTCTCGCTGAAAACCAGCGAGAACCTCGCTGGAATGCACATTCCAGCGAGGACCTCGGCCGTGTGTACGGTCTCGGCGAGCTTCCCGTCGGGAAGCCCGTCGAGCCGAAATAGAGAGCATGCTCTCTATTTCCTCGACGGCCCGCCCGGAAGAATGGCTGGTTGCCATTCCCGACGGGCGGGTCGCCGAATCCGACGGCCGGGAGAGAACCTCGACGGGCGGAACGATGTGTTCTGCCCGTCGAGGTTCTCTGCCGTGTGTACGTCACCTCAGGCCTCGTACACACGACCGAGAATCTCATTGTAAATGAAACATCGTTTTCCTCGACGAGGTTCTTGTCAGGCTTGTCGAGAATATTGTCAAGCTTTCTTTGCATACACACTGTCAAGACAAAATCTCGTTGTTCTTAAACGCGGTGACGTACAACGCGTAATACGGCACTATAAAGGGGAAGTTCGATTCCACTGGCGCCACCCTTGGGGCTGCTTTTACTATTCTCATGTTACTGCATTTTAAGTAAAAATTTGGTGAGACGATTCGCGTTTTTCAGTCTGTTACAGTGTGACGATTGTGCTATCTCCATTACGAACGCTACTTTTACCGAAGGTGCGCTCCCGTCTCATACTTTATTCTGAGCATGCGCGGGTATCTAAGCATACACACAAACGTGTTTCTCGTCGTAAACCAGCCCGACGAGAAACACGACAAGGAAATCGAGACTCCCGACCAGAAAATAGAGAACTTGTTCAGATCCATAACAGTTTTCTCAACGAAAAAACATACACACGACGATTTTCCTCGACAAAAAAGCTCTGCCACCAATTTTCTTGATGGATTTTGTCGAGTAAACCCATGCGTGTGTACGAAGCTTCAGGATCATATACTGTAGATATACCCAGCTTTAATTCATGGTCCATGCACAGCTGATATCTCTTCATGGATTTTTTAGGCAGATTTCCCTTGAAGATGGAGGAACCTAATCACGGCTCCAGTGGCGGCTGGTGCTTCAAATTTTTGGGGGGGCGCAAATGAAAAAAAAAAATTGCAGCCTCACTGTGCCTATCAAGCGCAGTCACTGTGCCATCGATTGTCACCACTGTGCAATGCCATCAAATGCAGCCACTGTGCCATCAATTGTCACCACTGTGCCATCCCATCAAACGCAGTCACTGTGCCATCAATTATCACCACTGTGCCATGCCATCAAATGCAGCCACTGTGCTAATTGTCACCACTGTGCCCATTGTTGCCACTGTGCTGTGCCCTTTAATTGTTGCCTCTGTGCCCATTGTTGTCACTGTGCTGTGCCCTTTAATTGTTGCCACTATGCCCATTGTTGTCACTGTGCTGTGCCCTTTGTCGCCTCTGTGCCCATTGTTGTCACTGTGCTGTGCCCTTTGCCGCTCTCTGTCCCCTTTGCCACTCTCTGTGCCCATTGTAGCCCCTTTCCCTGTAAAATGAACTTACCTGAAGCTTCCATGTCCTCCCTCGATGTCTTGTCCCGCTTGGTGACGCTTCAGCCAATCAGGTTGCTGATAACCAGAATCCTGGAACCTGATGGGCTGAAACAGCCGTCAGTCTTTTTCAAGGAACGCAGGCTGTCTGCTCTCCGAGAATAGACTTCCTGGAAAAGCCTATCAGAGCCGCTGGCTTTGATAGGCAGTTCCCCTCAGCCAACCAGCTGCTGTTTTTCGGGTAACCGGCGACCCATGTCCGGTTATATGAATAGACCAGGCAGCTGGCAACCAACAATAACATACATTCGTGCATTTATGCACGAATCTGTGTTATTTGCGAGAGGGGGTGGCGCTGCAGCGCCCTCTATAGACGGCCGCCAGAACTGCGGTTAAAATGTCAAAATTACATTTTAGCCGAATGAAAGTTCTTAAAGGGCCCGTTTTTTTGTGTGACTGCGGGAGGGGGGGTGGCGCCCCTGCGTCCCTATGGACGGGCCGCTACTGCACGGCTCAGTATTCAACTTTGTCCAGCATGACACCTACTCCATGTCTTTTGGCTCTAACTATAATTCACCACAACCTAAAAAAAAAAATGGCATGCATATTACTAAGATATCCATCTATAAACCTACAGAATTTCATATCCCTAGCATATCTAGATGATGCTGAGGGTTAGAACTTATTGGCCTCGTAGATGTTAGTACTACGTGACTGAACTCCTGTAGCTGCGCAGAGCTTTCCATGATGACGAAGTTCTGGCATCCCAGAGACTTCCCTGTACATTGTAGACACATCTGAAATGAATTTCCCAGCTGCCACACTCAGAACTGTAACAACATCAGGAGGGGAAGCCCTACAGGCCCCCGAGGGGTGTGCCGCACGTGGCTGTGACAACGCACAGACAAAACGCTTAGCACAGTTTCTTTACTTTCAATGTTCAGGGTTTTAGGTCATGCTAAACCTGTTTACTATGTATGCAAATTATGCAATAATGAAAGCTTAAGGTGGTTGTAAACCCAACCACACAACTTGCACCTACAGGTAAGCCTAGATTAACCACTTGAGGCCCGCGCTACCGTCGGATGACGGCAACAGCGCGGGCCTGAATAGCCAACATGCCGTCATTTGACAGCATGTCATTCTGGCGTTCCCAGCGCGCGCTGTAGAGCGCGCTGCGGGGAAGCACTGTGTTATCCGTGTCCCTTGGACACGGCCAATCACAGATCGCGGCAAACGGCCAATCAGAGCGGCCGTTTGCGATGCGATCTGTGGGCGAATGAGAGATGATCTCTCATAGATCATCTCTCATTGCCGGCTCACACAGAGACAATGTCCTGTCTCTGGAGGGGAGGAGCCCGATCTGTGTTCCTTCCTACATAGGGACACAGATCGGTCACCCCCCCAGTCACCCCCCCCCTCCCCCCACAGTTAGAACACACCTAGCATACACATTTAACCCCTTCCTCACCCCCTAGTGTTAACCCCTTCAATGCCAGTCACATTTATACTGTAATTAGTGCATATTTATAGCACTGATCGCAGAATAAATGTGAATGGCGCCAAAAATGTGTCAAAAGTGTCCGATGTGTCCGCCATAACGTCGCAGTACCAATAAAAATCGCAGATCGCCGCCATTTCTAGTAAAAAAAAAAATAATAAAAAATAATAATTCTCTCCCCTATTTAGTAAGCGCTATAACCTTTGCGCAAACCAGTCACTTATTGCGATTTTTTTTTTTTTTTTTTTTTTTTTCCAAAAATATGTACAGTAGAAGAATACGTATCGCCCTAAGCTGAGAAAAAAAAATGTGTTTTTTTTTTAATTGGGATATTTATTATAGCAACAAGTAAAAAATATTGTATTTTTCTTCAAAATTGTCGCTCTTTTTTGTTTATAGCGCAAAAAATAAAAACCGCACAGGCGATCAAATACCACCAAAAGAAAGCTCTACTTGTGGGGAAAAAAGGACGTAAATTTTGTTTGGGAGCCACGTCGCACGACCGCGCAATTGTCAGTTAAAGCGACGCAGTGCCGGAAGCTGAAATTTTACCTGGGCAGGAGGGGGGTGTAAGTGCCCAGTATGCAAGTGGTTAAGGCTAAACATTATTTTTTGCTGCTTGCTTCAGACGAAAATCCACGGAAAAGTTTTTTTGGCTTTACTGTACTCGGCAGTCGGCACAAAAGAGAAGCTGATTCACTAACTTTACTCACTCACTGCCCATTCTAAAGAACGATACAAGTACACAAATTTACAAACAGACCAAAAAAACGGATTTACAAAACACACAAATGAAAATATGAACATACGACTGAAAATACGAACAGATAAAGGATTTAAAATACAGATCGCAAATCATTCGTTATAGATGTCATTTTCGTTCTTTTGCCGTTTCCGTTTTGTCGTATTTTCGTAAGATTGTCGTACCGTTCGTTCGTATTCGCGCTTGTTCGTTATGCAGCTCATTCGTAATCCCGTCATTTTCGTATTTTGGTGCTTTCATTTTTTCGTATATGTGCACATTATTCCGCGGGTACTAAAATGAACAAATTCGTAAGAAAATACATTCGTTACGAACGGGAACGCACATATCTTCTACACAGTGATAAAGCTATTAAATAGTTGGGTCACTTGAACTGACTTATTAATAGATATCACCCACCCCAGGTCTAGGCACACTGACGACACCCCCGGACAGAACAACCACTTCCACCAGGCAGGAGAAGCCGGTGGAGCCGGTGGAGCCGGTGGAGCCGGTGGAGCCAGTATCTCACCACAGGATACACTCTTTTATCTCAGGGCTGGGATCAGTCACTAAGTATTGTGAGTGTGACAAAAACATTTTTTGGATTAACTTTCTGAGACTATAGGACGCTTTTGTCTCTAATCAGGGAATTCATATAAATAGTGACTGCGCTCTACTGACTCACTTACTGAACTAAAGGTTCTCATGGTATGGCGAGTGCTCAGCCTCATCCTATTGGGTAAATTATTCACAAGACATTAAGGCGGCGCACAGGGGGAGTAGAACCCCACAGAGAGTGATTTGAATATTGTGGAGCACAAAGCGCAATTTGGAGATTAGTTTTGGACTATTTAAGGGTTTTAATAATATTGGTCCACTAAGTAGATGTGGATTGTTATGCTACATTATATTATATCACTTTAAATATATTGCACAAACCAAAAAAGAGGAAGGTCATACACTATATTACCAAAAGTATTGGGACACCTGTCTTTACATGAACTTTAATGGCATCCCGGTCTCAGTATGTAGGGCTCAATATTGAGTTTGCCCACCCTTTGCAACTATAACAGCTTTAACTCTTCTGGGAAGGCTGTCCACAATGTTTAGGAGTGTGTCTATGGGAAGGCTGTCCACAAGGTTTAGGGGTGTGTCTATGGGAAGGCTGTCCACAAGGTTTAGGAGTGTGTCTATGGGAAGGCTGTCCACAAGGTTTAGGGGTGTGTCTATGGGAAGGCTGTCCTCAAGGTTTAGGAGTGTGTCTATGGGAAGGCTGTCCACAATGTTTAGGAGTGTGTTTATGGGAAGGCTGACCACAAGGTTTAGGAGTATGTCTATGGGAAGGCTGACCACAAGGTTTAAGAGTGTGTCTATGGGAAGGCTGACCACAAGGTTTAGGAGTGTGTCTATGGGAAGGTTGACCACAAGGTTTAGGGGTGTGTCTATGGGAAGGCTGACCACAAGGTTTAGGAGGGTGTCTATGGGAATGTTTGACCATTCTTCCAGAAGTGCATTTGTGAGGTCAGACACTGATGTGGACAAGAAGGCCTGTCTCACAGACTCTAATTCAATCCAAAGGAGTTCTATCGGGTTGAGCTCAGAACTCTGGTCAGGCCATTCAAATTCCTCCACCCCAAAGTCACTCATCCATGTCTTTATGAATGAATGAATGAAAAACGTATATAGCACGACACATGCGAACTAAATCGCCTCTGGGCGCTCGTTGTTCCAGTATCTCATAACCTCAAAAGAGCAGAGTTTTAATCCGTCTTCTGAAGGTCAGGTGGTTTTCCTCCAACCGAATGCTGGCTGGTAAAGCGTTCCATAGTCTGGGACCTTGGACAGCAAACCTTCTTTCTCCTTTGGACTTGAATCTGGCCTTGGGTACTTTGACCAAATTTTGGTCGCTGGATCACAGAATGCGATTGGGATTGTGGGCTGCTATTTTATCGGAAAGATATTGCGGGGCTTTTCCATGGATGCATTTATGAGTCAGACAGAGAGCTTTAAAAGCAATTCTGTCCCTCACTGGCAACCAATGAAGGGATCTCAGTGAAGGTGAGATTGATTCCCATGGTTTTTTCCCAGTCACAAGTCTGGCGGCCGTATTTTGGACGACTTGCAGACGAGCGATTTGGTACTTTGGGAGTCCGAGGTAAAGGGCATTTGCATAGTCCAGTCTGGAGTTCACAATTGTTCCCACTACGACTGCTACGTCTTCTTTGGGAATGAATGGAATAAGTCTGTGTAGTAGGCGCAGCAGATGGTGAGATCCGCTGACTACTGACCCTATTTGTGCGTCCATTGTCATGTGGGTGTCAAAAATGACCCCGAGACTTTTGACTTTGGCGCTAGGGGTGATGAACTGGCCCAGAATGAGCGGAGGTGCCCAGGTTGTTGCCAGTTGACTCTTGCGACTGGCATGAAACAGAAGAAGTTCTGTCTTGGAATTGTTGAGTTTAAGATAACTCTTAGTCATCCATTGCTTTGAGCACTGGTCCATATCATTTGGTGGAGGGGGAATTATAATGCGGGGTTGTTTTTCAGGGGTTGGGCTTGGCCTCTTAGTTCCAGTGTACAAAGCAAGGTCCATAAAGACATGAATGAGTGAGTTTGGGGTGGAGGAACTTGACTGGCCTGCAAAGAGTCCTGACCTCAACCTGATAGAACACCTTTAGAATGAACTAGTGCAGAGACTGCGAGCCAGATCTTCTCATCCACATCAGTGCCTGACCTCACAAATGCGCTTCTGGAAGAATGGTCAAATATTCCCATAGACACACTCCTAAACCTTGTGGATTATAGCCTTCAAAGAAGAGTTGAAGCTGTTATAGCTGCAAAGGGTGGGCCAACTCGATATTGAGCCCTACAGACTAAGACTGGGATGCCAATAAATTTGTGTGTAAAGGCCGGTGTCCCAATACTTTTGGTAATATACTGTATTTGTTTTATATTTTGAACCTTATTTAATAGCTTTGTCATTACACTTTGTTGTATCTTCCTACAAAACTAAAGCAAAATATTTTTTTTAGGTTAAAAGTTTTTAAAAATTGAATCCACTTACCGACTGTCCATGCGTTGCATTCTAGTGTCTCTTGGATGCTACGGGGGAGATTTGTTAAAACTGGTGTACACAGAATCTGGTGCACCTGAGCAAAGCAGCCAATCATCTTCTAACTTCAACTTGTTCAAATAAGCTTTGACAATAAAACATGGAACCGGATTGGCTACTATGCAAGTTTTTGTAAATCTCCCCCTGTGGTTTTTGTGGCACATGTCCGACCACCACCATTATGTAAGTGATACCTGACTCATAGCACAAAAAGCATTTGTTTCCTCTTTGCCTTTGCTTAGAAAGTGAAATGCCGTAAGAATAGATTTATTTAACACACATTTCCGTTTCTGTGTTGTTTCGAAAATTACGTTTGTGTGAAAGACAAAGATGTGGTAATGACAGTTGCAAGCAAACATAGCTTGACTTGAATGTCCTGATTTCAGCGCTTTGGTGGAGGCAGGGTAAGGACTTTTTGTGAAACGAGATGACAAAATGCAGAATTCCGTACAAAGTTTCCACAATTCAGAGTGATGTGTTCCCATGAAGAGAAAAAAAAGTGATCATTCCCATCATGGAAACAGTTATTGTTCAGGTCCAGACTAAACAAGTAGAGAATTTACACTCACAAATCGACATGTTCATTTGTTTTCGTCCGAATTTCGTGTTTTTTTTCGCGTTCGTTTTAACAAATGATAACGAATGTGCAAAATCCGAAACCTGAAAGATCCGACATAAACAATGCTTTATTTATTTTTTTCGATGTGACAACAGTTTAATATAGATAGGAGATTCGACATGCCGGTGACAATAGTGATCGGTGTCTATCGAATCTGCGGTTAAATGATCCTAACATAACTATTAGTCCGAGATTATTCCACATAGAGAAGAAAGATTCGACATTATAGAGACATGAAGATTCGACATTATAGAGACATGAAGATTCGACATTATAGAGACATGAAGATTCGACATTATAGAGACACGAAGATTCGACAATATAGAGACACGAAGATTCGACATTATAGAGACATGAAGATTCAACATTATAGAGACACGAAGATTCAACATTATAGAGACACGAAGATTCAACATTATAGTGACATGAAGATTCAACATTATAGAGACACGAAGATTCAACATTATAGAGACACGAAGATTCGACATTATAGAGACACGAAGATTCAACATTATAGAGACACGAAGATTCAACATTATAGAGACACGAAGATTCAACATTATAGAGACATGAAGATTCGACATTATAGAGACACAATGATTCAACATTATAGAGACATGAAGATTCAACATTATAGAGACATGAAGATTTGACATTATAGAGACACGAAGATTCAACATTATAGAGACACGAAGATTCGACATTATAGAGACACGAAGATTCGACATTATAGAGACATGAAGATTCGACATTATAGAGACACGATGATTCAACATTATAGAGACACGAAGATTCGGCATTATAGAGACACGAAGATTCAACATTATAGAGACACGAAGATTCGACATTATAGAGACATGAAGATTCGACATTATTGAAACACTAAGATTCAACATTATAGAGACATGAAGATTCGACATTATAGAGACATGAAGATTCGACATTATAGAGACACGAAGATTCAACATTATAGAGACACGAAGATTCAACATTATAGAGACATGAAGATTCGTCATTATAGAGACATGAAGATTCGACATTATAGAGACACGAAGATTCGTCATTATAGAGACTCGAAGATTCGTCATTATAGAGACACGAAGATTCGACATTATAGAGACATGAAGATTCGACATTATAGAGACACGATGATTCAACATTATAGAGACACGAAGATTCGACATTATAGAGACACAAAGTTTCCACATTATAAAGGCATGCAGGGCTGATCCTAGGGTCACAAGCGCCTGGGTGCAGAAATATTTCTGGGGGTGGTCATTTAACTAACTCCTCCTCTTTACAAATGTTTCTATGACAAAGAGACAACTACAGAGATGCTCCCCCACAAAGTCTTCATTACCCCGGGATCCTTACATGATCTCTTAACAATAAACAAAATGCAGGAGGAGAAGCAGAGTACTTTATTGGGACCTGGAGGGGGGGGGGGGTCTGTGATGGACACAGAGAGGGCTTCTGTTAGAGAGTCTGTTAGAAAGAGCCTCCAGACATACTACAGACATGATACAGGAGATAGTCAGAGACTGCAGACATATTTCAGGAGACAGTCAGAGACTGCAGACATGATACACAAGATGGTTATAGGCTGCAGACACAATACAGGAAATAAACAGAGACTGCAGACATAGTACAGGAGATGGTCAGAGACACATGAGTTCTGGACAGACACACACCTATGCTCAGTACACTAGTTCTGGACGGACACAAACAAGGAGAGAGGGAGGGAGGGGAGAACTCTGCCACTTTGGCGCCCCCACCTCTGAGGGCGCCTGGGTGCAAAGCACCCTGTGCACCCTGCCTAGGATCGGCCCTGGAGACATGAAGATTCGATATTATAGAGACACGAAGATTCAACATTAAAGGGACATGAAGATTCCACATTATAGAGACACAAAGATTTGACATTATAGAGACACGAAGATTCGACATTATAGAGACACGAAGATTCAACGTTATAGAGACATGAAGATTTGACATTATAGAGACACGAAGATTCAACATTATAGAGACATGAAGATTTGACATTCTAGAGACATGAATATTCAACATTATAGAAACACGAAGATTCAACATTATAGAGACATGAAGATTTGACATTATAGAGACACGAAGATTCAACATTATAGAAACACGAAGATTTAACATTATAGAGACATGAAGATTTGACATTATAGAGACACGAAGATTCGACATTATAGAAACACGAAGATTCAACATTATAGAGACATGAAGATTCGACATTATAGAGACACGAAGATTCGACATTATAGAGACATGAAGATTCGACATTATAGAGACATGAAGATTCGACATTATAGAGACACGAAGATTCAACATTATAGAAACACGAAGATTTGATATTATAGCGACATGAAGATTCGACATTATAGAGACACGAAGATTCGACATTATAGAGACACGAAGATTCGACATTATAGAGACATGAAGATTCAACATTATAGAGACATGAAGATTCGACATTATAAAGACACGAAGATTCAACATTATAGAAACACGAAGATTTGATATTATAGAAACACGAAGATTTGATATTATAGAGACACGAAGATTCGACATTATAGAGACACGAAGATTTGACATTATAGAAACACGAAGATTCGACATTATAGAGACATGAAGATTCGACATTATAGAGACATGAAGATTCGACATTATAGAGACACGAAGATTCAACATTATAGAAACACGAAGATTTGATATTATAGAGACATGAAGATTCGACATTATAGAGACACGAAGATTCGACATTATAGAGACACGAAGATTCGACATTATAGAGACATGAAGATTCGACATTATAGAGACATGAAGATTCGACATTATAGAGACACGAAGATTCAACATTATAGAAACACGAAGATTTAAAATTATAGAGACATGAAGATTCGACATTATAGAGACACGAAGATTCGACATTATAGAGACATGAAGATTCGACATTATAGAGACACGAAGATTCGACATTATAGAGACACGAAGATTCGACATTATAGAGACACGAAGATTCGACATTATAGAGACATGAAGATTCGACATTATAGAGACATGAAGATTCGACATTATAGAGACACGAAGATTCAACATTATAGAAACACGAAGATTTGATATTATAGAGACATGAAGATTCGACATTATAGAGACACGAAGATTCGACATTATAGAGACATGAAGATTCGACATTATAGAGACACGAAGATTCGACATTATAGAGACGTGAAGATTCGACATTATAGAAACACGAAGATTCGACATTATAGAGACATGAAGATTCGACATCATAGAGACATGAAGATTCGACATTATAAAGACATGAAGATTCAACATTATAGAGACATGAAGATTCGACATTATAGAGACATGAAGATTCGACATTATAGAGACATGAAGATTCGACATTATAGAGACATGAAGATTCGACATTATAAAGACATGAAGATTCAACATTATAGAGACATGAAGATTCGACATTATAAAGACATGAAGATTCAACATTATAGAGACATGAAGATTCAATATTATAGAGACACGAAGATTCGACATTTTAGAGACACGAAGATTAGATGAAGCAGCTAAAAACATACGATCCTTCCGCCCATAGTCTATAGTAGAAGTCTAATGTTGGTTGACTAGTAATAATAATTAATAAATATAATTATTTCTAGTGTCATACAACATTAGAATTCTATTATAGCTTGTGGGCGGAGCATTCGACCGGAAATGTACGATCGCGGCGTAGTACAATTTAGCCACTTTGTCGAATCTTTATGGAACATTCGACAGACACCATAAGCCTTCAATGACAGATTCCACCTTAATTCAGATTTTCGGACGAATGCATTATTTAACAAAAACATAATAAAAAACAAATTTCAAATACATTTATTTTTCAGACGAAAACAAAATTCGGAAACTAAATATTTCAGTGTGTGCATGTCTACTCACAAACACTATGACCTTATGGGCACTCATATGCCTGATGTTGGGTCCATAGAAGACCGAGCATAGGAGTTGATTTACTAAAACCGGAGCGTGCAAAGTCTGGTGCATCTCTGCACAGAAACCAATCAGCTTCCAGGTTTTCTTGCCTGTGTAGGCTTAGGACACGCCCCCATGTCACACCCCCCTTTAAAGGAGAATTAACCCCAAAAAAGTTAAATTAAATCCACAAGGACTTTTTTTTTTACCACCACTATATTGGCTTTTTAAATGTACAAATGCAGCAATTTAGAAATCAGATGAAAGGTTCAGCACTGGGAAACACTTTTTGAAAGACAAAAAGTTCCTTTTTTTTATACAACTATACAGATCAGATCAAAGTGAGGGACACATGAGGGGTAAAGAGGGACATTTCTCCAAATCAGGGACAGTCCCTCAAAATCAGGGACAGTTGGAAGCTATGCTATTCAAATCTTGATCTGTCCTGAATCCTACACCTCTTAGGTCTGTATAGAATCTCTAACCCTCTTTTATTACTCAAAAACACATAAAATTACCCATAATGTAAAAACATTAGGGCTGTTACTGATTACAATGTTTTTTTAAATTGATTAACCACTTAACGCCCGCCCACTGTAAAAATAAGTCTTTTTTTAAAGATGGATATCTCGGTAACGGCAGCAGCTGCTGCCACAACCGAAATATCCATCTCTTCAGTGGGCGGGTCTGGCAACCATAACGGCGATTACCCTCCTCCCGCTGCTCTCCCGCGCCCTCCGCCGCTAACAGGAGCCGTCAGTAGCGGAGGCGATCGGGTCCTCTTGCTGGCTGTGTGGGGATGCGAGTGAGGGCAAAATGGCCCCCACCTGTCCCCATAGCTCTGCTGGGCGGAAGTGACGTGAAAACGTCAGTCCCGCCCATGCGTCTTAAAGAGACATTTTTTGTTGTCATTTTTTCAAATGACAAAATTTCCTTTTTTTTTTTTTTTTTTTTTTAGCATTTAAGTCTAAATATGAGATGTGAGGTCTTTTTGACGCTCACCTTTCATGCTTTTTTCTATTACAAGGGATGTTTACATTATAAAAAAAATAAGAAAACAAAACATTTTTTTTAAAGCGCCCCGTCCCGACGAGCTCGCGCGCAAAAGTGAACATATACGCGAGTAGCAACCACATATGAAAACGGTGTTCAAACCACACAAGTGAGGTATCGCCGCGATCATTAGAGCGAGAGCAATAATTCAAGCCCTAGACCTCCTCTGTACCCCAAAAAATGCAACCTATAGATTTTTTTAAACGTCGCCTATCGAGATTTTTAAGGGTAAAAGTTTGACGCCATGCCACGAGCGGGTGCAATTTTTAAGCGTGACATGTTGGGTATCATTTTACTCGGCGTAACATTATCTTTCACAATATATGAAAACATTGGGCCAAATTTATTGTTGTCTTATTTTTTAATAAAAAAAAGTGATTTTTTTCCAAAAAAAGTGCGCTTGTAAGACCGCTGCGCAAATACGGTGTGACAAAAAGTATTGCAATGACCACCATTTTATTCTCTAGGGTGTTAGAAAAATATATATATAATGTTTTGGGGGTTTTAAGTAATTTTCTAGCAGAAAAAACTGTTTTAGTCTCCTAAGCACCAAATCTGAAAAACACCTTCGGTCCTTAAGTGGTTAATCGACTAATTTCGATTAATTATAACGCACATACAGATCCAACTACATTAAGCTGATCTCCTTGCATTGGAACTCTGCATTAGTCAGTGGTAAATGTGGTATACACTTTATACAATCACCAGTCACACCAGTTAGTTTGCACAATCCATGGCTTAACTTCACAGTTCACACAAATACTTTTTAAATTCAAATTGTAGCACTGACGTAAGTCATTTTTTCTTATTAAACTTTAACAAAAACGTAGAAAGTTAGTTTAACTTTAAATATAAAACGTATCTAGTATAATGACTGTCAGTCACTTTATAGTAGGCATCACTTTAGCCAGTCACACAGACATACCAGAGTGTTTACATTTTCTGGAAGCGGATATGATCGCATTTTATTGACAATATACCCTGAAGAACTGAACAGTCTTTCGCACGTAACAGATGTTGCCGATACACAAAGAATTGTCTACACAACACTGCTTAGGACAGGAAAACAACGGATATTTTTGCCCCCTTCCCCTGATGGAGCCTGATCCATCCTGCTGCTGCTCCACAGATGCAAAGGTACCTCAATCCAATGGGTGCAGTTTGTTCGCACCCAGCATGGTAAGTCACACTGTCCAGGCTGAATTAATCGATCAAAAGAATTTTGATCGATCAAAAAAATTAAAGATTAATCGAGGAATTAATGTTTTATTTCCCCAGCCCTAAAAAACATAGGGGTAGATTCACGTACATCGGCGCATCTTTATGCCGCCGTAGCGTATCTTATTTTCGCTACGCAGGGAGACAAGTATGGAATTCACAAAGAAAATGCTCCCAACATTTGCGCCGGCGTAGCGTATATTCGTCGGCTTAGGCCGACGTAAGTCAAAATAGGTGGAAGTGGGCGTGATACATTTAAATGAAGCGTGACCCCATGCAAATGATGGGCCGAGCGTCAGACAAGTACCGTATATCGGCGTATATCGCGCACCCACGATTTTGCCCTGATTTATACGTGGTATACGCTGATAAATATGGTACTTAAAATGAACTGCGCATAGACGCATCCCAGTGCGCATGCTCACAGTCACGTCCAAATAACTGCCTAAGATACGTCGAAACATTGCCTACGACGTGAACGTAAACTACGTAAATTTCGACGGCGTTCGTTCCCTGGTCCATACCTTTGCATGAGTTGCGCCTCCTATATGAGGAATAACTTTACGCCGGACGTAACCCTTACGTAAATCGCTTAAAACGTGCGCCGGGTGCAAGTACGTTTGTGAATGGGCGTATCTCCCCCATTTGCATATTTGCATCGAAAATCAATGGGAGTTCCAAATGCGTCCAGCGTAACTATGCGCCCACTCTACGCAGGCGTAGGCAAGTTACGTCGGTGGGATGAAGTCAGTTTTGTTGGCGTATCTTAGTTCTATGGGTACGGCGCATTGATACAACGGCGCATATGTACACTTACGCGGCGCATCTCGAGATACGTCGGCGTAAGTACTTTGTGAATCCGGGCCATAATGTCCAAAACACAGGGAGCAACTTGGTGAGTTTAAGTGAAAAGTTTAATCCTTGGCCCTTAAGCACAGGTACTTTACTCTAATTGCATATTATTTCAGATTGTGTCAACAAATATAGGACCAATAAAAATCAATGGCAGTTCTCCAATGTTGTATAGCTGGGTGAAGTCACCCTGTTTTATACACAGCATTTGGTAACTGCCACTGATTATAGCAACACATGCTGAAGTCATGTTGTTTTGCTATATAGCCTTAGGGAAGTTCCAGTGATCCAATTTAATTTATATACACAATTTAATATATTGCACAGTTTGCAATATATCAAAAGCCATATTGCAAGCTAATAAAAATAATTTATGGAACGTAAAAAACACTGCAAGTAAGTACAGTATGTAAAATACTTAATATTTCTGTGCTTTTACCTGCAAATATATAAGTTGGCGATGACTTATTTTTAAAACTTTGTGAATTAAGCCTAATGTCATATTCAATAAGTGATGTACTTTGCTGATACCAAGCACGGAAAAGGAAAACTGCTGGGGGGACACACACCAATGTTACTTTTCTGACCTTGAAGATTCCTGCCATGTACCCAAAGCAGGGGCGGACTGGCCATTCGGGCACTTGGGCACTGCCCGAGGGCCCCATGCCACTAGGGGGCCCCATCAGGGTTGCCAACCTCAGTAAAATCAATAACAGTATGTAAAAATCTGTGTTTTTTTTTTTTTACATCTGTCCCTGAAATGTCCCTTACCGACATACTTTTGGTCTAAAAATCCCAAGATTATAGCTGCCCCTCCTCTCCAGTTCCTTCTTAGGCCACGATCAGACATGTCCGATGAAACTGGTCCGACGGACCGTTTTCATCGGACCACGCTGAAGTGGTCTGATGGTCTGATGTGCGTAAACACCATCGGACCAAAAATCCGATCAGACCAGAACGCGGTGACGTAGAACACAACGACGTGCTGAAAAAAGGAAGTTCAATGCTTCCAAGCATGCGTCGACTTGATTCTGAGCATGCGCGGGTTTTTGGTCCGATGCTTTGGCGTACTAACCATTGTATCTGTCCGACGGACAGGTGTACGTCGGACAGATTTAAAGCAAGTTTTAAAACTTTCGTCCGACGGACAACGGTCCGATGGGCCGTACACACCATCGAATAGGTCCGATGAAACTGGTCTGATCGTGTGTACCCAGCCTAAGTGTGTGTGTATACTGTGCGTGTATATTGTGTGTCTGTGTGTGTGTATACTGTGTATGCATACTGTATGTGTGTGTGTGTGTGAATACAGTACTGTATGGCCCCATAATGTATTGCCTGGAGGCCCCATGATCTCCTATTTCCTGGGGCCCCCATAATCTCCTATTGCCCGGGGGCCCCATAATCTCCTATTGGCCAAGGGCCCCATGAGTTGTCAATCTGCCCCTCACCCAAAGCAATAAAACAGAACAGTTAGAGGACTTAACACCGGTCAAAACCTGTTGGCTTATGGTTACCATTCATCCATTTTTGCTGGGAAGAGTTCCCATTTTGAAGGGTCTAGCAAACAAGTTTCCCTGTTGACATGCTCAACGAGAAAGTCAATGGTCCAACCTTAACTATGCAGGTGCCATTTAACCACATGCCGACTGCCTCACGTAGATATATGTCGGCAGAATGGCACGGGCGGGCAAAGCAATGTACCTGTACGTTGCTTTGAATCTGCTGCCTATCGGTCACGCGCGCGCCCGCCGCAAGCTCCGTGACCGTGCCCGCAGGACCAACAGACTTGATGTCTGTCGGTGTCCCACGATCGTCTCACAGAGAGAGGCAGAACGGGGAGATGCCAATGTAAACAAGGCATTTCCCTGTTCTGCCTATTGACAGGACACTGATCTACTGCTCCCCGTCATCAAGAGCAGGGCTGTCTTAATGCCTGGGTACACCTGGGCACATATTTGCCAACTGTCCTATATCTGCTAGGATAGTCATGCATTTAACTACGTTTTCCCAGGATGAAGGCCTTGTCCTGAGTGGCATCCCAGAACTTGCACTTTGCCCTCCTGATGTCCTTCTGCCTCCCCCTGTGCTCTTTGTGTTGATTTAGTCTTTGAATTATGGCATGTTTAAAATCTATTTTATTGAAATTACTAAAATATATATATTGTTATTTAATTCTTGAGTAGGGTAGGTGCATAAAATTGAGGCAGGCTAGCAGGTGCCCATGATGCTATTAAGACAGCCCTGATCGGGAGCAGTGATCAATGTCGTGTCCTGGCACCTGCACTTTGTATATTATGCAGTTCTGACCCCGGCACTCTTGACCCCTAGAAAATGAAGCTTCGGTTTTATTTATTATACCACCTAAATTCCTCCCATTCTGGCCACATCCACAATTAAATTCCATTTCTCTACTCATGAAGCCCAAGGTGTTTGTCTTTATACGTTGAATTTCTTCCTTTTTCACCGAAAGTCTGTGATCTCTTTTTTCAGGGATTGTTAAAAATAAGGCCAAGAATTTGTGGTTGAAAGGAATGGTTTTGTGGGTAAAAATGGCCGTTGTCAGTTGGGTGTTTTCAGTCTGAAAATCTGGTAACTTTGCATTGGCTTCTTTCGTATACTGACAATGGAGAGGAAGAGGGGGTCAGACAGCCACTGTCAGAGGGTAAAAGTAATACCACGCTAACAATTATAGTGATGAAAAATTTAAACCAACAGCAGCTTAAACTAAAGATACCACGTAATAAACCAGCATAATAATAAAAAGCTGTGGAAAATTAGGAAAATGGCAATCCCACAATCCAAAAACAATGTGAAATGACAAATTGAATAGTCTTTAGAAAAATAAATGAAAGTCCATATAGGAGGTCCAAAGATGAATTGGGTCACACACTTGGGGGTGACAACAAAGAGGAAATGAATCCAAATTAATCACTGCAAGCACTCGTGATCCACCACCACCTAGAGCGGCTGCTTACCAGAGGCGAGTCTGTAACAAGCCCAGGGCTGATCCTTGGCAGGGTGCACGGGGTGCTCCACACACAGGTGCTGCAGAGGTGGGGGCGCCAAAGCTCCAAAGTGTTCCCCTCCTCCTTGTCTGTGTCCAGAGGCGGAGCGCATGTAGCGGGTGCGGCGGTTCTCCATCCCGCTAGCTCTCTCTGCTGGCAACTGACAAGAGCGCATACCTCCCGCTGTCCCCGGAACCTGGGCTGGGTACCACAGCGGAGCCTAGTACTGGAACAAGTTCCGGCACTAGGCTCCACTAATTAATTCTGTCTGGTGTGCATGGAGCAGTCTCCTGTCTATCCTACCCTCTCTGTGTGCGTCGGCTCTTTTCCCATAGGCGGTGTGATAAGAGTCTTCTGGGTTGGCCGGAGCTGCTGCCAATCATCCCATGCACTCCCAGAAATGCTCTCCGAGTGCCACCCTCCAAGTAACCAAAGATGCCACATATGCCCCGTTCCCCTGTATTGTGCTTCTGCTCCCAGCACGCCCGAGCTACATGGTTCTATTGGACAAGTACGGGACACCTGCTGGGGGGGACTCTGATGGGGGAACCTAATGAAGACTTCTTAGGGGAGCATCTCTGTGTTTGAATTGTAGCCATAGAAACATTTGTAAAGGGGAGGAGTTAGTAAGATGACCATGCCCATGTGGGGGGCGCCAGAAATATTTCTGCACCCAGGTGTCTGTGACCCTAGGATCGGCCCTGAACAAGCCTGTCAGATATCCAATTCTGCAAAACTCCAATAGGCAGAGATTAATACGGGACCGCACTGGATGTGCTCGATAAGCCAAATCCCAGAAGGATCACCAGACGTAACCCCAAAATGTAAAAACACTCAATAGTGAGTGAGTAACTTGTATAGTGCTGCAAATGTGAACTAAATCACCTCAAGGCGCTGTATCCAATGTCGTCATCTAGCCATGCTTCAGAAGAGGTGGGTCTTAAGTATTTTTCTGAAGCCCCGATGGTTTTCTTCCATCCGAATGTCGGTAGTTAGAGTGTTCCATAAACGTGGTCCTTGGACTGCGAATCTTCGTTCTCCTTTAATTGTAGCGAGACTTGGGGATGCGGAGGAGGTTCTGTTTAGTTGATCGGAGGCCTCGATTTGGGGTGTAGTGTTTTATTTTCTCGCATAAGTATTGCGGCGTGTTTCCTTGCATGCATTTGTGGGTGAGGCAGAGGGTCTTGAATGTCACCAGATTGTTTACAGCTAGCCATTGGAGGGACCTCAAGACCGGGGAGATTGGTTCCCATGTTTTTTTACCCGTCACCAGTCTGGCAGCCTTGTTCTGGACCACTTGTAGCCAAGAAAACTGGTATTTTAATAGTCCAAGGTAAAGGGAATTTGCGTAGTCGAATCTGGATTTGATTAGTGTTCCAACTACTACTGCTGTGTCTTCTTCCGGGATGAAGGGGATGCGTCTCCGCAGCAAGCGGAGAACATGGTGCGATCCGCTGACCACCGATCCTATTTGTGTGTCCATAGACATGTCAAAGATAACTCAGAGGCTTTTTTCTTTAGTGCTTTTAAAAAGGTGTGATACAGTAAAACATAGAGGTTTATTAAAAATAGAATATGCACTTACAGGAAGAAGGATAAAAGCATGTCCATAGAAAATATATAAAAGCCAGCCGGCATGCGGACGCCCCTCCACTAGCGATGATGTCAGCGCATCAACCTCCCGACGTATGTTTCGTCTCACATAGATGTCGTCACTGGGGACATTCAGACAGAGTCCAGATTCCAGATTCCTGAGTACAGTTTCAGTGATAGGAAGGAGGCTGAGGAGGAGAAGAAATCACCGCTCCAGGTGGATCTCATGAACGATTAGGGAACCTCCCAGAAGACCAAGGTGCTGGCAATGCACTAGGCAAATACAAAGATTCCAAAGGATATGGACAGCCACACTCCAAGATAACTTCAGAAGTTGTCTTTTATTGGTAAAATCCAGAACATGTACAATTACATACAGCAAGAGAGGGGAGAGCCGACGCGTTTCACACTAATCTAGTGTTTAATCATGGCTGAGGAGATGCTTACTCTAGCTAACATCAGACCGATCATCTCGGCCTAGGCACAGTTACTGGGCAGGAACACAAGGAGGGCTTTCTGTTGATAAAAGATAAATTTCTTCTGATACTTCATGGCATGACTCATGTAGACTTAGGGTCAACATTCAATAAGGCTCTGTCTTCTACTGTACACACACGTTGTAGTCAAGCTATTTCTCACCAGATGCAGCTGAACTACCAATCTCAACAAGCTCCATCTGGATCCAACAAATAACACAGAGGTATGGGATGTCAAAACCTGTTTAAAAGAACATTGCGTTTGGCTATGAATGGTTTTCTACATGTGTCACCTAAAACATAATATAGTAACTAGGATTATCATTCATCCTCTGCGTTCCGTGTGTGACGGCTCTCGTCTTTTTTCCTGGAAGTTCTTGTTTTGTATACACTTTTAAAACAACAACCGATCCTATCCAGATTGTCTGGATTAAGTGTATTTATTTTGGAATGAAAATCCGGAGTCTTAGGATACCTTTACCTGACTTAAGTCAACCATGGGCCTCTTCCAAGAATTTAAAATGGTGTGTGAAATACAGTACTCTTCTCTGTTTACTTGGCAGCAATTTAAAGGGTTAAGATTCCAAAAGATGAGATAGTAGTGCAAGGTGCCACTTCCACTCTGTATTATGTAAAATGTTAATGAAATATATTATGGACTTTTTAGGTACCGAAGAAAGTTTTTTGACTACATTATTTAACCCCTTGACCAGGCCATTGTTTGCTATTCAGCACTGCATTACTGTAACCGCTTACGGACCAGCCGTCGCAGTTATAATGCGGCAGGCTGGCTCCGCTGCACGAACCCTCATAGCTGTACATCGGTCGCTTTAAGTGGGCTAGCAGGCGCGCATATGCCCGCTGCATCGCGGGGATGCCAATGCTCATGACCAACGCTCGTGATGACCACCGCCTGCGAGCGCAAGGCACTAGAGGCAGAACAGGGACGTGTGTGTGTTCAGTGATGGAATGCAGATCATGAGTTCCTAATAGCTAGGAACCACGATCTGTAATTTCCTCTAGTCAGTCCCACCCACCTTTCAGTTAGAACACACACTACGGAAAAACAATTGACCCCTTGATTGCCCCCTAGTGTTAACCCCATCCCTGCCAGTGAAATTTTTACAGTAATCAGTGCATTTGAATAGCACTGATCGCTGTATAAATGACAATGGTCCCAAAAATGTGTGAAAAGTGTCCGATGTGTCCGCCATAATGTCGCAGTCCCAATAAAAATTGCAGATCGCCGCCATTACTAGTAAAAAAAATAATAATACAAATTTTATAAATCTATCTCCTATTTTGTAGATGCTATAACTTTTGCGCAAACCTATCAATATACGCTTATTGCGATTTTTATTACCAAAAATATGTAGAAGAATATATATAGGCCTAAACTGAGAAAAAATTATATTTTCATGATTGTTGTTCACATCATCCTCTCACTATGCTGTTCTGTTCTGGTCACAAACATTGGGAATTTTACCACTCTGTCCATCTGTATACGCCATCTGTGTCCCTGGCCGCCACCAATTTAAAGGGTAACCAAGAAAAAAAAAATCACCCATTAAAGTTTCACTGAGAATATAAAGTGACATGTTTATGAAAAAAACATACGTGGAAATGCATGGTGTTAAACAAGGGTAGTTAGCATTTAGAAGGCGTTCATAAGGGGACAGAAGTCTGCCACCATGTAGACATGCTTTACCTCCCACCCAACTACCAAGCTGCCACAGCTGCGCTGGTGAAGATAGGGATGAAGGATTCTCTTGTGAAAAAGGAAGAGGAGGACTGAGGATTGTAAAAGCTTGAGGGAGTAGCTGAGAACTGAATCATTATTAAGACCTCATCTGGAATATGCTATTCAGTTTTGGGCACCAGTTCTCAAAAAGGATATCAGGGAACTGGAGAAAGGGCAGAGAAGGGCAACCAAACTGATAAGAGTCATGGAGGAGCTCAGCTATGAGGAAAGATTAGAGGAACTGAATCTATTCTGTCTTGAGAAGAGAAGAATAAGGGGGGATATGATCAACATGTACAACTATATAAGGGGTCCATATAGTGAACTTGGTGTTGAGTTATTCACTTTACGGTCAACACTGAGGACAAGGGGGCACTCTTTTCATCTAGAGGAAAAGAGATTTAATCTCCAAATACGGAAAGGTTTTTTTCACAGTGAGGCTTCATACAAATGATCGTTTTCCTCGACAGAATCCATCAAGAAACTTGGTGGCAGAGCTTTTTTGCAGAGGAAAACGGCCGTGTGTATGTTTTTCGTCATGAAAACTGTTGTGGATCTTGACGAGCAAAAAAGAGAACATCTGGGAGTCTCAATTTCCTCGTCGGGCTGGTTTACGACGAGAAACACATTCAGGTGTATGCTTTGAAACCCGCGCATGCTCAGAATAAAGTATGAGACGGGAGCGCACCTTCGGTAAAAGTAGCGTTCGTAATGGAGATAGCACATTCTTCACGCTGTAACAGACTGAAAAGCATGAATTGTCTCTCACCAAACTTTTACTTAACACGCTGTAACACGAGATTAGCAAAAGCAGCCCCAAGGGTGGCTCCATTGGAATCAAACTTCCACTTTATTGTGCTGTCGTAGGTGTTTTACGTCACCGCGACGAGATTTTGTCTTGACAGTGTGTACGCAATGAAAGCTTATCAAGATTCTGGACAAGCCTGACAGGGAGAGGAAAACGATGTTTCATTTACAATGAGATTCTCGGTCGTGTGTACGAGGCCTAAGAGCTGTGAAAATGTGGAATAGACCCCCTGAAGAGGTGGAAAGGTCTGGATTCTTTCCTACATGTACATAATATAACTGAGTACTAACATTTATAGGTAAAGTTGATTCGGGGAAAATCCGATTGCCTCTCGGGGGATCAGGAAGGAATTTTTTCCCCTGCTGTAGCAAATTGGATCATGCTCTGCTGGGTTTTTTCGCCTTCCTCTGGATCAACTGTGGGTATAGAATTGGGTATATTGGATTGTACGATATTTTTTATTTTATTTACTTTATGGTTGAACTAGATGGACTTGTGTCTTTTTTCAACCTGACTAACTATGTAACTATGTAAAAGGTGAGGTGGAGGTCTTTTCTCTTTTGAAAAGAAAGGGGGAGGGGGTGGACTGGTGAACTAAGGACTGTGATGTGATGTGAAAGGGGCAGATTGGATGACTGAGTACTCTGATGTGAAAGAGGGGATAGAGCTATGACGCCAAGCCGACCCAAACCCTTGACAGATGGAAGTTGGATTTGCCGACCCTTGATGATGAAACATGGGAGGAGTGCGTGGCTACGTTCATCCCTTCGATGATTGTGGCAAAGGACAGATTCATACAACTCAAGTTTCTCCACAGGGCCTATTACACCCCACAGAGACTAGCATGAATATTCCCCCTTAGAGACCCTATGTGTCCCTGGTGTAGAGTGGAGGAGGGGTCGTTCTGGCACATGGTCTGGTCTTGCCCTAAAATTCAACCCTATTGGCAGGAGGTTGCCGATGCGCTTACGGAGGTGAGTGGGACAAGGGTCCTGTTTGAGCCCCTGACGCTCCTCCTCAGTGATTTGCAGGAGGTTCAGGGGGATAGATATGTCAAGCTCTGCTTGACATTTTCGCTGTTCTACGCTAGGAGGGAGATCCTTCTTAGGTGGAAGCTGGCAGAACCGCCCACAAAGGCATGCTGATGTCAATCCATACACTCTGTTCTCCCACTCTACAGGCTTACTTATCAGAGTAGGCAGTGCCTGGCGAAGTTTGACAAGGTCTGGTCGGGATGGATAGATGCTAATGGCTGAGATATACGATATGGATAGGGGGGAGAGATTGACCATTTGCATGGTATGTTTCTGTATAGTCCCCCCCTCTGTCTCCCCTGCACCCCCCCTCCGTCTTCCCTGCACCCCCCCCTTTCCTTTTTTTTCTCCCCCCCTCCCCTTTTTTTTGTTTTTTTTCCCTCTCCTCCTCTATTTACCCTCCACTTACAGGGGTTATTCATAAGGCTAGGGAATTGTATTATCTCAGTCGATTGGAATCTCAGCCTATCGATAGGAATGGGACGTGTAGACTCTGCAATGACATGCCCGATCCGGGACTGAGTTCCCGATTCTAGGTGGATTTTATGCTGTTTCTTGTGTAATAGATATCATTTCTGTGTTTCTGTCTGACATTGTAATTCTGATTCGTATTTCAATAAACATCTCTGTTAAAAAAAAAAAAAGAGGGGATAGAGCGGCAGATTGGATGACTGAGTACTCTGATGTGAAAGAGGGGATAGAGGACTCTGATGTGAAAGGGGAAGGGACTGAGGACTCTGATGTCAAAGGGGGGGATTGAAGACTCTGATATGAACCGAGGTGACTGAGGACATCATCATACCAAAGGGTGCAATGGAAAAAAAAAAGGCTGAGAAATGTTGCATTATATTTTGAGGCTAGAACTAGGATGACGACCCCTAACCAGTGGCAGCTTCACAAGGTTTTCCTTTTTTTCTTTCTTATTTCAAACATTGCGTCCAAAATGAATTAAAAAAATGGCCAGTAATAGCTGTCACATTAGACATTTTTATTTCACATTTTTATGTCTAGCCTGTAGTTCTGCAATAAATTCATGTCTGTTTATCTTGCCTTCATGTCATACCACGAGATAGAACTTCTTGTTGAAAAAATATTTGATTGAAGTTGTTCTTTGTCCTCGCAGGTTTCGCCCTGGAGTGTGAAGTGTGTTTCGGAATAAATTCCAACACCTGTAGCGGCCACTACGAGACCTGCAAATCTGACCAGAACCGCTGTATTTTGACTCTCACGGAGACGTCGATGACGGACGGTGAAAGTAATTCATTATTTTTTCAAGTGGGAGATGGGATTGTCTAAGTATAAAAAAAAATGTAGGAGGTAAAAGTCATGATAGATCAGCTCTGTCCCTCAGACTTAAAGGATTAGTCCACCAAATTGTGAAATGTTAGTAATAGGTTGGGCCTGGCAGGGTGAGTCAGCTTCTTATATCGTAGGGTAGGGAACACGTGTGGAGTGATGGATCTCTTCAACCAGTAGATGTTCTTCATCAGGTCTGAAGCAGTGTAGAGGAATAGTAGAGTGGGAGATGGGATTGTCTCAGTATAAAACAATGGAGGAGGTAAGAGTCATGATATGACAGCTCTGTCTCTCAGACTTAAAGGATTAGTCCACCAAATTGAAAAATTTTAGTAATAGGTTGGCTCAGTGGGCCGGCTTCAGTGACATGGCCACCCCCTCTGCTCCTCTGTCTCTGCCTCCTCTCCCTCCCTGCAGTGCTCACCTGGGGGGGAACAGAGAAGCATGGGGAGGACCAGAGGAGTAGAGACAACGACAGAGGAGCATAGGGGGGACCAGAAGGAGCACGAGGAAGGGGACAGACAGCTGACTCAACAGCTATGGTCTGGGAGTTTCTCACTTCTGCCTAATTGTGTCCCATGGGGGGGAACCAAACTGATTCTTTGCCCCAGGTGAAATAATGTCTAGCTTCCCCACTGGTACTGCCTATAAGAGTACCAGTACCAGCCGTTCTACTCTGATAAAGTAGAACAGCTAGTGAAGGGGGAGAGGGGGCTTTGGTGGGCGGTGGGAGGGCAGGAGTTGTCCAGCCGCCATAGGAGAGACCTGTCAAAGTGGGCCAGTCTGGACAAAGTCCAGGGCCAAATTTTTGTCCCAGTCCAGCCCTGGCTTGGGCCTGGCAGGGTGAGTCAGCTTCTTATATCGTAGGGTAAGCGAAAGGTGTGGAGTGATGGATCTCTTCTACCAGTAGATGTTCTTTATTGGGTCTGAAGCAGTGTAGAGGAATAATAGAGTTAAGGCCCGTACACACGATCAGACTTTTTGACAACAAACCTCCAACAGACCTGTTTTTGCAGACAATCCCACCGTGTGTACGCTCCATCAGACAAACTATTTTGCTTTTTCATCGGACAAATGTTCGCTGTGTGAACGGACAAACTTTCCGGCAACAAATGTGCGATGGTGCAAAATCCTATCGTGTTTGTGTTGTTTTTTGCAGACACTTACACAAGTGCCGAGCTGGAAAAGTCTTGTGCCAGCTCCTATGACTGCACACACCCGGCTACCTTAAACGCCAAAGACTTCAAAGTAAGAGTGACAAGAAAATGCTGCGATAAGGATTTCTGCAACAACGGCACTATCACCTGTAAGTCGTTCCATAGATAAAATTTATATAACTTTTGTTATTTTACACATTTTAAAATCTTGCAAACGTGTAATTTGAGCATCTGTGTTTATTTTATTGCATGCTATGTGTTACAGCATGCCTTGATCTGCGGGCCCCCTATACAGATGTAATGTGCAATGACATCCTGATAAAACCTGATATTTGCATTTACAGCTGGACGCAATTCTCCATCCATGTGCCTTGTGGCATGGGTATGTGTCAGACATTTATTGTGTGGGTGTACATACTTTACCACATTTTGGCAGTATTGAAGATACCTAATCTATAACATCTTTGTGCAAAATATGCAGCGGGAGCTGTGTTTTTGTATTGTAACTCCATATCTGATTGGCGGTTGGGCCGCTAGGACTAGTTTGGATATATCTTTCCACGTTCTATATGATCATAGCACAACAAATTAATGTTCATTTAATTGAGACCCATGGTCCTGATGAAGCGGGGGGACCCTGCGAAACACGTTGAACTTTAGCTGATGATCCCTTGGGACCCATTTACATTAATTTGAAGCTATATATTGTTACCAGACATGGACTTCATATTGAAATTATTGAGCTTTTAAGGTTATTAAATCTGCATATTTTAAAGTTGTTACAATAAAGCTACATCATTTTTTTTCAATCCTTTGGTGTCCGAATATTCTATTGTTGGAGGTATAGCTAAAGTCCCAATGCATCCTTCATGCTGTATTTGCATTTATGGACTCACTTTTGATAGTTTACATTTATTCCTAACAATCTCGGGTGTAACTGATTGTCTATAAACATCTTCTCTGTATCACATCTTATATCTAACTCATGAAATATGTCTCTGGCTGGGAAATCAATTTTTTTTCATTGGAGCCAAATTAGAAACACATTTCATATTTGGATTTCGGTCCAAATATGGAAATTTGTGTGTGAACATTTTTTTTCCGTAAACTAACAGTTGGATCCTCTCCAAATGCACCAATTCAGTTTAACCACTTAAGCCACGGACCATTATTATTACCAGGTTAAGGACCTTGCCCCTATTTGGCACTGTGTCGCTTTAACTGACAATTGTGCGGTCATGCGACATGGCTCCCAAACAAAATTAGCTCCCTTTTTTCCCCACAAATAGAGCTTTCTTTTGGTGGTATTTGTTCACTTCTGCGGTTTTTATTTTTTGCGCTATAAATAATAGTAGAGCAGGCCTCAGCTGCTCTATTATTGTTTATAGCGCAAAAAAATAAGCTGAGGCCTACTCTTTGGTTGTCCCTCTTTTTTGCTTTTTTTTTTTTCCCTTCCCTTTCCTTCCCTTTCCCTTCACTATATATAGAAGTTAATACGACTTCCCCGTTAGTCACAAAGCAAAAATAGAGCGACAATTTTGAAAAAAACACAATTTTTATTACTTTTTGCTATAATAAATATCCACAAAAAAGATATAAAAAACTTTTTTTTTTTTTTCTCAGTTTAGGCCGATACGTATTCTACTACCTGTTTTTGGTAAAAAAAATCGCAATAAGCCTTTATTGATTGGTTTGCGCAAAAGTTATAGCGTCTACAAAATAGGGGACTTTTTTTTGGCATTTTTATTATAAAAAATGTTTCTACTTGTTATGGTGGCGATCTGCGATTTTTATCATGACTGTGACATTATGGCGGATACATCGTACACATTTTGGCACTATTTTGGGACTATTCACATTTATACATCGATCAGTTCTATAAATATGCACTGACTGTCATTGAAGGGTCATGGTGTGTGTCAAATGTTCTAAAAAAAAAAAAAAAAATTCGACAGAATTAAAAAAAAAAAAGATTTGACGGAGCAACGAAACTATATGATGCTGCATCGAATGTTCCGCCTACAATCTATAGAAGAATTCTAATGTTGTATGACTAATAATAATTATATTTATTAATTATTATAACTTGTCAGCCAACATTAGAATTATTCTATAGCCTAGGGGCGGAGCATTTCACCATAAATGTCCGCTTGCTGTGATCGTAAGTTTTTAGCTACTTCGTCGAATCTTCATGTCTCTCTATGTCGAATCTTTTCTCTCTATGTCGACTCTTCTTCATGTCTCTATAAAGTCGAATCTTTTCTCTCTATGTCGACTCTTCTTTATGTCTCTATAAAGTCGAATCTTTTCTCTCTATGTTGAATCTTTTCTCTCTATGTCAAATCTTTTCTCTATGTCAAATCTTTTCTCTCTATGTCAAATCTTTTCTCCTTATGTAGAATAATCTTGGACTAATAGAGTTAAGGTTAGGCACATTCGACCGCAATGAAAACGAAAATAAAGCATTTGTTTATGTCGGATCTTTCGGTTTTCGTCTTTTGTGCTTTTGTCATCGTTTGTTAAAACGATAACGAAAATACCTAAAGTTCAGACAAAAATGCATTTGGACAAAAAGGAATGCACACGTCTACTGATTACTGTATAAATGTGATGGGCAGTGAATGGGTTAACCAGTAGGGGGCTACGAAGGGGTTAAGTGTGTCCTAGGGAGTGATTCTAACTGTTAGGGGGCGTGGTTATGAGTGACACGTCACTGATCGCTGCTCCCGATGAGAGGAATAGTAAAAAAAAAAATGTAACTGTATATTTCTTGCTACTACCATAACCTACCATCAAAGAGCATTGGTTCATCATTGGTTCAGTATAAAAGATAAAAGAAACATGAATTATTTTTCAACTTTCCTCTTTTTTTTGTCAGGGAACAAACCGGAATCAAAATTTAACGGGGTGACCTGTGAATCCTGTTTTTCGAGAGATTCTCACTCTTGTTCTACAAAAACACCAATTAACTGCACTGGAGATGAGACGTACTGTGTACATTATTTGGCACAGAGGGATGGAGGTGAGATGTTTTCTCTTATGAGTTAATAATAAATCTGCATTGTGAGATGTATGTAGGCTTTATTTGCTGTAGTCTTCTGAAAATTTTAGTTGCCTGGATATGGTACGTTCTTTTTTTTCCAATAACAATTTTATTAATCAAAAGTTTGTGCATACATAACTTACAGTCATCCAAAACAGGAAGCAAATAAAGACAATATAGAAAGAAGGCACATTAACATTAAAACAGGGAGTGCTCAATATCTTTGCTTACTGTAATCCGCTATATCAGCTTGTCTATCGGTTACGGTAGCGCCAATGTGGCGGGGTGCAAACTTGCCCTCGTCCATAAGGACTACCTGTGTGTTGTGGCTAAAATGATCAATAAGCCTAACATCTGATTAGTATGTCAGTCGGAGTCACTAGTGGGCTAGATAAGGAGGGAAGAAGAAAGAAAAATGAGGGAAGAGAAGAGAGAAGAGTAGAAGAGCAGAGCTATGGTACTTTCTTAAAGGATGAGCCCACGCAAAACCCACAGGTTGACAAAAAACAGAGTAGAGAACATTTTTGGGAACTATTGCAGGTAGAGCGTTTTGTTGGAGTATCCAAGACACCATTACAAGATGAGAGTTATGCCTTGTACACACGATCGGAATTTCCGAAGGAAAAAGTCGGGGACTTTTTCCATCGGATATTCCGATCGTGTGTAGCCCCATCTGAGTTTTTTCATCGGAAATTCCGATGAATTCCATCGGAGTTTAGATATAGAACATGTTCTATTTTTCTCTGATGGAATCCCGTCGGACTTCCGATGAGATTTGGCCGGGCAAAAGCCTGATCGTGTGTACGCGGCATTAGAGAAAGAAAAGTGCATGGTTCGTTACTTAGAAGAACTATGTCTTTCTTGTACCTATTACTTAAAGCAGAAGTAAACCCATTCATTTAAGTTTCAAAAAACAGTTACATTTCCAGCACGTGCCTCCAATGTAACACTCCCATTGGCTGTGCTCTCAACCAAATGGTAAAATCGCCCAATGGCTGGTATCATAACTGATCACATGTGCAGCATCATGGCAGTTGTAGATTAAACAGAGGCCAAGATGGCAGCTTCCTTGGCTGAAAGCGATAGGCGGGTTTACTCCGGCCTCGTACACAGGACAGAGAAACTCGTCGTAAAAGAAACATTGTTTTCCTTGACGAGTTCCTTGTCAGGCTTGTCGAGAATCTTGTCAAGCTTTCCTTGCATTAACACTGTCAAGACAAAATCTCGTTGTTCTCAAACGTGGTGACGTACAACACGTACGACGGCACTATAAAGGGGAAGTTTGATTCCACTGGCACCACCCTTGGGGCTGCTTTTGCTAATCTCATGTTACCGCGTGTTAGGTAAAAGTTTGGTGACAGACGATTTGCACTTTTCAGTCTGTTACAGCGTGACGAATGTGCGATCTCCATTACGAACGCTACTTTTACCGAACGTGCGCTCCCGTCTCATACTTTATTCTGAGCATGCGCAGGTTTCTAAGCATACACGCAAACGCGTTTCTCGTTGTAAACCAGCCACGACAGTTTTCTCGACAAAAAACATACACACAACCGTTTTCCTCAGCAAAAAAGCTCTGCCACCAAGTTTCTTGATGGATTTTGTCGAGGTAAACGGTCGTGTGTACGAGGCCTTACACTTTGAATTGCATGACAACCCAAAACTTTTTTAGTTTGGATACAGTAAAGAAGGTTTAGAACCTTTGTCAGGTTTTTACATTGATTCCATTGATGAGCTTTCACCTTGTGTCAATGGCATTAGCGTGACATTTTTATTATTACAGGCATGTATATAGTGACAACAATTTACACTGCTCTTTATATACTGTATATAAAGCACAACAACCCCTGCCCCAAGGATCTTACAATCTAAGGTCCCTACCTCATATTAACATACTGCATGTAGCACTCACCCCCAAAGAAGCTGCTGTTTTCTCAGCTCCCCTGTTCACAGTGTTAACTTTGGCAGCAAATTTCAATTTAGTTTTAGTCTAATGCCCTGTACACACGATCGGAATTTCCGAAGGGCTTAAAATCCGATGGAATTTTCTGTCGGAATAGCGTTCAAGCTGTCTTGCATACACACTGTCAGACCAAATTCCGACCGTCCAAAACGCGGTGATGTAAAACACTACGACAAGCCGAGAAAAATGAGGATAGGAAAACCGGTTGTGTGTACGAGGCACAATGCCTACCAGAGCTGGATCTCGATCCAGTTATGTGCGTGGGAGCAGCCGTTGGCTCCTGGTGCTGTAAAGTACAAACAGTGAAGAAGGAGGGGGCGAGGTTAAGCTGTGCTCTGTGTGTCAACGAAGACAAAAAGTGGGGCTCAGGAGGAAGCCCGTAAGAGTGCCCCTATAGCAAGCGGCTAGCCATGGGGGCACTTGGCAGGGGGAGCACCGGCAGAGACCGGAGAAGAGGAGGGTTGAAGTTGCTCGGTGCAAAACCATTGCACAGAGAAGGTAAGTATAACATGTTTGTTATTTTAATTTAAACATTGAGCATTTACTATCACTTTAAACTCTTATGTTTTCTTGCAATTAAAATTGACATTTTTAAACAATGTGAAAGAGGAACTGTCTGTAGACATGGTGCAGGTCCTGTTGATGTCTCAGAGGAAGGGTGGACATTCCATTTCAAGGAATAGACATAGTTTATTGACTTTGCCTTTTGTTGTGTCCAAAAAAATGTACTGATTTTTAATAAGTTGAAGGACGTTGACACAACATCTTAAGAACATCTCACTAAACGTCTGGCAGGGAATTAAAGCAGAATTTGGAAACACCCAAAGATAAAGCATTTCCTCTATTTTTTTACATCAGTTCCAAACAAAATCAAAAACAATTAATGCTCAGGACATACTGTAACATGAATATAATATCATTTTTCATTCATCCACCTATCCTCCCATTCATATCTATATAGTTATTGTGTTTCTTTATATATACTTCCCTTTCTTCCTGTCATATCTATCTATCAATCTGTCTATCTATCTTTAATGTTATCTTTTATTTCCCTCTCATCATATCTATCTGTCTTTCTATGGAAATCCCCACTTGCAAATAATTAGCCTAATGCTGATAGATTACTCATTCTATCTATCTATCTATCTATCTATCTATCTATCTATCTATCTATCTATCTATCTATCTATCTGTCTGTCTGTCTGTCTGTCTGTCTGTCTGTCTGTCTGTCTGTCTGTCTGTCTGTCTGTCTGTCTGTCTGTCTGTCTGTCTATCTATCTATCTATCTATCTATCTATCTATCTATCTATCTATCTATCTATCTATCTATCTATCTATCTTTGTTTGTTTGTTTGTTTGTATCTATCTATTGATTGTCCATTTGTCTATTTATACTTTATAACCAAGAGTATGTGCTTACACATTTAAATTGAGGGGCTGAGCCCCAAAAATCAATGGTGAGATATGCAGAGGTGCCGTAAAAGAGGAGATGTGTGAGCATAAACTGTATGGAAAAATTAAGGGCCAGATTCAGAAAGAATGCAGTACGTTCGGTGTGGGATCGCGCTTAATTTAAATACTACACACCCCCTACCCGCCAAAATTTAATTACGCCGGCCCAGTTACGCTACGCCGCCGCAACTTTACAGGCAAGTGCTTAGGCCTTGTTTTTTTCCAAAGAACATTCTTTACCAGTTAATAGAACAGATTAGAAAAGAAGATTGCTGGCATTGCAATGACATTTACAATGGAAGTAAGGGTGGATCTAGGTATTTTGTTTCGATAAACTTAACAGCTAATACACCTCTTTTTTAACTAGGAAAGCAAGAACTCTTTAATTGTGACTCACCTTAACTCCTTAAAGGAGTTGTGAAGGAATTTTATTTTTATTTTTTTGCTGAAATGACTGTTTACAGGGTATAGAGACATAATAGCTAACTGATTCCTTTTAAAAATGCATAAAAACAGATACAAATCAATCATATAATGTGCCTACAGTTCTAGTTTCGTTTTTGCTGTTGTTTCCTGTCTCTCTGATGTACAGAGCCAGAGAGCCAATAGAGGACAGTGATGGTTTGTAAAACGAAACTGGATTGGTGCTGAGGGGTTTTAGACACACAGTAATCACACCTCCTTGATTATTGACCACAGTGAGAAAGCTTCCAGTACTGTGGTTATAAGGAAACAGACAACCAGGAAGTGTCCAGAACAGAGAGGAATTACAACAACATAAAAAAAAAAGGAAGCTATTTAGCTAAAAAAAAAATCTTTTAGTGACCCTTTAAATCATTTTGAGACACTTATTTGGTTCCTAAATACAAAGACATTTTAGACAATTGTGCTATTCCAGTCTTGTAAACTTTTGAGGAAAACCAGTTTCTGTTCTAGCAAGACTGCATCCCTATATACAAAGCTAGCTCCATAAGGACATGGTTTGATGAGTTTGGTGTGAAGGACTTTAAGTGTCCTGCACAGAGCCCCAACCTCAACCCTAATGAACCCCTCCTGGATAAAATGTATTGAGCCAGGTTTTCTAGTTCAACATCTCTATAAAGACATGGGTTATCCAGTTTGGTGGGAAAGAGCTGGATATCCTGTTCAGAGCACTGACCTCAACCCTACTGAACACATTTGAATTAAAACAAGCCAGGTTTTCTCATCTAACATCTTCATAGACATGGTTTATCCAGTTTAATGGGGAGGAGCTAGAGCCCTGTCCCAAACTCTATGAAACATTTTTGGGATGAATTGGAAGAAGCCAGGTTTTCCCATCCAACATCTGTGAGGAAAATTCACCTAAGACTGCACTCAGGATCAAGTTAAGAAGTTTACTTAATTTGACTCATACAAAGAGACAAGATACAACAAAAGAACAGATAATTGCCCACTCGTTCTGACCACCTGTAGCCCGTGCAATAGGGCTGCATATACAGACAGTCAGTCTTTTGGACGCATATCTGGATTTGTTTGACTGGCAAATGAAAAACTTGCATTAATATCAATTTACAAACCTAGACTTAGCCACCTACTCTGGACATGATTGGTTGACATGTGTGCCTGGGCTTGACCTTTATTTTCATGTCTTAAAAGTAGGCGTGCTCAGTCTTACAAACTGAGATAAAACTGAATCTAGCTGTGATTACGTATTTTTCCAAAAACTAAACTGTTTCTTGTGATTTATATGCAGTACAAGAAATTAATCTAGTTTTCTGATTACATACTGGAACGGAACCCCAAATAGGACAGGGGTTAACGCCGTTTAAGATATTCCATTCCGAACCCAAGACAGCTTATCGACACTCCACAATCCGGCGAACACGACCCATATGGATTTCCCCCAGAAACGAGACACAGCTCTGTTCTTTGGTTCAAAACAAATAGACTCTTTAATGAGAAAACCTGGCTCTTTATATACAGTCAGTAACCAAGAATGAACAATGACTCAACTCCACCCACAACATTATACAATGGTTCCTAACGAGCCCCCTCAATACACATCTGTCAGTCAGATATTCTGACACCAACTCTTGATCTAATTTACATGAGCTAATTAACTAATCATTTACCCAGACAAGGTGACTCCGAGATCTGACCTTTCAAGATAGACACCTGCTATACAATACACATTCCTTTAGTAGACATAATTTACATGAGCTAATTAACTACAGCTGATAAGTCAGACATCTGACCTTTAGATTGTCTGTTAACTTGCAATACACAATTATCATCAATAGACCTTCACACAATACAGTGTCAATAAAAACAACACAATGACAGGTTCTTAGGAGCCATACTAAGATTCATTTACATCACAGTAGCAGATGACATTAACACCTCACAGTCTGTGTTCCCACATTGAATGAGTCCCTCTTTTAATTAACCTGTTGAGTTCAGAATCAGCAACCTGTAAATAGATCTAAGCCCAGGTTCACACTGGGTACGATTTAGTTCGATTTGAGATGCGATTTCAAAAAGTAGTTCCTGTACTACTTTTTGCAATTTCAGGACGCGATTTACATTGACATCTGTGCAGAAACCTGCACAGATGTCTCCTAAATCACACCAAAATCGGGACTGCCAGAGGGAGTGAAATCACGCAAGTTCAGCTGAAATCGCGCAATTTCACTCCCGCAGCCCAGTGTGAACCAGGGCTTACAGACATTATTAAATATATTGTGGCTCACAGACAATCCAAGATATGTCCATTATTTCCTGGCTCATACTTTGTAAGAGCTTCTGGGTCCCACGGGCCCTCCCGTTACACATACTTTTCCAGAAAACGAAACTGGTATCTCTGTGATTTATATGCACTTCAAGGAATCGAAAAAACCTCTGTGGGTTACACGCAACAATACTACTTTTAAGCAATCTTTTGCAAGTAGGCATAAATGATTATACAATTGAATCTAATTTCTCTAACAACATCTCTATAAAGACATACTTTGACCAGTTTTGTGTGGAGGAACCAAAATGACCTGACCTCAACCCTACTGGACATCTTTGGGATGAATTGGATTAATGAGGTCTTCAGTCAGGTCCTCAATACCTCATAAATTCTGTTTTAGCCAAATAGACACAAATTCCCACAGAAATACTCAAATCTTATTTAAAAAGCCTTCCTTTTCTTAGAAGAGTGGTGGCTTTTCTAGCAACAATGTTGGGGGCCAACTTCAAATCAATGCCTATGGTTTTGGAATTGGACGTCCAAAAACTCATATAGGTGTGATGGTCATGTGTCCATAAACTGTTGATTTTATAGTGTATTTACTTACAGTCGTTATGTAAGGCATATAGTGACATCCCATGACGTACCACCCAAATTCAGCATTTTCATGTTAGTTAAAGAATTTTTAAAAAAATGGTGGGTCTGATAGAATAAAGTTTTCAATGTAAACCTTGCCCGGTATCTTATATCAGAGGGATTTCAAATTAATTTTGCCTTTATGTGTGTTGCAATAACCTCTAAATGTCAAAGGGTCATTTAAAATCAAGCACGTTGTGTACATAACAATACCTCAAGTAATGTAAAACATTGAGAGCAATGGGATATAATGGAGCCATTTACAATAAGCAGAATACTTCCATTATATAGAGACTTTGCACGTTCAGCTAATGGCAAAAGCAGCTCCATTGTGGCCAAAGTCTCGAGATAACTATTATAATACCACAATGGACAGGTTAGAACAAAACCCTAATTACACCATCTGATGCTTTATTTTACTTTCCCACTAAAGACTGTTTGGACTGAGAACAGAAAGTGCAATATCTCTTCTATGGAATGGTGACAGCTTTGGGTTCTTGAATTGTGTGGTTTGGTTCCCATGCTATACTTAAGCAGGTTAAACTCCTAGGGCCAGATTCACAGAGAATTAGATTATCGTAGCGTTTCCCAAATACACTACGCCGCCGTATTTTACCTGGCTCTACGTGGAATCCAGGTAGATTTTGTCCAGTAAACGACGGCGGCGTAGTGTATTTCTCCCGGCGCAATCCATATACGCAATTAGGGGGCGTGAAGCATTTAAAATAGGCGCGTTCCCGCGACGATCGAACTGCGCATGCTCCGTTCAGAAATTTCCCGCCGTGCATTGCGCAAAATCACGTCGTTACGTCATTTTTTCTTGAGTAGCGTCGTTTACAGACATTCCTATTCCCGAACGAGTTCCGTAAAAAAAAAAAAAAAAATGTTGAATTCGACGTGGGAACGACGGCCATACTTAACATGTGCTACGCACCGTTAGACCAGCAAAAAGCTGGTCTAACAGTACGTACAAAAAAATAGACGAAAGCGATTGCGAAGACCGCTCGTATCTTCGTGGATCGCCGTAAAAACTCATTTGCATATCCCGACGCATGAAAACGACGCAAACTCCTCCCAGCGGCCGCAAAAATATCGCAGCGTAGATCCGAAGGCTTACGAAGACGTAAGCCTCTCGGATCGAAGCCCGAAGCCGCCGTATCATGGTTTGAGGATTCAAACTAGTGATACGGCGCGCAAAATTTGAAATTACTCCTGTCTAACACCAGTTAGACAGGCGCAATTGCTCTGTGAATCTGGGCCCTAATCTTTTAAAATACTTGACTGGAGACAGCCTAGTAGATCGTTTTCTTTATAAATGATCATCGGTCTCATGCATCAAAAAGCTCTACTTAAATTGGAACTTACGTTTTTAAAGTCCTTTAAAAACGGAGAGCTTGTGATATAATATGAATGTGTGCTGGGGGAAATTTGCACATTATGTGACACTTACCTACTAAAGGGCCTTTCTTCATTGATGCAACTATCATAGTCCCTCCCTCTAGTCACTCTGGTGTCAGCACTTCCATCTTTGCCTGATCTTCTTCCATGTTTGGAGTCTTGGACCTTTTTGATTGACCGGGATGGCACAACTCCTAAAGTCCTTTTAAGATACAGTAAAACCTTGGATTGCGTGCATAATTCGTTCCAGAAACATGCTTGTAATCCAAAGCACTTGTATATCAAAGCATTTTTTTTACAGGGTATAAAAGAGATAAGAGGCACCTCTAAGTGTAGCAATAAGTTGCTAAATGTTGTACCTTCTTTAAATGTAACCATATTCCTACACTTAGGCCGCGTACACACGATGGAATTTATCCGCTGGAAATGGTCCGACGGGCCATTTCAGCCGAAAAATCCGCTCGTCTGTAGGGGCAAGCTGACGGATTTGGACGGATTTCTCCAGCGGAAAATTTCCAAAGCATGCTTTGAAACTTTTCCGCCGGACACATGTCCGTCGGATATGTCCGCTGGTCAGTACACTCACCAGCGGACATATCCTCCCACACAAGCGTCGTAAAGATGCGACGCATGCGTGGAAGTTGTTTACTTCCTGGTGCGGTGACGTGTCGGCGTCAACGTCACCGCCGCGTCACCACGCTGTCTGCCGGCGGGGATTTTGATCCGATGGTGTGTACACGCCATCGGACCAAAATAGCCCAGCGGACATATCCGATGAAAACGGTCCGAGGACCGTTTCCATCGGATATGTCCCTCCGTGTGTACGCGGCCTTAGAGGCGCCTCTCTTCTTTTTTATACTCAGTTGTGACATGACGCTACTCTTATATCAAGACATTGCTTGTATAACAAGGCAAAATGTATTAAAACATTTTGCTTGTCTTGCAAAACGCTCTCAAACCAAGGTACTTACATTAACCACTTAAGGACCGTCTCCTGCACATATACGTCGGCAGAATGGCACGGCTGTGCAGATCCACGTACAGGTACGTCCTGTACTCCTACCCAGCCGTGGGTCAGGGGCGCGCGCCCGCGGCGTGCACCCGTGACCCGGTCTGAAGCTTCGGGACCGGAACCGCGGGACTCGCGGACCCGATGGCCGCTGGAGTGCGGCGATCGGTCCCCGGAGCTGAAGAACGGGGAGAGCCGTGTGTAAACACGGCTTCTCCGTGCTTCACTGTGGTGGCAGCATCGATCGCGTCATCCCTTTTATTGGGCGGGGCGCGATCGATGACGTCACACCTACAGCCACACCCCCCTACAGTTGTAAACACACAGGGAACACATAACCCCTACAGCGCCCCCTTGTGGTTAACTCCCAAACTGCAACTGTCATTTCCACAGTAAACAATGCAATTTAAATGCATTTTTTGCTGTGAAAATGACAATTGTCCCAAAAATTTGTCAAAATTGTCTGAAGTGTCCGCCATAATGTTGCAGTCACAAAAAAAAAACGCTGATCGCCACCATTAGTAGTAAGAAAATAAAATAATAAAAATGCAAATAAACTATGCCCTATTTTGTAAACGCTATAAATTTTGCGCAAACCAATCAATTAACGCTTATTGCGATTTTTTTTTACCAAGAATAGGTAGAAGAATACGTATCGGCCTAAACTGAGGAAAAAAACATTTTCTTTATATATTTTTCGGGGATATTTATTATAGCAAAAAGTAAAAAACATTGAATTTTTTTCAAAATTGTCGCTCTACTTTTTTTTTATAGCGCAAAAAATAAAAACCGCAGAGGTGATCAAATACCACCAAAAGAAATCTCTATTTCTGGGGAAAAAAAGGACGCCAATTTTGTTTGGGAGCCACATCCCACGACCGCGCAATTGTCAGTTAAAGCGACGCAGTGGCAATTCGCAAAAAGGGGCCTAGTCCTATAGCTGCATTTTGGTCCGGGTCTTAAGTGGTTAAAAAATGTTTTTAACAATGTTTTGAGATTATAGAGTTCAGCTTTATCCAAAGAAAAGGCTGATCTGAATTTAGTATTTTTCATTACCTAAGTGGTAGAGAAAAAAAAAACAAGGAAAGGAGCGCCTCTGAGTATATATCAAAGAAACATTTATTAAGAAAACACTATCCCCTCACATGGAAGACAGTGGAGTTGAGTTCGGATACATCTCTGGGCTGAAGAGAAAGGGGAGGACTACAGGTCACAGCGAGTCCATGGGTTGCTGGCACCACATTGGATCCAACGAGGATAGGGTGGGATGGTAGAGCCAGGGATGTATTTAGGTTTTGTGCTGCTCTAGGCATGACTAAACTCGTGCACCCCTAATTTAAATATGACCCACCCCTTCCTGTCAAGGCCACACCCCTTGCTGTTAAAGACCTGCCCTTCCCTTACCCTTACTCTATCCAAAAGTAAATAGAAAAGTGTTCCTAAAGTTCTACTTTAGGCCCAAAATTCTGATAATTTTATGGAGAGGACTAAAAAGATATAACCATGCCAATGGTACAGCAGAAAACGTAAAGCACAGTGAGGAAGGTTTGTGGTCCAGGATGATAGGACAGTCAAAATTAGAAGCTCTGCCCCCCCTACAGTTGCGGAATGCTTGCCTCTCTGCCCAGTCCGCCCCATAAGACTGGCGCTACACTAACAGTGCTACACTAATAGTGCAAGCCGGCGGAGACTCTTTCTGTGCTGCCCCCCTGCAACCTGTTGCCCTAGGCCTGGGCCTCGTTGGCCTAGGCCAGGATACAGCTCTGGGTAGAGCACAGCAAATTCTTCTTCAGATTTCCAGGTAACACAGCGAAATTGAATGGTGTCAGTGGAGAGAAAAAACATGCATGCTCAGAAGCAAGTTATGAGACGGGAGCGCTCGTTCTGGTAAAACTAGCATTTGTAATGGAGATAGCACATTCGTCACGCTGTAACAGACTGAAAAGCATGAAGACTGAAAAGCGCAAATCGTCTCTCACCAAACTTTTACTAACACGAAATCAGCAAAAGCAGCCCAAAGGGGAGCGCCATCCGGATGGAACTTCCCCTTTATAGTGCCGTTGTACGTCACCGCGTTTTGCTTGAGCATTTTTTTTCATGATCGTGTGTATGCAAGGCAGGCTTGACAAGAATCACGTCGAGAACAACGTTGGCTCACAGAGGTCACATGTCCCCTTTTGGTACCATATATATTCTGAGTGTGGTCAAGTTGTACTTTAGCCATGACTAAGCACTGACCAAGTGTGAAACGCGTCGGCTGTCCTCACGATTTCTTTGCTGTGACCTTGTGGTGTATTTTTCTGTTTTATCAATAAAGACGACCTAAGTGTCTTTTGGAGTGCGGCTATCTATCCTCTTACTACCTTCAACGTTGTTTTCTCCATGACATTAAAAACGGTCGTGTGTACGCAGCATAAGAGTTACAGGCCTACAATATAAAAGGCCAAATTTCCATGCAAAACAATTGTACCGCTTTCAGCACCAAAAATCTGAATAATTAATACCGCCAGGGAGGTTAACGATGGGATTTATATACCCATACAACCATACAACTATGGCTTTCAGCCAGTTGACTTGTAGTGTATGGGCTGGCTGTACATAGCTGAAGGAGCCAAACGTCACTCCCGTACAGAGAAATACTCCCAATATACATGATTTGTGGCTCTCCCACAAAAGCTTGCCAAACTATTTAATTTGTATTATAGCACTTATAGGAGATCTGTCTTCAGAGCTGCTGTTAGAAATCACGGGGGCCCTGTACAGCCTGCCTGGCAGGGCCCCCCCCCCCTCCAAAATCTCAAGACCATATTTTCACTGAAAATACACTAAAATCTTTATTAGCGGACACAAACATAACAGACAGCCTGTGTGAATTTGCCTTTTTTAAATAGTTTTACATAAAAAATTAAAAAAATATATATATTTTTTAAATATTTTACATTTTTACAATTATTTTATCTTACAATTTTTAAAAATTATTTATTACAGTGTTTAATTTTTTTAAATTTGTTTTACAATTTGTTATTTTTAACAGGACAGAAAAGCCTGCAGCGCTGCGGGGGGTTGCACAGTGACAGAGAGGCACATGGGGGGGGTCAGAAGTAGGCAGAACAGGGAGGGAGATCGTGTTTGGTAAGCAATTACAGAAATTATGCCATGTGTCTCTCCCTGCAGCAGCTGAAAGCTGACAGGAGGGGGAGAAACCGGCTTTCAGCTGCTGCAGAGACCTGCACTGGGCATCCTTCTGTATTTGCCCCTCTGCCTGACCACACTAATTCCCCCTGCTGTTTGGGCCCCCCTGTGAGCCTGGGCCCCCTACAGGAGGACTGGTGCCCCCCCCCCCTATCAGCGGCCTTGCCTGTCTTAAAGGGGTAGTTCCCCCAAAAACCTTTTTTTTAACATTTATTCAGGCTCGTTATGTCAAGGGGAATCAAGTTTTTTTTTTTTAGAAATGAAGCCGTACTTACCGTTTTACAGATGCATCGTCTCCGACGCTTCCGGGTATGGGCTCCGACTATAGGCGTGCCTATTTGATTGACAGGCTTCCGAGGTCGCATACATCGCGTCACGATTTTCCGAAAGTAGCCGAACGACGGTGCGCAGGCGCAGTATAGAGCCGCACCGTCGCTCGGCTTCTTTCGGCTACTCGTGACGCGATGTATGCGACCGTCGGAAGCCTGTCAATCAAATAGGCACGCCCAGACCAGACGATCATACCCGGAAGCGACGGAGACGATGCATCTGTAAAAAGGTAAGTATTGCTTCGTTTCTAATAAAAAACCACCCGATTCCCCTTGACATAACGAGCCTCAATCAATGGTAAAAAAAGGTTTTTGGGGGAATTACCCCTTTAAGAGCAACATGTAGACTTCCATTACCGATGCTTTGGCTTCATCGCTTTAAATCACCGACCTAGACAGGATTTAAAGGTTTTTGACTACTGTGCTAGTCATAACAACACCCGTCAAAGTTAGGTTTCACAGGAAATACATGAAGAAATATGTTTTTTAGCTGCTGTGATTCAGCAACTTCAGAAGAACAGTAGGCAGGATTGCATCACATTTAACTACCTCATACTGGTAGTTCATACATCTTGATAATTGTCTAACTTGAGGGAAATTAATATGACTTGTGTACAGTATAATTAACAAGCATGCTTAATGTGTACTTATTTAGAAGTGAGGACCATCAGCAGGGTAGTGTTGAGGGTGGATACCCTCTATGCTGGTCAAACAGTCTATGCTGGCCAGCTGTTGGTTGCCAGGGCGCAGGGTCTTTAATTGCTAGAACGCAGATGTATTGGCTGTGCAGAGTCATTGGTCGCTAGGACACTGGTGGCCAGGCAGTGCAGTCTCATTGGTTGTTTTGGTGCAGGCAGCCTCCTGCACCATCACAGCCAAAGACACTGTGTGGCCTGGGAGTTGGACATGGTTTAAGGTCGGAATGTCTTGTATGGTCATTTCCGCTGCCTCTAAGTTGGAAGCTTCAACTGGCCTTATGAAGGGCCCTGATGCGAAATTAAAAATGTAATTTACCGGTATATGCTAAACACAATCATTACTGGTACTGACCACATACAGTTACCAAAATATACTTTTTACCCTATAGTGGCTCCCAAAAGATTTTGCTTCTAATCTCCTTGTGGAGGCTTCCATTTGTGGATGGACATTTTATGGTTACACAACCTATCACATTGCTATAATCGTTTTATATGGACTATAAACTGAAGGACTTATGAATAAATGGTTGTGGAACGAATCATCTGAGTTTCCATTATTTCTTATGGGGAAATTCATTTTGATATACTAGAGCTTTGGATTACAAGCATGTTCAGGGCCGCCATCAGGGGGGTACAGGCATTACATCTGTAAGGGGCCCCTCCCATTTATTTATTTTCGCATTACATCTGTAAGGGGCCCGATGGTTTCCAGGGCTCCTTACAGGCCAGGCTGGTCCCCTCCCATTTTATTTTTTATTTTATTTTTTGGATTACACCTGTAAGGGGCCCCACAATTTGTGATGGCTGCCCTGAGCATGTTTCCGGAACAAATTATGCAAGGTTTTACTGTATGTACTTTACCAAAATAATAGAGTTAAAGGGTAAAGATAACTCATAACCAGTTATGTGAAATCTTTGAAATTCCTCTACCTTTATGTGTTAGAAAAAATAATTCTGTGGATGGGAAACCCATTGGCTGCTATAAGTAACTGTATTATGTTTACTGGTGATACCTTCTTCACAGTAGAAAAGGCAACCCTATAAGTAATGGTCTAGGACAGTGGTCTCCAAACTTTCTAAACAAAGGGCCGGTTTATAGTCCTTCAGACTTTAGGGGGGCCCGACTGTGGCCAGCAGTAGTGGAAATTTTCCTTGCATCAGTGGGAGTAAACATTGCCACATTTGGTATAGGGTAGAGGAATAGTGCCCCATCATTTAGAGGCCCATTGTTGGTGTCAATGAGAGAAATGGTGCCCCATTGTCAGTTGGCAGAATAGTGTCTCATATCAGTGGGAGAATAGTGCCTCAAGGGCCGGATAATGGCAAGCAAAGGGCCGGATAATGGCAAGCAAAGGGTCGCATTCAGCCCCCGGGCCGCAGTTTGGAGACCACTGGTCTAGGAGAAGTTCAGCTTTTGCCTCGGCCCTGGGCCGCAGTTTGGAGACCACTGGTCTAGGCGAAGTTCAGACTTTGCCTCGGCCCCCGGGCCGCAGTTTGAAGACCACTGGTCTAGGAGAAGTTCAGCCTTTGCCTCGGCCCCCGGGCCGCAGTTTGGAGACCACTGGTCTAGGAGAAGTTCAGCCTTTGCCTCGGCCCCGGGCCGCAGTTTGGAGACCACTGGTCTAGGAGAAGTTCAGCCTATGCCTCGGCCCCCGGGCCGCAGTTTGGAGACCACTGGTCTAGGAGAAGTTCAGCCTTTGCCTCTCCTCTAGCTTTGCCAATGACATTAATGTCCAACCTGTGTACATTCTATTGCAGGATCCCCAATCAGTGTGGCTGGTTGTGCTTCAGAGAGCATGAAGAAGTCCGGAGGGAAAGCTGCTTTTCGAGGATCTTCTGTTGTCGTCCGAAACAGCGGATCATCATGGAGACACAATACATATGTCCTGGTCTGGGTGGCTGCAATAGCCATATTGTGCCTATTTTTTCACTGACAGCATATAGAGCAGCCATTCTCAACCTTTTCACCCCAGAGGAACACCTAAAAAAAATGTCAGGTCTTCGTGAGCCCCTTTCAAAACCCACTAATCGGGAGTCAATGGGGAAATGCCGCAATAGGAAGAACACAACTTTTACGATGGAGGTTAGAATGCCACAAAAAGATAATGTAAATGGGTCATACTACTGGTTTAGACAAGTAGTGTTGGTTTTGGAACTATGCAGGTACCATCAAATGGGAGGTCAATCAGTCACAGCTCAATGAACCCCTAGAATCCTCTGGAGGAACCCTAGGGTTCCACAAAACCCTGGTTGAGAATGGCTGTGATATAGAGGTTAGGTACATTGTATCTGTGAGACTTTGCCAGGACTTTGCCAAAACTATGACAACAATTGATACAAAACCATTGATAAGAAGACTTTTGGTTGCATGCAGCACTTATACTAAAGTCTAATTTTACACATATGTAGTGACCCTTACATCCCATTAAAGATCAGGTAAAGAAATTGTGCATCCAATTATTTAAAAAAAAAATAATAATAATGACATTCACAAATGAATGTAAAAACATTTCAAAAGCCTCTGAAAATTGGGATGCTATTATATATACTGTGAGGCCCCTTCCACACGAGGCGGACACCATTGCTACGGAGTCTTCCTGCTCCCACCAGCTCAGCGGGAGATCAGTCAGTTGATCTCTGCTGAGCTGGCGGATGACAAGCTCCTCTCTGCTCACTGAGCGGGGAGGGGCTTGTCGGGCGCCGCTGTTTCCTATGGAGCGATCTGATGAAAACGAACAGCATGTCTGTTTTCATCAGATCTCACCCAACCCGATATGGACAGATGGGGACGTATCCCCATACGCCTGTTTTTAGCGGATCGGATTGGGTCGGATGTCAGCGGACATGTCTCCGCTGCTATCCGACGCTCCATAGAGATGCATGGCCGTTCAGGGTCGCTGTCAAAATTGACAGGTCCGTCCGTGTGAAAGGGGCCTAAAGGAGATCAGAGAATCAAAGGTGGATAGTCCAAGAGGCTCCTGTGGAAGACTAGTTTACAGGCCCATACACACGATCTGACTTTTTGACAACAAAACTCAGATGGACCTGTTTGATCGGTACATCCGACTGTGTTTACATCAGACAAATGTAGTTAATAAAAGACAACTTTGCGGGAACAAATGTCCGATGATGCAAAATCCTATCGTGTGTACACAAGCCCATCGGACTTAAAGCGGTGGTTTCTGCCGAAATCCTTTTTTTTTTTTTTTTTAATCCTTTCTACCGCTGTTACCTTATGCAATAATGTACTCACCCGCCCCACGATTCTAGGCGCCAGCATTCCGATTTCCCCAAAAACAGAATTTTATAAAACTTAGAGAAGGATGTTTCCATCTTATTTCTGGGCAGTCAACGTGAGTTTCTTCCGGGATGCGGCGAATGCTGTAGTCCCAGCATTCACCGCTCTATCCCGCGCATTCACAGTGTTGACGCCGAGCCGCGCCGTCAACACGGCACAGTTGCTCTGTTTAGAACAGGTTTACAGCATTGAAAATGGCGCTATTGTATCCGCCCTCGTCAAGAGTCATGTGACGAGCGGAAATAACGCACGATTTGGAGTTCGGGGCTTGTGTATTCTCTCCTGGGCAGCGTGACGCTGTAAACCCAGGAAGCATTGCGGCAAAGCTAGAGCAGAGCGACACGCTCAACCCCGCAGCACATAGACCAGGAAGTGCCTGGTTCACATAGATGAAAAACAGGTATGGAAGTGTTTCTAATTTTTTTTAACAGCGGAATCTTTTTAGACTGACTGAGCCCCTTTGTTTAAAAGAATCTTGTTTATAAGGGTGAACTTCCACTTTAAGTCCACAGTACAAACACGCCTGCTCTGAACTAATGCTAAAGATTAGACAACAATAGCAGAAGTTGCCCAAAGGGTGGCGGTAAAGAGCAGAAAACCCATGTAGTACGTCTATTACGTCACTACGTTCGTGTTTTTTTTCCTACCGTGTGTATGCATACCAAGTTCGCGGTCAACACCCATTCGGAGCAAAATCTACAGAAAAGTCCGTTGGAAGTACGATCGTGTGTATGAGGCTTTAGGCTTCCTGTTTCCCTGTCCGATTACAATGATGTGTTCACCAGAATTTACCAAGACTGGAGCAGCCATAAGCCATTGTCCAAGTCTTTGGTGCACTACCCAACTGACGCATCTAGTAAAAATTTACTCCTAAAGATAGTTTTAAAGGGGTTGTAAAGGTGCAATTTATTTTTTCCTAAATATCTTCCTTTACCTTAGTGCAGTCCTCCTTCACTTACCTCATCCTTCCATTTTGCTTTTAAATGTCCTTATTTCTTTGGAGAAATCCTCACTTCCTGTTCTTCTGTCTGTAACTCCACACAGTAATGCAAAGCTTTCTCCCTGGTGTGGAGTGTAGTGCTCACCCCCCCCCCCCCTGGACGACAGGAGAGTCAGGACGTTCTCTACGTTGCAGACAGAGAAAGAAGCTGTGTGTTAGTGGGCGTCCTGACTTTCCTGCAGTCCAAGGGAGGGGGCGAGCACGACACTCCACACCAGGGAGAAAGCCTTGCATTACTGTGTGGAGTTACAGACAGAAGAACAGGAAGTGAGGATTTCTCAGAAGAAATAAGGACATTTAAAAGCAAAATGGAAGGATGAGGTAAGTGAAGGAGGACTGCACTAAGGTAAAGGAAGATATTTAAGAAAAAAAAATTGTACCTTTACAACCCCTTTATATACATAAAGTTTTTTCCGGTCTGTTAATTCCATAAAAGACACCATAGGGCCCTTATGCAGCATTTTTTTTTCTTGGTCTCCCTATTACCTGTTAATCTTGCCAATCCAGTATTTTCCAATTCCTTTTACCGGGGTGACAACAGGAAATATAAATGTGAAATAGAAAAAATAATTCATATGCTGAATACTATCATTACTGGTATTACCCAAATACCAGAATACTATTTTTTCTCTATAGCGGTCCTTTAATGGGTTATATTATGAGTTTCATCTGTTCCCTACCTGTCCTGTAAGTTTTTCGGAGGGGGGGAATAGCATTGCACTTCAGCACATGAATCAGGTCTGGAGACTCAAGCCGCCTAGGGTGACCACATTTCCAAACTACCCTTCAGGGACACCCCCCTTCCTAAAAATCAGCTTGTGCTGTAACGAATCACAGCGCAGTGATTGGACACAAGAGGCGGGATTTATGATTTCTCCAATCACAAGCAGGGGGCGTGGATTGTGCTCCTCCAGGTATTCCCGGCCAGGACAAGTACTGTCAGTGAGTAAAGCGGTGATGTGGCGGCCTTTTTTGGAGGCATCAGATTGGCCCGGGGGGTGGCTGTGTCAGTTTCATTTTCGGGACACTGTATTGTCCTGGAATGAAGGTGCCCGGGACAGACTTGCAAAATGCTGCAAAATGCGGGACTGTCCTGGGCAATCCGGGACACGTGGTCACCCTAATCAAAAGTATTTGGAGGTCAGCCCCTGGCATAACCAAAGGATCCTCCTTATTTACGGGTCTTTACCAAAGAAGATCATTTTATTTAGTTACAGACAACTGTGCGAGATTGTGGAAATTTCCAGCTTCGAAAAGATCCTGTCCTGCAATGAATGTGCCCGGGACAGACCTGCAAAATGCGGGACTGTCCCGGGCAACCCGGGACACGTGGTCACCCTTTAGCCGCCCATAATTAGCACCCCAATTCCCAAGTGTGTAAATAAGCTCATTCCAGGCTGAATATTGATCAGCTCAGTATGACTTCTTCAGTCTGAAAAGTGACCAATCACATGATGCCTTTTTAGTATATCCAGTGTGAAGGACCCGAGCCAAATATCTAACGCTTTCTTAATTTTTTTATATTTCTGAAGTTAATGCTGTACATATATTTAGCTCATGGAAAACACTGAAAACTTAGAATGATTATTTGTAAAAAATAAAATGTAATTGCTTCTTTGCACATTTTTTAAATTCAATAAAGAACTAATCAATGTTGTTGTGAGATCTCAAGCACAATAATGCTTTGTAAACCTGAACTGAAATATGTTATTGCTAACACGCTCAAATGTCCATACACTGGGAGAATTCTGGATTTATTTTTACCTGCTAACATGGACTTTTATGTGATTACACAACTGATTGCACAAGCACTAAATATGCACTTTTTTTGTATTGCACAAATTGATCATTCACTGTGATATTTGACATATTGCACAAGCTGCACTGGCACGAATGCACTTTACCCACTTAAAGGGGAGTTCCGCCCACAATTTCCCTTTTTAAATATAAATACCCCTGTAATACACAAGCTTAATGTATTCTAGTAAAGTTAGTCTGTAAACTAAGGTCAGTTTTGTTAGGTTGTTACAGCATTTAGTTTATAATCTAGAAATAGACCGTGGCCATCTTAAGTGTGGGCATCATGAAGCCAGACTGTATGACTTCCTGGATTTCAGCTTTGCATATCTCGCACATGCTCAGTGCTGCACAAGCAATGTAATAGGTTTCAGTCAGGTTTGCAAGGACTACTGGGAAACATGATGCCTATCCCAGAAACCCTTGCAAATAGCCTTGTGACTTAATAGCCTAGGCTAATAAGGAGGAGGAAGTAATGAAGGAAGTAATAAAGGTATTTACAAGCAACAAAATAAATAAAAATTGTCCATTCTGAACACTATGAGATTAGGGCATGCAGCACAGACAAACATACAAAAATGGGTGGAACTCCACTTTAAGTATTGACGTCGGGACAGTGTCAAATTTTCCGTAGTTTGCGTAAATCGTTCGCGAATAGGGCTTTGCGTAAGTTACGTTCACGTCGAAACCAATGTATTTGCGGCGTAATTTGGAGCATGCGCACTGGGATACATCCACGAACGTCAAAAACGTGGGGTTACGATTCTTTTACATAAAACACGCCCACCTAATCCACATTTGAATTACCCGGGCTTACGCCGGGCCATTTACACTACGCCGCCGTAACTTAGGACGCAAGTGCTTTGAGAATACGGCACTTGCGTCCACAGTTGTGGCGGCGTAGCGTAAATAGGATACGCTACGTCCCGCTCATACTTACGCCGCCGTACGAGAATCTGCCCCACATCTCAGTCAACTGACCCTCAGACTACCCCTTAAATTTAAAGTAGTGCCGACCGGAAAGTAGCAGGCCGCTACATATGTTTTCATTGGTTAATGCCAAAGTTGTGGCAAAGTAGAACTGATCCAAAATCGCGGCAAAAGTCGCATGACTTTGAAGTCGCACAAGTGTGTAAGGAGCCTAAATCAAACTATATCAAATGGAATAAAGAAGCAGTGAAATGGCCCTACCTTTAATAGCAATACATGCCAAGCTATACGGCGCCACCTTGGGCTACACGTGACTAAATCAAGATTAAAGTAAGCCATCCTCTTTATTTTTAATTTGATGGAAATGCAGCCAAAAGAAATAGCGAATTTGTTAGTCTTTGGTCAACCACAAAATCCATCAGAGGAAGGGCAAGATAAAGAGATTTAACAAGTGTGGACACATTTCTTATAAAACTTTTAGAGGTAACTTTCCATTCATAGTTGTTCAGGGAGGATTATGAAAGGCAGATCCTTTCATTAGTACTTAAAACATCTGATTCACTGCGACAATAAAACAGGTCACGGCATTTAGATCTAATCATCACAGATTTCACTATACCATTAATGTGAGTATAACTGCCATTAAAAAAATGCTCAGATTATGCTTCATTTAAGTCAAGTGTTGAAGATGACTAAGAGAGAATAAACAATTACCGTATTTATCGCCCTATTACGGGAACCGGCGTATAGCGCGCACCCCTAATTTAGCCTGACATTCCTGAAAAAAAACTGTTTTTGGTGTCTTGCCCGGCGTCCATCGGCGGCCTTGTCCGGTCTGGCGTCCGTCATGGTGTCCTCCCGCGCTGGTCTCGGGACGGATCCCTGCTTCCCGCGCTGTGTTTGAACGCTGCCGCCAACATATGCCGAGCGCAGTACACTCAGGGAACACTCGGCCAGTGTCACGTACCTGGGTGAAGTCTGAAATGACGAGGTTAGCCTCTCTTAAATCTCCGGTCCTGGTCCCGCTGAGGGTGGAGACAGGGGAAACCAAGGGCCAGGGGAGACACCAGTGCCTGCAGATGTAAATCGGGAAGCCCGCAGCCGGTGATGCGAATCTTGCAAGACAGGAAGTCGCAGCAGTTTGCAGGGACGAAGTCGCAGGTATCCGGGAAGTAGAGCGGAGCCAAACAGGGAACAGGATCGTGGTTACATGGGAAGCCGGGTTCAGCAACGAGCGGGCAGCGAGGTCATCAGGCAGGAAACAGGGTCACGTGGAAAGCCGAGATCAGAAACCAAGAGTCAGGGGTGAAGCGAGTCCAAAAGCAAGGTCGAGGAAGCCAAGGATCAGTAAACGGGATCAGGAGCACAGGAATAGGCACAGGACACAGGAACCGGAACCGCTGAGATCTGTCAGCACTCGGCTGGAGTCAGTGCATCCTTTAAATAGGCTGTCTGGCGCCAACGGATGCAGGCACGCGCTCCCGCGCACGTGCACGCGCATGCCTGCGAATTCACGCGCGCGCACCCGCAAATTCACACGCACGCGCTCCCGCGAATTCGCGGGGACAACTCTAGTAGATCCCTTACAGCCAGGCTCGGCTCCCCTCGTGGTTATGCGAGAGAAGCCGAGTGTACCCGAGTGTACTGCGCTCGGTATATGTCAGCGGCCGCGTTCAAACACAATACGGGAAGCGAGTATCGATCCCCGCTTCCCACGCTGTGTTTGAATCCGCCGCCGACATATACCGAGCGCAGTACACTCTGGCCGAGTATACCCGAGAGTACTGCGATATTCGCCGATAAATGCGGTATACTGAGACATGCAGCTTAGGCCGGAGAATTCAGTTTTAGTGGACCACACAATACTCATATGAGGTCACTAAACAGGGAAGCAATAAGATAAGTGCAAAATGTAGTATTCATAGCGGCCAATAAGAAAAAAAAGAAGAGTTACTCGAAAAAACGGTAATTGATGGTCGGATTTTGGATATAATAATAATAATAATAAAAAATATACATTTTATTACAGAATTAGAAATTTAACAAACGCAATAAAGATTGTAAAACCATATATGGTATATAATATATATGGACAATATCCTCTGTACATCGTCAACGCGTTTCGCCGTTGGGCTTCCTCGGGACGAGCAGAGAGCAAAGAGATTTGACAATGTAAAGGTATATTTTATTGTCTGAAATGAAACATATTATATTAGCATAATAACAACAACAGAAATTTGTAATGGTTTTAAAATGGAATAAAAAACGCTTATTGCGATTTTTATTTTTTTACCAAAAATATGTAGAAGAATACGTATCAGCCTAAACTGAGGAATTTATATATATATATATATATATATATATATATATATATATATATATTCTCGGTTTCAGGGGACAGTCCCGGATTGAGGACACTGTCCCTGGACCAAGTCTGTCCCCAGTTTGTCCCCGGATTGGATTTATATATATATAATTTTTTTCGGGGGGGGAGGGGGGATATTTATTATAGCAAAATGTAAAAAATATTTAAAAAAAATCGAAATTGTCGCTCTATTTTTGTTTATAGCGCAAAAAATAAAAGCCGCAGCGGTGATCAATTACCACCAAAAGTAAGGTCTATTTGTGAGAAAAAAAGGACGCCAATTTTGTTTGGGAGCCACGCCGCACAACCGCGCAATTGTCAGTTAAAGCGACGCAGTGCCGAATCGCAAAAAGTGTCCCGGTCTTTAACCATACAAATGGTCCGGGGCTCAAGTGGTTAATATTATTATATTTCTAGATCACTTTTCTCCCTGGGGACTCTAACTGGTGGATAGATGGTGAGGCAACTACCTTGAGCATGCTTAGTAGAATGCCATACTAGTTCTATATTTAGACTGGGGTGACCAGACATTCTCGGTTTCAGGGGATAGTCCCCGGATTGAGGACACTGTCCCCGGACCAAGTCTGTCCCCGGTTTTTCCCCGGATTGGATTTGAACGGGGGCTGGGGCAATTTCAAAAACAGAATAAAAAAATAAAAAATTGCACACCTCCACTCCAGAGAGTCGCTGATTGCCGCCATTACTAGTAAAAAAAAAAAATATGTCCCCGGATTTCATTTTAAAAATCTGGTCACCTTATTTTAGACAGGAGCCATCTAACCTACCAGCATGTCTTTGGAGTGCGGAAGGAAACCCACACAAGTACAGGAAGAACATGCAAACTCCATGCAGCTAGTATCCTGAGCCATACTTGAACCGAGGACCCCAGTCCTGCGAGGTAGAGGTGGAATAAGAATTTATATATTAGCTCAATATTTTCTTTTTTTCAACAGTTGCTATTTTTAATGCCTGTCTGTAATGCAGACGACATTATGGCTGTTTACAATATAAAGGGGACTGGAATGGCCAATTGTCTGTACAGAACATCTAAAAATATCTCCATGAATAATAGGAAGTGCAGTTCATTGTATCTATTTCCTATTGTTGGTATCCAGATGACACCGAAGATAAGGTGACATTAATCAGCAGTAACTAGTTCAGAGGAAGTATTGGAAGCTATTAAAAAAAAAAAAAAAATCTTTGAACCCGTACAGTACTGTACTTACTTTATAGCTGAACGTCAGGCAAACAGGGAAATATACAGTATAAATACAAATATCTGCTATCTAATAAGAAAACCCAGCACTGGCTGCATGCTTTGGTGCACCCTGTGTTTAATTGAGTAGGCCAGACCGTCCTGCATCTGGTAGGGGAGAGAGAGATGGCTTTGTCCAGACAAGGTGGAGCCCACCCCCTTTTTCCTGCCCATGTATACCCCACCTTTTTAATGCAGCCCACCAGTGCCCATCAAATGCAGCTCCACCTTTGCCCATCAAATGTAGCCTTATCTGTGCCAATCAAATGCAGCCTCACCAGCGCCCATCAAATGCAGCCTACCAGCGCCCATCAAATGCGGCCAACCAGTGCCCATCAATTGCAGCCTCACCAGCGCCCATCAATGCAGCCTCACCAGTGCCCATCAAATGCAGCCTACCAGCGCCCTTTAAATGTAGCCTCACCAGCACCTATCAATACAGCCTCACCAGTGCCCATCAAACGCAGCCTCACCTGTGCCCATCAAATGCAGCCTCAATGATTTTTGACACCCTAGGTAAAACCTAATTTTGCCTCCACTCCCCCGCTTCACTCCTGACCACACCCCCTTTTCCCTGCCCATGTATACCCCACCTTTTTAATGAAGCGTCCATCAAATGCTGCCCACCAGTGCCCATCAAATGCAGCCTTACTGGCGCCCATCAAATTCAGCCTAATCGTGCCCATCAAATTCAGCCTCACCAGCGCCCATCAAATGCAGCCTCACCTGCGCCCACCAAATGCAGCCTCACCAGCACCCATCAAATGCAACCTGACCAGTGCATATCGAATGCGGCCCACCAGCGCCCACCAAATGCAGCCTCACCAGCGCCCATCAAATGCAACCTCACCAGCGCCCATCAAATGCAACCTCACCAGCGCCCATCAAATGCAACCTCACCAGCACCCATCAAATGCAACCTCACCAGTGCATATCGAATGCGGCCCACCAGCGCCCACCAAATGCAGCCTCACCAGCGCCCATCAAATGCAACCTCACCAGCGCCCATCAAATGCAACCTCACCAGCGCCCATCAAATGCAACCTCACCAGCACCCATCAAATGCAACCTCACCAGTGCATATCGAATGCGGCCCACCAGCATTGATGCGGCCCATCAAATGAAGCCTCATCGTGCCCATAAAATTCAGCCTCACCAGCACCCATCAAATGAAGCCTCACCAGCACCCATCAAATGCAGCCTCACCAGCGCCCATCAAATGCAGCCTCACCTGCACCCATGAAATGCTGCCTACCAGTGCCCATCAATGCAGCCTCAGCAGCTCCCATGAAATGCAGCCTCACCAGTTCCCATCAAATGCAGCCTACCAGTGCACATCAAATGCAGCCTTACCAGCGCCCTTTAAATGTAGCCTCACCAGCACTCATCAATACAGCCTTATCAGCACCCATCAAACGCAGCCTCAACGATTTTTGACACCCTAGGCGAAACCTAATTTTGCCTCCACTCCTGACCACACCCCCTTTTCCCTGCCCATGTATACTCCACCTTTTTAATGAAGTGCCCATCAAATGCAGCCTCATCTGCGCTCCCATCAAATGCAGCCTCACCTGCGCCCATCAAATGCAGCCTCACCTGCGCCTATCAAATGCAGCCTCACCTGGGCCCATCAAATTCAGCCTCACCTGTGCCCATCAAATGCAACCTCACCAGCGCCAATCAAAACACAGCCTCATCTGCACACATTAATGCAGCCTCACCGGCGACCCATCAAATTCAGCCTCACCGGCGCCCATCAAATTAAGCCTCACCGGTGCCCATCAAATGCAGCCTCACCTGCACACATTAATGCAGCCTCACCAGCGACCCATTAAATTCAGCCTCACCAGCGCACATCAAATTAAGCCTCACCAGCGCACATCAATGCAGCCTCACCAGCGCACATCAAATGCAGCCTTACCAGCGCCCTTTAAATGTAGCCTTAACCAGCGACCATCAATGCAGCCTCACCAGTACCCATCAATGAATGTTTGCTTGCTTCCATTTATTCGGGAGTCGGAACACAGAAACAGTCCTCCGCAGCCGATGCGCCTCTGACACTATGTGTGAATGGAGTGGAGGCTGCCTGCTGATGCTGAGACTTAGTTGCTTGCTGTAGGGAGAAGAGAGTAGGAAGATCAGTGACCAGGCGCCCCTAGGCAGCAGGGCGCTCAAGGCGGGTTCCTACTTTGCCTAGTGGTAGTACTGGCCCTGGCTGGAGTAATCAATTTCTATTACACCCAATCTGGGCTTTCTTAGGAAAAAAACAGCACTGGCTGCATGCTTTGGAGCACCCTGTGTATAACTGACTTAGCCAGACTGTCCTGCATCTGGGAGGAGAGAGAGAGAGAGCGATGGTTTGCCCTTCCTCTTTAGGTCATCTTCAGTCTGTGTAGTCTGATCTTACTGCTATTGAAGTCTACACGGAAGTTGTCCTTTCCAACCAAAGCAATATATCAAAAGTAGGGTGACCACATTTCCAAACTACCAACAGGGACACCCCCCTCCCAAAAATCAGCTTGTGCTGTAACGAATCACAGCACAGTGATTGGACACAAGAGGCGGGATTTATGATTTCTCCAATCACAAGCAGGGGGCGGGGATTGTGCTCCTCCAGGCATTCCCGGCCAGGACAAGTACTGTCAGTGAGTAAAGCGGTGATGTCGTGGCCTTTTTTTGAGGGCATCAGATTGGCCCTGGGGGGTGGCTGTGTCAGTTTCATCCTGGGATACTGTATTGTCCTGTATTGTCCTGGAATATAGGTGCCCGGGACAGACCTGCAAAATGCGGGACAGTCCCGGGCAATCCGGGACATGTGGTCACCCTAATCAAAAGTATTTGGAGGTCAGCCCCTGGCATAACCAAAGGATTCTTGTTTACGGGTCTTTATCAAAGAAGACAATTTTATTTAGTTACAACTGTGTGAGATTGTGGAAATTTCCAGCTTCGAAAAGATCCGCTCCCGGCTACGAGAAGGAAAGCAGCGTGGCTTTACAAACATGTCCTTTCAAACTCAACTTGGAACGAGAAAGTTTGAGCCCATAGGCTGGTTGGCATTGTTCCTGGGTGGGCACAGGTGATTAATATTTGCCCCGACATGTTGCGTCACGTTAGTGGATGAATTCATCTTTCGGCTTGTATTACATTTTGGATGTTGTAGCTTAATGTTTGCCAGGAACATCATCCCTCGTCACTTGTTTTCTTTTCCCTAGAAAGTGGGAAAGGCGACCCCTGGAAGCCACATTCGTCCATCACTAAAATCAATCAGAAGCCAAAACCATTATTCTTAGATTGGAATGAAGAGTTAAAATCTCCATTGTGCCCTTGCTGTGAGATTCATCCTCTGTATTTGTCCTGGAGAGCATTGCTACTGGGACAGAAATCCCAAAATTTACAGTTGTCACCAGGACAGCATTAAAGCGGAAATCTTTCTGTCTAAAGCTAACCATAAATGGAGGAATCTCTGCCTCTGGGACATGGGCGTCTGCAGGTAGGGGCAGGGGGGGGGGGGAAGTGCCCCCCCTCCCAACATCAGGGATCAGCAAAGTGTCCGCCATAAGCGTGCGCATGGGTTGTACATGCCTGAAATATGCACCCTGTACATAGCACACGCCTGGAATCAGCACCCTGTACATAGCACACACCTAAAAACTGCACCCTGTACATAGCACACACCTGGAATCTGCACCCCGTACATAGCACACACCTGGATTCTGCACCCTGTACATAGCACATGCCTAGATTCTGCACCCTGTACATAACACACACCTGAAATCTGCACCCTGTACATAGCACACGCCTGGAATCTGCACCCTGTACATAGCACACACCTGGAATCTGCACCCTGTACAAGCACACGCCTGGAATCTGCACCCTGTACATAGCACACGCCTGGAATCAGCACCCTGTACATAGCACACACCTAAAAACTGCACCCTGTACATAGCACACACCTGGAATCTGCACCCCGTACATAGCACACACCTGGATTCTGCACCCTGTACATAGCACATGCCTAGATTCTGCACCCTGTACATAACACACACCTGGAATCTGCACCCTGTACAAGCACACGCCTGGAATCTGCACCCTGTACATAACACACACCTGGAATCTGCACCCTGTACAAGCACACGCCTGGAATCTGCACCCTGTACATAGCACACACCTGGAATCTGCACCCTGTACAAGCACACGCCTGGAATCTGAACCCTGTACATAGCACAGGCTTGGAATATGCACCCTGTACATAGCACACACCTGGATTCTGCACCCTGTACATAGAACATGCCTGGAATCTGCACCCTGTACATAGCACACACCTGGAATCTGCACCCTGTACATAGCACGTGCCTGGAATCTGCACCCTGTACATAGCACACACCTGGAATCTGCACCCTGTACAAGCACACGCCTGGAATCTGAACCCTGTACATAGCACAGGCTTGGAATATGCACCCTGTACATAGCACACACCTGGATTCTGCACCCTGTACATAGAACATGCCTGGAATCTGCACCCTGTACATAGCACACACCTGGAATCTGCACCCTGTACATAGCACGCGCCTGGAATCTGCACCCTGTACATAGCACATGCCTGGAATCTGTACCCTGTACATAGCACACACCTGGATTCTGCACCCTGTACAAAGCACATGCCTGGAATCTGCACCCTGTACACAGCACACGTCTGCAATCTGCACCTTGTACATAAAACATACCTGCATTCTGCACCTTGTACATAGCACAGGCCTGGAATCTGCACCCTGTACATGGCACACGCCTGGAATCTGCACCCTGTACATAGCACACACCTGGAATCTGCACCCTGTACATAGCACATGCCTATGAATCTGCACCCTGTACACAGCACACGCCCAAAACTTTGCACACATATAGCTCCATTTCTCCTCTACAAGTGTGCAAAGTTTGTTGTCTGGGAGACCTACGGCTGGGGAGCACCGATTTTTCAAATACTGGGCACCCCTTCCATAGACTCCCATGTTAAACATCAGTCATGGACTCAGTGAGGCATGGACACAGTGAGGCATGGGCACAGTGAGTTATAGGCACAGTGAGGCATGCACATGGACACACTGAGGCAAAGTGAGGCACAGTGAGGCATGGACACAGTGAGGCATGGGCACCGTGAGGCATGGGCATAGTGAGGCATGGGCACCGTGAGGCATGGGCATAGTGAGGCATGGACACAGTGAGGCATGGGCATAGTGAGACATGCATATGGACACAGTGAGGAAAAGTGAGGCACAAAGTGCAGATGGACACCCTAGGCTTATACTCAAGTCAATAATTTTTCCCAGTTTTTTGTGGTAAAATTAGGTGGCTCAGCTTATATTCAGGTCGGCTTATACTCAAGTTTATACGGTATATAATGAGTTTGGAAATTGTAGAGAAATGTTATCTATTGCATTACAATTGAATTACACCCATTCGATTTAGTCAACTGAAATGTACTGTAGATTTAGGGCCAGATTCACGTATTCCAGAGCATCTTTGCTCTGGAGTAACGCTTCTGATTTGCGTTGCGCTGCCGAAATTTTAGGAGCAAGTGCTGTCATTCACGAAGCACTTGCTCCTAAAGTTGCGGCAGCGCATCACAAATGAGCCGGCGGAATTCAAATGTCGCGGGTACGGGGCGTGTAGTATGCTAACTACGCGCGATCCCGCCGCCAACGTACTGCGCATGCGTCGAGTGTCAAAACATCCCCGTGCGCATGCTCCAAAATCTGTGAATGAACGTCAATGACGTCACATTCCCATTCATGACCGTTTTACGCAAGCGACGTTTTTTTTTTTTTTTTCCGACGCGATGACGACGCCTATACCTAACATAGGATACTCCAACCCCATGTAGGTATATCTATGCGCCGCGTATCCCGTCCGGAAACGTCGTATCGTCATTGCGTCGCGCCGGATTTCGATCGTGAATTGCCGATTTCCGCTCATTAACATATTTTTTGAGCGGAAATCGGCGGGAACGCCCCCGGCGCCATTTTTAAGTTGAAGTAACGATGCGATGGCGAAACTCAGTTACGCTGCTCGCATCGGAACTTCAACCCGGCGTTTCTTGTTTTCTGGTTACAGAAAACAGAAACGCCGGCTCAAAGCCACAGTTAGGCTGGCGGATCACTCGATCCGCCAGCGTAACCTTTCCTGAATCTGGCCCTTAGTAGACTAAATACGACTACAACTGAAAAAATTGCAGATGACTAAAATGGGACTAAAACTAGTCCTAAGACTAAGACTGAAACTAAATTGAAATTTGCTGCCAAAATGAACACTGATCTACACTCAAACAAAAAAGTAAAGAATAAAAATATAAATATTTGATGGACCAGTTGTTTTTTTTCTGCTGTAACTTTTCTACGTTTCAATGTAAAATTCCAGAAAGACATTCCTTCCTACGTGGGCTCTGCATGTGGCTGAACTCACTTTATATATTTTTGTTGCTGGGACAAGCACAATGTGTACTTACACCCATGTTGATACGGTCGTGTTTTTGTTGAGGTTTTGAGGGACGTCTGTTCGCGTGTTCGCCGCCGGCCAAGCAATAATATTATTCTTTGGAAGTGCTTCCTGGCTTTGTGGCTGCCTAGATATTCCTAAGAGTTACTTTTAATCTTCTCTTATCTACGGAACACATTCAAACCTATCAACAATAAAACGGGTGTAAAAAAGATTTGATCATCCAAGACCCACAAAATGAGTGATTCTGTTCTGATGAGTTACAATCCCGGAATTTCCTTTTTGTAGGAAATGAAACTGGAGCCAGTCTCAATCACCAGGTTCACTATTTAAAAGCTATTTGTGAATGGAGGGTTCTTCACTAACCTCAAAAACAAAAACGTAATGGATTGCAGTTAGCCATTGTAGCACTACCCCCGGAGGAGCTGCTGGTTTGTTTTGGGTGGCACATTACCTCATGGTGTGATGGAGTTGAATAAAATGATTATTTTGTGTTTATGTTACTTTTCTCCCAAACTACTCAAATGTTTTTCTTCTTATATTGTTTTATTTCTTGATCTATATATCTTGATATATAGATATATTGATACAAATGTATATATGGGTATATACTACAATATTACTTTCCTTAAATGAAGTGACAAAGTATAGAGTTAAAGCGACACTAAAGTCAGGATTTTTTATTTTTAAAGGCAAGATGGGCAAATGTTGTTTTCCTGGGTGGAACTTCGCTTTAACCACTTGCATACTGGGCACTTACACCCCCCTCCTGCCCAGGTAAAATTTCAGCTTGCGGCACTGCGTCGCTTTAACTGACAATTGCGCGGTCGTGCGACGTGGCTCCCAAACAAAATTTACGTCCTTTTTTCCCCACAAGTAGAGCTTTATTTTGGTGGTATTTGATCGCCTGTGCGATTTTTATTTTTTGCGCTATAAACAAAAAAGAGCGACAATTTTGAAGAAAAATACAATATTTTTTACTTGTTGCTATAATAAATATCCCAATTAAAAAAAAAAAACAGTTTCTCAGTTTAGGGCGATACGTATTCTTCTACATATTTTTGGTAAAAAAAAAAATCGCAATAAGCGACTGGTTTGCGCAAAAGTTATAGCGCTTACAAAATAGGGGAGAGAATTATTATTTTTTATTATTTTTTTTTTACTAGAAATGGCGGCGATCTGCGATTTTTATTGGTACTGCGACGTTATGGCGGACACATCGGACACTTTTGACACATTTTTGGCGCCATTCACATTTATACTGCGATCAGTGCTATAAATATGCACTAATTACAGTATAAATGTGACTGGCATTGAAGGGGTTAACACTAGGGGGTGAGGAAGGGGTTAAATGTGTATGCTAGGTGTGTTCTAACTGTGGGAGGAGGGGGGGGGGGGTGACTGGGGGGGCGACCTCTCCTCTGGAGAGGAGGAGGGCTCCTCCTCTCCAGAGACAGGACGCTGTCTCTGTGTAAAACAGCAATGAGAGATGATCTATGAGAGATCATCTCTCATTGGCCCACAGATCGCAAACGGCCACTCTGATTGGCCGTTCACCGCGATCTGTGATTGCCCGTGTCTAAGGGACACGGACAACACAGGGCTTCCCCGCAGCGCGCACTACAGCGCGCGCTGGGAATGCCAAATGACGGCATGTTGGATATTCAGGCCCGCGCTGTTGCCGTCATCCGACGGTAGCGCGGGCCTGAAGTGGTTAAACGGACACTAAACTCAGGATTTTTTATTTATTTTTTTAAAACAACAAACATGTTATACTTACCTCCACTGTGCAGTTCGTTTTGCACAGAGTGGCCCGGAAAGCTGTCTACTGGGGTCCCTCGGCGGCTGTCTGGGCTCCTCCTCGCAAAAGCTTTCCATCTTCATGCGAGGGCGCTCGCACGGTGGAAAGCTTTTGCGAGCGCGCTCCCGTGATACAGCGGCGGCCATAGCCGCCGACTGTATCACTCGGCTCCGCCCCCCAGCGCGCCGCGTCATCTGCTGTGATTGTGACTATAGAAGTGGTAAACCAAAAACTTTTTTTATTTTATTTTTTTAAGATTCCGTGTGGTATTTATTTGTGGAAATGGCAATTACAAAACAGGCGTGATGATATTTGGGATGCTAGGCCGTAAAGTCATATCTATATGCTACGCCCTTTAACACTTAAGAATGAAATCTGCAGAGTAAGCCAAGTACCCTCTTAGATCTTCTACATTATAAATTCGTTTTTTCCACTGAACTCATGCCAAACTCACATTAAAGAAAACAATGCATTGCATATACCATTAAATGACTTCCTATATTTCGGAAAGTACTTCCAATGGGTTAGCAGGGACAGGAATATTGTTATCATCATTCCTTGGGCTGGCATCTGTAAAGGAAATGGTGAAAGGACCTAATGATTACAACATCTATAATATAGAGGCCGGCTAGACGTCCTAGATGTACGCACAGTCACTGAAATCTCATAGAAGCTTTAACAGGTTAACATTATTTTTTTAAAGTATATTTTTCAAAGCAATATTTATTAATGACTTCAGCCCCGGACCGTTTGGCTGTCCTAAGACCAGAGCACTTTTTGTGATTTGGCACTGTGTCGCTTTATTTTTTTTACTTTTTTCCCAAAAATAGAGCTTTCTTTGGGTGGTATTTGATCACCTCTGCACTATAAACAAAAAAAGAACGACAATTTTGAAAAAAACATTTTTTTGCCATTATAAATTATAATTTACAAAAAAAAAAAAAATGTTCTCAGTTTAGGCTGATATGTGTTCTCCTACATATTTTTGGTAAAAAAAATCACAATAAACGTCTATTGATTGGTTTGCGCAAAAGTTATAGCGTCTACAAAATAGGGGATAGTTTTATGGCATTTTAATTTTTTTTTTCTAGTAATGGCGGCGATCAGCGATTTTTATCGTAACTGCGACATTATGGCGGACACATTGGACACTTTTGGCCAGTCACGTTTATACAGCATTCAGTGCTATAAAAATGCACTGGTTACTGTGTAAGTGTGACTGGCAGTGAAGGGGTTAACCACAAGGGGGCGAGGAAGGGATTAAGTGTGTCCTAGGGAGTGATTTTAACTGTTAGGGGGCATGGCTACGAGTGACACATCACTGATCGCTGCTCCCGATGAGAGAGAGCAGACGATCAGTGACCTGTCACTAGGAAGAACTGACATCTCCCTGTTCTTCAGCTCTGTGACTCAATCGTGGGACACCGGCGGACATGGAGTCCCGCGGGCATGATCACGGAGCTCCCGGCAGGGTCGCAAATTGAAAGGGACGTGCCTGTACACCCATTCGCCTGTCCGTGCCATTCTGTCAACGTATATGTTCGTGCGGCGGTCGGCAAATGGTTAAAATAATACCTGGGGTGGTGATCCTGCTAGTGAAAGCACTTCCTGTTATAGGGTGACAACCTTCTCCCCGCTGTGCCTCTTTGTTGTCACATGCTTCAAGCGGCAGTGCCGACACACATTGCACAAGCATGGTCCACCATTGCCACCATTAGGTTTAGAGCAAGTTGGTTCAGAGCAATGATGTGCAGCTATCATTGGGGGTGAATACATGTCGACAGGATGTGGTTGGAGGGGGATCAGCAGCACCGAGATGCAAAAAAGGATGAAAAAAGCGGTTATGGTGTAAATACACAGTTCTTTAACAAACTAAAGGTCATCCACTTAAGCCAGTGTTTGCCCGCCGAGCTCCCCACAATGCGCTACTTGCTGCACAGAGCATTCTAAGCCTTAATTGGCTGAAGCAGTTCACCTGACCGCAAGGCTTTGCTTTGGGCACAGGGGATAGCTTGTTGTTAAGGAGTCATCAATGGATTAGTCATCAGCTGTCAGTGGGTTTACCCGTTGACAGCTGAATAAAAAAAAAACATTGGCAGTAATAAAAAAAATTGGAAAAATTGTGCATTGAGACCCCTACCCAGAGGTGTATTTAGGCTTTGTGCTGCCCTAGGCCTGACTAAACTTGCGCACCCTCTAATTTAAATATGACCCACCCCTTCCTGTCAAAGCCACATCCCTGGGAGGAGGACAGAGGGACGCCCCGGGAGAAGGACAGAGGGACGCCCTGGGAGAAGGACAGAGGGACGCCCTGGGAGGAGGACAGAGGGACGCCCTGGGAGGAGGACAGAGGGACGCCCTGGGAGGAGGACAGAGGGACGCCCTGGGAGGAGGACAGAGGGACGCCCTGGGAAGAGGAGAGAGGGACACCGTGGGAAGAGGACAGAGGGCCGCCCCCCACAAAGTGCCGCCCTAGGCCTGGGCCTTGTTGGCCTAGGCCAGAATACATCCCTGCCCCTACCCCCGACCCCCGCCCCCTCATTCATACCAGGCTCTTCAGGTCTGGTATGTATTTTAAGGGGAGCCCCATGCCAATATAGAAAAAAGTGCTGTGCCCCACCCCAAATCCATACCAGACCCTTATGCCTGGTAGGGGTCTTGAGGGAAACCCCCTACGCCAACTTTTTTTTTATTGTGTCCCATAGACTTTAACGGTGTTCGCACACATTGAACAACTGGGGGGTGTTCAGCTCATCCCTAATGATGTGACAATCCTGGGGTAAATGCAAGTCAGTTTTGCTTTTTTACCATATCACCCCGGAACCCCTCACCCTGCATGGGTGAGAGTATTCTATCCTGCTATTTGTCATCGCTTTAATGGGACCACAACCCAAACAAAGGGGACACATTCCTCCCATCAAGGACCCATCGGGTGTCATGTACAATAAACGCAGAAGTGAATAGCACAGTCCATTTCAAAAGCAGTGCAGTCAACATCTTTTAATTCATAAAATATAAATTTGTTATTTTACAGCTCAAGTGGAATATACAGCCCTTCATCAGGCCGACAAGTAGCATTTATAACAGTTACAGTACATACATAGCTTCCCTAAATTGGATACTGGTCCAATTCAAAAACATTACCCTTTAGTAACATACTGTAATAATTATACAAAAGCCAAATTCTATACCTAACATAAAGATAATAAATAAACATTCTTATCACCTGTTTCTAATATATCTATATATATATAGATATAGCTATATATATATCTACTGTATATACCGTATTTATTGGCGTATAACGCGTGTCGGCGTATAACTTTGAAGAAGCAATCTAAGGGTCAGTGCCCATGAAAGGGTGTGTGATGATCATCATGAGTGGCTCAGTATATGACCAAAGTAAATAAAAAAGAAGTTACCAGTATAATCTATTGATAATGTAAGATGACTTAAAGGGTTTGTAAAGGTAAAAGTTTTTTTACCTTAATGCATCCTATGCATTAAGGTAAAAAAACATCTCGCGAGTCCCCGTTTTACTTACCTGACCATTCGAAATTCCCGGTGAGCGTTCGCATCATCCTCTTCGGTTCCCAGCCTGGCCGTTGATTGGCTAGGCTGGGCGGATTGATAGCAGCGCAGCCATTGGCTGGCGCTGCTGTCAATCACAGCGGATGACACGGCGCGCCGGGGGCGGAGCCGAGTGATACAGTCGGCGGCTATCACGGGAGCGCGCTCGCAAAAGCTTTCCACCGTGCGAGCGCCCTCGCATGAAGATGGAAAGCTTTTGCGAGGAGGAGCCCAGACAGCCGCCGAGGGACCCCAGAAGACAGCTTTCCGGGACACTCTGTGCAAAATGAACTGCACAGTGGAGGTAAGTATCACATGTTTGTTATTTAAAAAAAAAAAAAATCCCTTTAGTGTCCCTTTAAAGCGGAGTTCCACCCAGGAAAACAACATTTGCCCATCTTGCCTAAAAAAAAATAATTAAAAAAAAGTAAAAAAAAAAAAATACTCACCCGAAATACCTGTTGCTATGCGGAAGTCCGTAATCTGCCTCTTCCACTCCGCGGTGTCTTTTCTTCTTCTTCTGCTTGTGAATGGGGCGCGCTGCTTTCTGGGAACTGTGTGTGTTCTCAGAGAGCAGCCGCCCATTCACAAGCCAGCGTGAGACTCACGCAGGCGCAGTAGGAAATGGGCAGTGAAGCCGTACGGCTTCACTGCCTGTTTCCCCTAGTGTGAATGGCGGCGCGGGACCTGGATCAATCGTGGGACCGGCATCGGGGGGGGCCATCAGCGCGGGCAAGTAGGACAAGGTAAGTGTCCTTATTAAAAGTCAGCAGCTACAATATTAGTAGCTGCTGACTTTAAAAAAAAAAAAAATTGCGGGTGGAATTCCACTTTAAGGTGCATAGACACCTGGAATGACAGAGCAAATTGATGTGTAGGTGTGCGCAAAACCACGATTTTAGCATTATAAGGCAAGATTTAAAATTTTCCCGGGGGGCACAAAGTATCCAGCACAGAAGTCCTAGGATATGATTACCATTCAGTGCTAAAGTCCAAGTATCTGCCAGTGCCCCGATTCTTGGTTTCCAGCTGGGCAGAGAGGAGAAGACTACAGGGTGCCCTTCGTTATAGAAAAAAGTAACACATACCGTAGAGGGGAAGGAGGGGGGACGAGCGCCCAGCCGGAAAAATCACCGAGCCGTCTCGGCTGTCACGTCACACACGCACAGGGCCGCCATCAGGAATTATGGGGCCCCTTACACAGCTTCAGACATGGGCCCCCTGGAGAAGCGGGGGGGGGGGGGTGCTGCCATGCCAATTGAGAAGCGGGGGGGGGGGGGCTTTACAAAAAAAAAAAGAAATAAAGAAAAATATATATAAAAAAAAAGGGGGTAGCCATCCGCGGCCCTGTGGACCTCTGGGCCCTTTAATAAAAAGAAAAAAGAGAGAATATATATATATATATATATATAATTTTTTAAAAGGGTGGTTAATATCTGGGGCCCTGGAGACCTCTGACCCTTTAATGAAAAAATAAAATAAAAATATATTAAATTTTTTTTTTTTTTTATCAAAAACAAATTTAAAAAAGAGGGGGTTGCCATCTGGGGCCCTGTGGGCCTCCGGGCCCTTGGGGACCTCCGGACCTCTAAAACAAAAAAAAAGAAAAGAAAAAAAATTGGCCCTTTAATAATAAATAAAAGAAAAATATATTAAAAAATATATATTTTTATAAAAAAAAAAAAAAAAAAAAGAGGGGGTTGCCATCTGGGGACCTGGGGGCCTCCGGGCCCATGGGGACCTCTGGACCCCTAAAAAATAATAAAAGAAAAAAAATTGTCCCTTTAATAAAAAATAAAAGAAAAATATATTAAAAAATATTTTTTTATTTTTAGGGGGTTCCCATCCGGGCCCCTGGGGACCCCCGGGCCCCTTACAGGTGTAATGCCTGTACCCCCCTGATGGCGGCCCTGCACACGCACAGTCCCGCCTCCGCCATCGGCATTATACCATCTCCCGTGGCAGACAGAACACTGGTCCAATGCTGGTGGCGGAGGCGGGACTGTGCGTGTGTGACGTGAAAGCCGAGTGAGAGCCGAGAGGAGATGACGGCTCGGTGATTTCTGGCTGGCGCTCGTCTCCCTCCTTCCCCTCTGAGATATGCTATTGGCGTATATCGCGCACCCACGATTTCCCCCTGATTTTATGGGGAAAAAAGTGAGCGGTATACGCCAATAAATACGGTACTGGAGTATAAGCCGCGGCAACTAATTTTACCACCAAAAAATGATAAACATAATAAATACATAACAAACGTATAGGGAAACAAACACATACAAAAGAAATATCACTATATTGAATTAATAATTCCTTAAAAAAAAAATATATATATTGGCATCTAATAGTGAACAGGGTATCTGAAATGTACATTCAATGGTTAGGCCTGTTACGTGTTCCCATCCAAATTATAAATATCATTTTTAATAGTCTTAATGTTTTAAAATTGCGTATTCTGTTTCCAAAGTTGTTGGTTGATGTGGGCCTTCTCCTGGAGCTGGTAGTTCCAGTAAAGTGTATATAACACCATCGGAGTCCTCAGTCTGCCCTTCCTAAAATGAATATAATAGCAACAATATCAAGAAATCATACAAGTAGGGGTCTTACATTTGCTCTAGGGAGATCGTTGCTTTACATGGAAGATACTTTTCATAGGTTTATGTAAGGCAGCATTCCTCAACTTTTTTTAGTCAAGGCACCCTTCCAAAATATACACAATCTTGAGGCACCCCTTTCTGTAAAAAGTAATCTAATAATACAGGGGGAGTCCCTCTGCCCCATTGGTGTCCTGTTGGGCCCCAGTTGGGCTCCCAAGAGGAGCAGTTAGGGCGGGGTGAGTGGGAGGCCCCCCCTCACACCCGCCGTTGCCACCAGGGGCATGGAGAAGGATGGCGATTGCCTCCGGGGGGAGGGTCTGCCTACTCCCAACTCCCAAGTCTGGCTCCTCTCTCTCGAGCTCACGCACAAAAATACACTTTGAAAAAAAAAGAAAAAAAAAAAAAAGTAATCTAATAATTTTCATAAACACACCTACAGCCGTGACCAAACGTTTTGAGAATGACACAAGTAAAATGGAACATCGGAGAGCACAGTATTTTGTAAAATCGTAACTCAGTTAGCGAGTGTTGTCTTGTAAAACGAGCAGAATTCAGGCCAAAGTGGTGTGCAGTACCGCGCTCTGCCTGAGGTGGGGTGGCGCCGATCGGAAAGACTCGGAAATACTACGTTCCCAAGCCTTTCCGAGGTTTGCCAAGCTGTCTTCGGACCTTTCCAGCTGTTTCTGAGGCTCTCCGGCGCCCCCCGCCTCTGGCCACATTCGGTATTGCATGCATTGAAGTCAATGCAGAACTAATTCTTTTCTTTTCCATTGACTTCAATGGGGAAACTCGCTTTGATATGCAAGTACTTTGGATTACAAGAATTCTCCTGGAACGGATTATGCTCGTAATCTGAGGTTGCACTGTATTTGATATTTTGGGGACGGTTTAGCATAGTCAGGTTTTTATGCCAGTGTTTACATTATGTCCTTTACCAGTGACTCCTACCTATCCAGTATTTTAGATTTGAGCACTGATATATTATTTTGTGGATTTGTTTATATTTTTTGATAAATTAGAGGCAAGATCTTGAGGGTCCAAATTCAGTGCTGGTCATCTATCTATCGATCTCTCTCTCTCTCTCTCTCTTTCTATCTATCTATCTATCTATCTATCTATCTATCTATCTATCTATCTATCTATCTATCTATCTATCTATCTATCTATCTATCTATCTATCTATCTATCTGTCTGTCTGTCTGTCTGTCTGTCTGTCTGTCTGTCTGTCTATCTATCTATCTATCTATCTATCTATCTATCTATCTATCTAGATATGGATCTCTCTTTATAGATATGGATCTCTCTCTCTCTAAATGTGCATATTTATATAGATATAAATAGATCTATTGGCCAGATTCAGGTAGACTTACGACGGCGTATCTACAGATACGCCGCCGTAAGTCTGAATGTCTGCCGTCGTATCCCAGTGCCTGATTCAAAGAATCAGATACGCCGGGATTGAGCTAAGATACGAGCGGTGTAAGTCTCTTACGCCGTTGTATCTTAGTTGCATATTTACGCTGGCCGCTAGCTGGCGCTTCCGTCGATTTACGCGTTGAATATGTAAATTAGCTAGATACGCCGATTCACGAACGTACGCCCGTCGTTTGCATAAGCCGATTCAGAATGGGGCTGGGCGTAAGTTACATTCACGTAGTTTTCATTGACTATTTGCGACGTGATTTGGAGCATGCGCACTGGGATACGTCCACAGTTGGCGCATGCGCAGTTCGTTCAAGGCGTCATTTACGTGGGGTCACTGTTAGTTTCAATACAACATGCCCCCTACCTGCCCAATTTGAATTGCGTGCGGATACGCTGGCCCATTTACGCTACGCCGACGCAACTTACGGAGCAAGTGCTTTGTGAATACAGCACTTGCCTGTAAAAGTTGCGGAGGTGTAGCGTAAATAGGATACGTTACGCCCGCACAAAGATATGCGCACCTATGTGAATCTAGCCATATATCTATATACTGTATATGCAATGTTTTAGGGGGGTGTATCAAAAGAGATTTTT